>OZ022507.1:37929327-38324599 GCA_963989385.1 Ctena decussata | reverse complement strand
CTTGCCTGCCAGTGCAAGGTAACAAAACAGGGCCCAGTTATTCAAAGCATCATTAGCTTAACAAAGCCATGACTAGTCACAGATTATTTAAGTCTTCTAGTATACTGGTACATAAAATCAAGTGTGCTATTAAGTAGTTTTTGCTGAAAAAAATATGAGGGGCTTTTGCACTGCAAAAGCTCCTCACAATTTTTCAGCAAAAATGGCAGTGTTAACTTGACAAAAGTTTATGGCACTGATGCTGGTAAGGCACTACCTATGTCTTGCTTCTGCAATACAGACAAAAATCCCTCTGGAGCACCTCATTAGAACTGCATCACATTTCTAATGAGGGGATCTCCAGTAGTTCAGTGATTAAGCGCTGGCCTGCTGATCCTGCAGTCCCGGGTTTGGGACCCACAGGAGGAGGAGATACATGTACTTCTAACCCGTAAACAGGGTTCCATTGCACACAGCATCCCAATGTCCTGATATGACTGTTTAAAAGGATGTAAAATTGCTATTAAGCCACCCATCCATTATCTAATGAGGGGCCACAACATGTTTTGACCAAGAAAATAGACAAAATATTCCAGAATCCCAATTACCAGAGTCCAGATCTGTATGCCTTAAATTCACATTTTGACCTCCTTAGTGCACTGTTTTACTATAATCTGATGGTGTCACAGATTCTGATGTACTGATGGCAGGGAAGCAAATTCTTAGTTGTATATGAGCTGTGACACCATAAAACCAACAAAGTGGTTGTGCGCCCATGGCAGACTCAGATCAGCCTGGGCATCCGCCCAGTCTGATCAGAGTCCTCGCTAGCGAAGAGTCTGATCAGCCTGGGTGGATGTCCAGGCTGATCTGGGTCTGTGCTGGATGCACAACCACATGGTTGGTTTTTTCGTGTCGTGGCTCATATATAATTATAAGAGTAGCCCCACTAATTATAAGAGTAGCCCCACTAATTATAAGAGTAGCCCCACTAATTATAAGAGTAGCCCCACTCCAAGGAAGTGCAGCAAAAACCTTTCTGGTAAACTGGACTTCAATGTAAATGTACTGCTAAACTACAAAAGTTCACAAAACACAAAAATGCCTTGTTTCATAGATTTAATGCCTCAGTTTCATCTCCAAATTGTGGATAATCCAAAGCTCTGCTCTTATATTCAATTATAGCAAAAATGCTAGACTTCGTCATCGGCAGACGTAATAATACTTCAATCTGATATTCCGGCACTCTTCCCTCATAATTACACAAAATTACGTTACTTCACTAGGATTAAAGAAGCCTTGCGGGCATCAGAAAAACTCTGATAATTAGTTTTTCTTCTCACATTTTGCATTTGCTGCGATACCAATGGCACTGATTTTAAATTTTAATTTTTAAAATTGCAGAATAAAAATCAAACAGCTTCTAGGAGAAGCAGCATGAAGCACACAAAACCAGAACAGTGTTTTACGAAGGTTTCTTCGTAAACTGACATCCTCCAGATATGGGGAGTTTTTCCATCCACTTTAAGCCCAAAACAGCAGACGACAAAATTCATGTCTGCAAAATTATAAAATGTTTTGTCTAAGCAATATCATATTGATAATTCAAAAACCAGACTGCAAACAGTGTAGTTCTAGATGAAGTGGCTCATAATGAGCCATCTCATCAGGATCTACACTGTTAGCGAAGTCAGCTATTTTCTTCTCTTTCTCAAAGTGTTAAAGCTGCCTCGACAGGTACATTAAGATGAAGCACCAAAAATAAACAAGAATTCCGCGGAATGCTATGTCGCACCTGCATTGCGTTTCCACAGTAGTAAAGACTATATAGTTAAAAGAACTTTATGAAAAATGGACAAAAATGCTAGGGTCAACACAATTTTGGATATAAAATTTTACTAAGTCAGAAGAGCATGAAATATAGGCAAAGGGTAGGAATAACTGCAACATCCCTTGTGAACATTCTAAGAAGAAACTTTATGCCAGGTGTGATGGCTACAGGTATCATACTTTCAGACGAAAGGACTAAAGCGTCAGGGACGATATATATTTTGGGGTTTAAAACTTTGCAAAGTCAGCAGTGCATGAAATATATGCAAAGGGTAAATTAATTGCATCAGCCCTCAAGAACATTCTAAGAAGAAACTGGATGCCATGTTTGATGATTCTAGGTATCATAAATCGTGAGAAATGGACTTAAACACTAGGGTGGACATAATTTTGAATATAAAATTTTACTAAGTCCGCAGAGCATGAAATATAGGTCAAGGTATAAATAAGAGCAATAGCCCTCGAAAACATTCTTAGAAGAAGCTTTATGCCAGGTTTGATGATTGTAGGTATCATAATTTGTGAGATATCTACTTAAAAGCTAGGGTTGACGTAATTGTTGAGGGACGGTTTTACAAAGTCAGCAGAGCATACAATAAAGGTGAAGGTATAAATAAAAGCAACAGCCCTCAAGAACACTCTAAAAAGAAGCTTTATGCCGAGTTTGATGATTGTAGGTATCATAGTTTGCGAGAAATGGACTTAAATGCTAGGGTCGACGCTAGGGTCGACGTAATTGTTGGTGGCCTGTTTTACAAAGTCAGCAGAGCATAAAATACAGGGTAAGGGTAAAAATAAGAGCAACAGCCCTGAAGAACATCCTAAGAAGAAGCTTTATGCCAGGTTTGATGATTGTAGATATCATACTTTGCGAGAAATGGACTTAAATGCTAGAGAGCCTAGGGTCGACGTAATTGTTGACGGACGGACGTACGGACGGACGGACGTACGGACGAACGGAATGACTGACGTACGGACGGACGGAAAAGTGAACTCCTATATCGCACCTTGCCCCACTCCAAGGAAGTGCAGCAAAAACCTTTCTGGTAAACTGGACTTCAATGTAAATGTACTGCTAAACTACAAAAGTTCACAAAACACAAAAATGCCTTGTTTCATAGATTTAATGCCTCAGTTTCATCTCCAAAATTGTGGATAATCCAAAGCTCTGCTCTTATATTCAATTATAGCAAAAATGCTAGACTTCGTCATCGGCAGACGTAATAATACTTCAATCTGATATTCCGGCACTCTTCCCTCATAATTACACAAAATTACGTTACTTCACTAGGATTAAAGAAGCCTTGCGGGCATCAGAAAAACTCTGATAATTAGTTTTTCTTCTCACATTTTGCATTTGCTGCGATACCAATGGCACTGATTTTAAATTTTAATTTTTAAAATTGCAGAATAAAAATCAAACAGCTTCTAGGAGAAGCAGCATGAAGCACACAAAACCAGAACAGTGTTTTACGAAGGTTTCTTCGTAAACTGACATCCTCCAGATATGGGGAGTTTTTCCATCCACTTTAAGCCCAAAACAGCAGACGACAAAATTCATGTCTGCAAAATTATAAAATGTTTTGTCTAAGCAATATCATATTGATAATTCAAAAACCAGACTGCAAACAGTGTAGTTCTAGATGAAGTGGCTCATAATGAGCCATCTCATCAGGATCTACACTGTTAGCGAAGTCAGCTATTTTCTTCTCTTTCTCAAAGTGTTAAAGCTGCCTCGACAGGTACATTAAGATGAAGCACCAAAAATAAACAAGAATTCCGCGGAATGCTATGTCGCACCTGCATTGCGTTTCCACAGTAGTAAAGACTATATAGTTAAAAGAACTTTATGAAAAATGGACAAAAATGCTAGGGTCAACACAATTTTGGATATAAAATTTTACTAAGTCAGAAGAGCATGAAATATAGGCAAAGGGTAGGAATAACTGCAACATCCCTTGTGAACATTCTAAGAAGAAACTTTATGCCAGGTGTGATGGCTACAGGTATCATACTTTCAGACGAAAGGACTAAAGCGTCAGGGACGATATATATTTTGGGGTTTAAAACTTTGCAAAGTCAGCAGTGCATGAAATATATGCAAAGGGTAAATTAATTGCATCAGCCCTCAAGAACATTCTAAGAAGAAACTGGATGCCATGTTTGATGATTCTAGGTATCATAAATCGTGAGAAATGGACTTAAACACTAGGGTGGACATAATTTTGAATATAAAATTTTACTAAGTCCGCAGAGCATGAAATATAGGTCAAGGTATAAATAAGAGCAATAGCCCTCGAAAACATTCTTAGAAGAAGCTTTATGCCAGGTTTGATGATTGTAGGTATCATAATTTGTGAGATATCTACTTAAAAGCTAGGGTTGACGTAATTGTTGAGGGACGGTTTTACAAAGTCAGCAGAGCATACAATAAAGGTGAAGGTATAAATAAAAGCAACAGCCCTCAAGAACACTCTAAAAAGAAGCTTTATGCCGAGTTTGATGATTGTAGGTATCATAGTTTGCGAGAAATGGACTTAAATGCTAGGGTCGACGCTAGGGTCGACGTAATTGTTGGTGGCCTGTTTTACAAAGTCAGCAGAGCATAAAATACAGGGTAAGGGTAAAAATAAGAGCAACAGCCCTGAAGAACATCCTAAGAAGAAGCTTTATGCCAGGTTTGATGATTGTAGATATCATACTTTGCGAGAAATGGACTTAAATGCTAGAGAGCCTAGGGTCGACGTAATTGTTGACGGACGGACGTACGGACGGACGGACGGACGGACGTACGGACGAACGGAATGACTGACGTACGGACGGACGGAAAAGTGAACTCCTATATCGCACCTTGCCCCACTCCAAGGAAGTGCAGCAAAAACCTTTCTGGTAAACTGGACTTCAATGTAAATGTACTGCTAAACTACAAAAGTTCACAAAACACAAAAATGCCTTGTTTCATAGATTTAATGCCTCAGTTTCATCTCCAAAATTGTGGATAATCCAAAGCTCTGCTCTTATATTCAATTATAGCAAAAATGCTAGACTTCGTCATCGGCAGACGTAATAATACTTCAATCTGATATTCCGGCACTCTTCCCTCATAATTACACAAAATTACGTTACTTCACTAGGATTAAAGAAGCCTTGCGGGCATCAGAAAAACTCTGATAATTAGTTTTTCTTCTCACATTTTGCATTTGCTGCGATACCAATGGCACTGATTTTAAATTTTAATTTTTAAAATTGCAGAATAAAAATCAAACAGCTTCTAGGAGAAGCAGCATGAAGCACACAAAACCAGAACAGTGTTTTACGAAGGTTTCTTCGTAAACTGACATCCTCCAGATATGGGGAGTTTTTCCATCCACTTTAAGCCCAAAACAGCAGACGACAAAATTCATGTCTGCAAAATTATAAAATGTTTTGTCTAAGCAATATCATATTGATAATTCAAAAACCAGACTGCAAACAGTGTAGTTCTAGATGAAGTGGCTCATAATGAGCCATCTCATCAGGATCTACACTGTTAGCGAAGTCAGCTATTTTCTTCTCTTTCTCAAAGTGTTAAAGCTGCCTCGACAGGTACATTAAGATGAAGCACCAAAAATAAACAAGAATTCCGCGGAATGCTATGTCGCACCTGCATTGCGTTTCCACAGTAGTAAAGACTATATAGTTAAAAGAACTTTATGAAAAATGGACAAAAATGCTAGGGTCAACACAATTTTGGATATAAAATTTTACTAAGTCAGAAGAGCATGAAATATAGGCAAAGGGTAGGAATAACTGCAACATCCCTTGTGAACATTCTAAGAAGAAACTTTATGCCAGGTGTGATGGCTACAGGTATCATACTTTCAGACGAAAGGACTAAAGCGTCAGGGACGATATATATTTTGGGGTTTAAAACTTTGCAAAGTCAGCAGTGCATGAAATATATGCAAAGGGTAAATTAATTGCATCAGCCCTCAAGAACATTCTAAGAAGAAACTGGATGCCATGTTTGATGATTCTAGGTATCATAAATCGTGAGAAATGGACTTAAACACTAGGGTGGACATAATTTTGAATATAAAATTTTACTAAGTCCGCAGAGCATGAAATATAGGTCAAGGTATAAATAAGAGCAATAGCCCTCGAAAACATTCTTAGAAGAAGCTTTATGCCAGGTTTGATGATTGTAGGTATCATAATTTGTGAGATATCTACTTAAAAGCTAGGGTTGACGTAATTGTTGAGGGACGGTTTTACAAAGTCAGCAGAGCATACAATAAAGGTGAAGGTATAAATAAAAGCAACAGCCCTCAAGAACACTCTAAAAAGAAGCTTTATGCCGAGTTTGATGATTGTAGGTATCATAGTTTGCGAGAAATGGACTTAAATGCTAGGGTCGACGCTAGGGTCGACGTAATTGTTGGTGGCCTGTTTTACAAAGTCAGCAGAGCATAAAATACAGGGTAAGGGTAAAAATAAGAGCAACAGCCCTGAAGAACATCCTAAGAAGAAGCTTTATGCCAGGTTTGATGATTGTAGATATCATACTTTGCGAGAAATGGACTTAAATGCTAGAGAGCCTAGGGTCGACGTAATTGTTGACGGACGGACGTACGGACGGACGGACGGACGGACGTACGGACGAACGGAATGACTGACGTACGGACGGACGGAAAAGTGAACTCCTATATCGCACCTTGCTAAAGCAGGTGCGACAAAAAAGTTCAATTTGCACAGATCCAGATGAGGTCGCCCAAACTTGTCTTAAAGAGACTAATAACAAGAGAAGACGACAAAGCGCCCCTCATGGATGCCTGATTCTCACAGTTACAAAGACCTACAAATATATCAGGCCATCTGCAGTGTCAGACTGAACCATTATCCAAGGTATATGATGAATACATACTAAATATGCTACTCAAAATATGAAGCAAATCACAGACTGATGAAATGTATGTCAGAGTGACCTAGAATTCTCTGAGGTCATTCGAAGTGTCAAACTAACCCATTTTCCCAGGTATGATGTTAATCTATTAAACAAGGTTGCAGCAACAAGGCAAAATCACTGAACCATGAAATAAATGGTCACAGTGATCTGCAAATAGAATGAGGTCATTTGCCATGTCAGACTGATCCACTGTGCCAGGTATACAGGTAATCCATCAAACAGTGGTAGAAATTTAAGGCAGAATCACTGGACCATGAATAAAGATGCTAAATTTGCAGCTGCTACAATCACAGGGATATGCTATTGGACAAAGTATCAAGTCTTTTGTGTCAAAGGTATCATCAAAACTAAAAACTTTGCCTTAAGAACAGTGCCAAATAGCAAAGTCAGTCAACTGTAGCATATAGGTCAAGGACACACAATTGTGCGATGCAGCTGCTGCAGTCATATGGATGTACCGGTATATATGTACCAAGTATGATGATTGTAGTTGCTTAAGTTTGTAAGATACAGAGTTGAACATCAAGTTAAACGCAATTGTAAACATTGGTTAACCTGATCAAGGACGCCGACGAGGACGCTGATGCTAAAGCAGATGCTAATGCTGACACCAACGCATACTTTTACAACCACTCCAGGGGCATAGCATAAGTTCTCCTTTACTTCGCAAAGGTGCGCTAAAAACTGTACACTTAAAGACAGGCGACTGCTCAGCTGAATCTCCGCTAAGCTGAAAACTAACATTTATTCCCCTTGTTTACTAATTTCAGGCACACCTAAGATGGCTGGTCATTCCCCTTGTTTACAATCAGGCTTATCTTTCTACCTCTCCCCCCATTTTACATGTTTGACTATGTCTCAGGTGAGCCAAGAATTATTGATCACTTCCTTTGTTTATTTACTCAGAACAGAAGACTGTCTGTAGTTTTCCCACACAGATTTTTCCTCCCAGCTTCAAGAGTGCTTCCGATTCTGTATTCTAAATAGTTTGTCCATTTAAAATTCAAATTTTTTGTTCTTTTCTGCTGTAAACACATTCATCTCTGATCATCTTGTAGAAACAATTCTTATGAGATCAAAAAAATTAATATTTTATGGAAGAAAATAAAGGTTTCAACTCCTCAAAATTTCAACTGTCTGGAGCAATAATTCATTAGCACTACTGCATTGGAGCGCCAGGTAACTAACAAATTTTGGTGATATAAAATTTGAGGAATTTTTCTTATTTCTCCACAGAAAAGTATAAGCTGTGACGCCTCATAGGAACTGCCTCATTGAGGCAGTTCTAATGAGAGGGAGTCACAACGAATGTGTGTTTATGGAAAATGAGAAAAAAATCTTAAGAAACCCTCTTTATTTTGGGCTGTGCCTTATAAATAGGGTTAATGAGCCATTCTTGAAAGCTTCCTGTGAAATGGTTTTGTCTGCCAAGTTTAAAGAGACCTTTTGATTCAGGAGCTATAGCTTTTTCCATTTATTATTCCAGAAAAATCATCAAAACACTGCTTAGGCTGGAGCAGTTTTTTTTTATTTTTGTTGTTTGTTTACTTGATTCTGCCCTTTCTAGAATATTTCACGAATTGGTCTTTAATCAAAGCCTGAAAGGTGGACAACACCTGAGACAACTCCTGTTTATTCTACAAAAACAATATAGGTTGTGACCCTCATCAGAACTGCCTTATTAGGATGGTTCTAATGACAGATCACAAGATCACAACCTATGTTCTTTCTAAAGAGGCAGTTCTTATTATAAGGCAAATCTAATGGGGGTGGGGGGATTGGGGTGGGGTCAAAACCTATTTTTTTTAAAGGAGAACCAAGATATATCCAAGAAGTGTTCTCGAAACCCCCTTTGATGGAAATTCTACAACGGCCATTTTCACCTTGCCTTTGACAAGCAGATGCCTGACATACTGGGGCCGTATTGGTGGTTGCTATGGTGTTGCTAAGGCCGAATTTCTAAGAAGGAGATTCCCTACAACTATGAAATTTGCTCTGGAGGAACAGTCTAAGACTGTTCCTCCAGAGCAAATTTCATAGTTATAGGGAATCTCCTTCATAGAAAGTTAGCCTTAGCAACAGCATAGCAATGACTTAAGTTGTTTTATAAATACGTCCCCAGATCCCTTTTCTGGTGGCAGCGGCACTGTCAGCACAAACTTTTGTAGAGTTTTCTGCATGGTTTAAATCTGTTTTGTGACAATGTGCAGACTTGCAAGACACCACCTTCTGTTGAATTCTTGTTTTTAAATTTCTTAGGTCGTCCTAATTTCAAGTTGTTAAATGACTAAATTTCCCAGGAAGTTGTACAGAGAAAAAATGTTATTTCCTGTTTTAGTCTTGTGAGTGCAAACCTCTTGAACTAAATCAGTACATTAAACCTCAATGAAACAAAATGTCGCCACTCCAGAGCCCGTTATATGCCACACCTCAGTCTGAATTTACCTTCTCAAAAAATGTTAACTTGCAAGATCTCATAAATATGGCCTATTATTTAAATCATTTTATAAATGCCTTTTCTGCTACATACCAAATCTAAGCTCCACAAACCAAGCAATTCTATAAGCTATAAATAAATTTTGCTGTTTTTAGCCACACTAATGATCTGTTAGTATTACAAGAATTCCAGGGAATGCTATGTCGCACCTGCATTGCGCTTCCACAGTAGTAAAGACTACAGTTAAAAGAATGTGCATGAGAAATGGACAAAAATGCTAGGGTCAACACAATTTTGGATGTAAAATTTTACTAAGTCAGAAGAAGATGAAGGGTAGAAATAACTGCAACTTCCCTCATGAACATTCTAAGAAGAAACTTTAAGCCAGGTGTGATGACCACAGGTATCATACTTTAAAACAAAAGGACTAAAACGCTAGGTCAACACAATTTTGGGTGTAAAATTTAGCTAAGGTAGCAGAGCATGAAATATATGTCAAGGGTAAATTAATTGCAACTGCCCTCAAGAACATTCTAAGAAGAAACTTGATGCCAGGTTTGATGATTCTAGGTATCATAGTTTGCGAGAAATGGACTTAAACACTAGGGTCAATATAATTTGGAATATAAAATTTTACTAAGTCAGCAGAGCATGAAATAAAGGTCAAGGTAAAATAAGAGCAACAGCCCTCGAGAACATTCTTAGAAGAAGCTCTACCCCAGCAGTGTTCTCCCCAAAAATTTCAGAAGGAATGTCGTTTTTTGCACAAAAATCAGATTTGGACTTATTGACCAATTTTCAAAAACCTTTAAACTATAGCAATGCTTTGTCAAAATTAGCCTAAATTTACATTAGAAATAATTTATTAATGATCCTTAATACACTTATAACAACTTTACTGGCTAAGAAATGAATATACTACAAGTCAAGTATCTACTGCAACCAACGTCCTTCTAAAGGCGATGGTAATCTGTTACGGTCAACTGTCAGATAAAATATTCCGCCAAAAAACTGATTTCTTTTGATCCAATTATAACGGTATTAAAACCGCTCAGCTAAAGTCGCGGTAACTAGATTTGTGACGTCAGTCTCGCTGTACTCTGTCAACCTCGCGCTAACAATGTGACCGCCACGGAAGTCGTTGATAATGTAGTTGACAGGTATCGTTAAGATAAATTTTGTGACTAGGATCAACTGAGCCAACGTCTATGAAGAAACGACTTTGATTGTCTGTCTTTTTAATATTTTGAGATAACGGAACGTTTCTGAACCTGCTCCAACGACGACATGTTGCAGTAGTGGATTGACGCATTGTAATAGCATTTTTATAAATTTTCATTGCAAATTAAGGCACATTGCAAAGGTAATTTGAAGAGGAAGGCATGTCATCATGTCGCATCGATGTCAAAACGACATCATTTCAACATCATGTGCCTGCTGGGTAGACTATAAGATGTATGGGGCCATCTTCATGTTTTTCAGCCATTTTTACTGAGACAGACAACTTTTGTGACTTACTGTTTGCTTCTCTGAATGACTAAATTCTTTCAAAAAAGGCATATACCCTAAAAGGAAAGAGTGTGCTCCTGGTGGAGCTAATTCTTCCCTTAAAGAGTAGATGCCTCCTAGAGGAGCAAATTCATTCCTTTAAGACTTGATCCCCACTGAGAATGGAGGCAAAAAACTAAAATGGCTGAGTTGCTTTCCATGAAACCTGAAAACCTGATACGTCCAGAAAATGAAATCCACACTGAAAAGCTCCAGGTAAGGTTGAATTATGAGGATAACTCATAGGCAATTTTTCTTGTTTCTCAATGAAAACATATGTTATGACCCTTCATTAGAACCGTCTCAACAAGAGGCCCAAATGGGCCTGATATCGCTCACCTGGCTATTGTGCAACGGGACCATTCTGATACAAAATTGGTCCAATTCTACTGAGATTTTCTCATTATCACATTTTGCTACTTTTAGTTACAGATGCCAACTTGCCTGGTCTTTATATATTTACTTTAGAAACACCTCAATGAAAGAATCATTTTGCCACAAATTTCATCTAAATCCATTCAGCGGTTACTGAGTTATTGCCAGTTTCACGTTTTGTGCTATTTTTAGTAACGGCAGATGGCGGCCATCTTGGATTGCTAAAATGCAAAAAATCGAAAAGCCTTCATGCAAGGACCAATTCCATTGATATTTTCTAATTTTCACATTTTTCTATTTTTATTAACAGAGGCCAATATGACTGGTCTATAGTTAGTTATTTTTGAAACATCTAAATGCAAGAATCATTTTGACACAAATTTCGTCAAAATCCATTCAGCGGTTAATGAGATATTGTCATTTTCATGTTTTGTGCTATTTTTAGTAACGGCAGATGGCGGCCATCTTGGAATGCCAAAATGCTAAAAATTGAAAAAGCTTAATGAAAGGACCATTCTGACACAAAATTAGAGCAATTCCATTGAGATTTTCTAATTTTCACATTTTTCTATTTTTAGTAACAGAGGCCAATATGAGTGGTCTACAGTTAGATATTTTTGAAACATCTCAATGCAAGAATCATTTTGACACAAATTTCATCAAAATCCATTCAGCGGTTACTGAGATATTGTCATTTTCATGTTGTGTGCTATTTTTAGCAATGGCAGTTGGTGGCCATCTTTGAATGCCAAATTGCAATTAATCGAAACGACTTCATATAAGGAACATTCTGACACAAAATTGGTCCAATTCCATTCAAGGGCTCTTGAGTAATTGTCATTTTTATGTTTGTGCTATTTTTAGTAACACCAGATGGCGGCCATATTGGAATGCCAAATTGCAATTAAGCGAAACGGCTTCATGCAAGGAACATTTAATACAAAATTGGTCCAGTTCCATTCAAGGGTTCTTGAGTAATTGTCATTTTTATCTTTGTGCTGTTTTTAGTAACGGCCCCCATGGTGGCCATCTTGGATAGTCAACTGGCACAAAATTGAAATAATTCCATTCAAGAACCATTTCTGACCAAATCTGGTCAAAATTGGTTGCATTTTCTTTAGATATTGACATTTGAGCAAAATTGGTCTTGTAAACGCTAAGTAGGTCACTGTGACCTAATTCCCCTATAGATTTTTTTTATTTTTATAATTTTTGATACCAAGGTCCCACTAATGTTCCACGCAAACTTTCAACCAAATATACCAAATGGTTCTGGAGAAGAAGTTGATTTTGTTGTTTTTGCTATTTTTAGTAACGGCAGCCATCTTGGATTCTTGACCTGACCCAATTTTACAATTTTGAAACCCTGCAGTCTGGTCATGCTCCATGTGAAATTTGAGATCCATGGGTTCAGTGGTTTTAGAGAAGAAGTTGTTTGAAGTTGTTTAAATAGGTCATTTTTTGACATTGGCATTTGAGCAAAATTACTCGTAAACAGAAAGTAGGTCACTGTGACAAAACTCCGCTACAGATTTTTTTCATTTTTACAATTTTGAATACCAAGGTTTCACTAATGTTCCATGCCAAAATTCAGACAAATATACCCAGTGGTTCTGGAGAAGAAGTTTATTTTGTTGTTTTTGCTATTTTTAGTAACGGCGGCCATCTTGGATTTTCAACCTGACCCAATTTTACAATTCTGAGACCCTGGAGTCAGGTCATGCTCCATGTGAAATTTGAGAACCATGGGACCAGTAGTTTTACAGAAGAAGATGTTTGAATATTTGTTTTTAGGTGTTGACGGACAAATTTCGTGACGCCGCACGCCGGACGCATTGGTATGACAATAGCTCACTATGGCCCTTCGGGCCAGGTGAGCTTACGAGACGGTTCTAATGAGGGACCACAATATATGTTTTCATGCAGAGAAATATGGAAAATTATCAATAAAAAATCTCCCCATTACCCCTTCTTATCTGGAGCACTGTACGCTGAAAAGCTCTAGGTAGCCCAGAGCTCTAGATAAGAGGGAGTATTTGATGATAATTAAGGATAATTTTTCTTATTTCTCACCGAAACGATATGTTGTGACCACTCATCTGAACCGTCTCGTCGAGACGGTTTCGTCTTGTCGAGATGGTTCAGATGAGGCGTCACAACATATGTTTTTATCCAGAATTAACAAAAATTATCCCTAATTATCACCAAATACTCCTTCTTATCTAGAGCTCTGGACCGTAGCTGTCTGTGATCTTAATCTGTAAAGTAAAGGAAACTCCTTTATTCTGAAACATGACCAACAGCTTGGATAGTAACCTCTGAGCACTGGTCTTTCTTCCTAATAATGTCCCAACATGGCTAATCAAATCTGGAATAGACTGTAATCAAGCAAAACATAATGAACTGAGTGGTAATGAAATTCTGACTTCCTGTTGTTGTTTGTTGATGTTGGATCAACATGTTTGTCTGTAATGTATAGTTTAAATACTTCATGGTCTTTTACTAATTCATGTCAAAAATCACAAAGTGGATCTGCCAGGTTTTGAGGTATAGATATTTAAGTATAAATACAGTAGAACTTCAATGGCTCGAACCCTGAAGGCTCGAAACCTGATTGCTCGTTCACCCTGCCTGGCTAGAACTCTTTTCTTGGTCCCTAGAGGTCACTTTATATGGAAACTAACCCTGGATGGCTAGAACTACCCTTGGCTGGAACTAACTTTCATGGTTCCAAGCCTGTGCGAGCCAATGAAGTTCTACTGTACCACCAAGAGCAGATCTAGGTAAGATACAGAATTTTGCAGCATCTGGTCTGGGTTTACACTGTCACTGAAGCCCATGAATCTGTTACATGACATGGCACACTGTAAAACTCAGATTAACCCATTCCATTCGGAATACCCCTTTAGGGGTATCTGGGCAAACAGTTTGGATCCAGATCAGGCCCCACAAATGTGATCTGAGATCCAAACTGTTTGCTGCCTAGACATCATTTCTACAGGAGTTAGTTAGACCAATATTGTTAAAATATTCTTGATTTTTGATGCAGACGACAATTTCAGCAGAGGACAAAAAATACCCAGAATGCAATCTTTACTGTTGGCATGCATCTGATCTGGGATCTGTACTGTTTGCAAAATCCATTATGGGAAAATTGGGCATTTATGGGTTAAAGAGCCACATTATCCGCTATGGTGCCTCTTAAAAGACTTATCTCAGACAAATTACACTACATCTGGTTTTGTGCACATCTTGCTAGGCAGCCTATCAGAAATGCATTGGAGGAGCCCCGGTAGCTCAGTGGATTAAGCCCTGGCCTTCTGATCTAGCGGTCCTGAGCTCACTTTCTGGAGGGGGAAATCTTTTCGATTGATAATAGGGTTCCATTGCACACAGCCTCCAATCATCCTGATATGACTGATATACTACTGAAAAGGATGTAAAATTGAAATACCTTGGTAATATACCAAAAATCAAAATATCAAAAATTTTGAGCTATTAACACTTTTAAAGTACCAAACATTTATTTGAAAATTGCAAGATGGGGTGGCGTGGCTCATGATGAGCTGCATCTGGACCTACACTGCTTGCATTAGTCTTTGATTTTTCAAAATCTTTACCATTTCCCTTAACAATAAAGTACCTAGTCTCAAAATGTTAAAATGAGGCGCGACATGAGAACACCAACAAAGTGGTTGTGCGCCCAGCCCAGACTCAGATCAGCCTGGGCATCCCCCAGTCTGATCAGTCTTTGCTGTACACATGGAGGTAGATAAGACCCTTAGCTACCCTTTAAGCACTTTTTAAAAGAGTCTTAATGAGACTGGGCAGATGCCCACGTTGATCTGAGTCTGCGCTTTGTGCACAACCACTTTGTTGGTTTTGTCTTGTCGTGGCTCAAATGTTCTTCATAACTTACCTATAAAGGATATTGCTTCTGGAAAGAATTGTGATAAATTTTGTGAAAGATGATCGCTGATGGGTATTTTCATGTATTTGAACGTAGAATCATTTTCAAATTTATTTGGCACATTTGGCGTAACATTTAAAATATATGTTATTCCATGATCTTTCAGCACACTTAAATCTGCCGAGTTTTTAGCGTTTCCAAGGAACAGATATGGAATAACTTTCACCGGTACATTTGCTGTTGGGGAATCGAGATCGCCTTCAGAGTCACAGGTCCCATATGCCGAATCTTCTGCTATTTTGAGGTTGGACAACCCAAGAATATCTTTTTCCACACTCTTGTCTTCCTGACCCTCACAAAACTCAGGGAAATTTTCTTCGAAACTTTTGAAGCCACCTGAAATTGTAAAACAAATCTGTCACTTGATACTGTTACATGGAGACAACTGTTGAGTCTTTTTTCCACAGGGTAAAATCGATTCCGCTAATTTTCGCTTCCTGCAAACACTTTCCGCGTGATTCTGCTTCCTGCCGAGGCTCTCGGCAGGAAGCAGTCACGCAGACAGTCTCAGCAGGAAGCCATTTTTCGAGGACAGTAGTCTGCAGGAAGCAAGAGTTCGTGGACAGTCTCGGCAGAAGCCAAATATGACGGGCAGTCTCTGCAGGAAGCAAAAATTGGCGGACTGGTTTATACCCTGTGTATACTGGAAGCAGTTAAGTGGTTAACGGTTAAAACTGGGACACCGAAAATAATTATCATAACTGTCCTAAACTTGGGACTGGCAAACAGTGTAGACTGCAATGAAGCAGTCTGATCTGAGTCGACCGTTAGTTCAGACCACTCTGTCCCACTTTACAACGGCACTCGTTACAACAGCAAAATTCTTTATGATGTCATTTTGATTTGCACGGAATGGCTTTATTGTTCAAAATATGTATTCATTATTACAGCAAATTCAGTTTAACCCATTGCATTCTGGGTATTTTTGTCGTCTGCTGAAATTGTGGTCTGCATAAAAAATCAAGAATATTTTGACAATATTGGTCTAACCAACTCTTGTAGACAGCAAACAGTTTGGATCTCAGATCATCTGGATCCAAAGTGTTTGCCCAGATTACCCTAAAGGGGTATCCCGTATGGAATGGGTTAACGTCAAAATATTTGGAAACAAATGCTGTCATTGTAAAGAGGGTCCACTGTACATAGAAATTTTTACGGTATGTAAGAAATTCTGAGGAGATCAGATAATAAGCACAGCTTTGAACCAGATTCTAACCAACAGCAGGAACTTTCCCTAAATATTTCTGTAATTTCCACTTTTACATGAAAAACTGCAGGGGGGTGGGGAAAAATCTGCTATTCAAAGACATTTCAAACTGTTGGTTGAACAATGTCCAATGAAGACCCCAATATCAACACTGTTTGGATAGGCATTCTGTTTCAATATGAGCCTCAAAAACAACAAAACCAACAAACAAGGCAAGTGCACCCAGTGAAGACTCAGATCAACCTGGGCATCCGCCCTGTCTGTTCAGCTCCTTCACTGTGCATTGGAATGGTTAATGTAGCTAAGGGTCTGAGTTACCTCCATGCTGACAGCAAAGACTCTGATTAGACTGGGCGGATGATCAGGCTGATGTGAGTCTTCACTGAGTGCACATGCCACTTTGTTGGTTTTGTGGTGTAGCAGCTCCTATGATGTGTTTAACATGAAATATGTAACACAGCGCTCTGGATAAGAGGGGTATTTGATGATAACTGAGGGATAATTTTCTTTATTTCTCACTGAAACCATATGTTGTGACCCCTCATCTGAACCGTCTCGTCGAGACGGTTCAGATGAGAGGTCACAACATATGTTTTTATTCAGAATTAACAAAAATTATCCCTAATTATCACAAAATACTCCCTCTTATCTAGGCCTCTGTAACAAATAAAGTATAAATTCACAGGGAAAAGTACATCTAACAGAAACTTGTCAAATTGCAAAAATTTAATGTCTGAAGCAGCAGAAAGACTTTTCAAAGGATTTACTCCATTGTTTATCTGTGTTCCAAGTTCAAATCAATACCTCATATCCAGGAAAACTGGGACAGAAGTGCCTTGGCAGAGCAGACCCAAATCAGCAAGCAGGGACAAGGTGTATAGCGGCCTTTTGTTCAAAATTTAGCATTTATAAATAATAATAAAGTGCTCCTAGTAAGAAGGGGCAACAGGGATAATTTGTAGATAATTTTCTTTTCTTTGCGTAAAAACATACATTGTGACCCCTCGTTAGAACCGGCTCTTTTTTAGACAGTTCTAATGAGGGGTTACAACTTACAACAACAGTTTTCATTAAGAAATAAGAAAAATTATCTCCGAAGTACCTCTGCAGCCCTTATTACCTAGAGATCTATAGTCAAATTTGCACACAGCATAGGACTGACAGGTTGTGCGATAAGGTAACAAGGTGATTATAATACCCAATGTTGGGCTTTGACTGCCCACACTAAAACATGTAATACAAAATATGACATCAGCAATAACTGTTCCGCATAGGCTTCCTACGCCCAATTAAGTTTTAGAAAATATGCAATCTATATTCATTGACAATGGCTTACACTAGAGGATGTTTATCATGTAAAAAAAATTCATTAGACAAAATAAAAACACTTGGCAAATTTCCTCACGGTCGCTTTAAAATCCAGGTATGAATGGCTTGTGAGTGTGCCTCAATATTATACCTATTTTTATCTCAAGTTATTCAAGTACATCCACCTACTCATCTTCATTCACCACTGACATAAATACGGAATATAAAGTGAATTTGCACATGTCAGAATTTTAGAAGAGGATACATTTTCCAACCATATGTTTAACAGATGTCTAATCTTAAGATGTGCTACTGTATCTAAGGGTTTAGTGGCCATTTTTACCCTTTCAACAGCGGCAGTTTCAAGACAAGAGGCCCAAATGGGCCTGATATCGCTCACCTGGCTTTTGTGCAACGGGACCATTTTGATACAAAATTGGTCCAATTCCAGAGATTTTCTCAGTTTCACATTTTGCTACTTATAGTAACAGAGGCCAACTTGTCTGGTCTTTATATATTTACTTTTGAAACACCTCAATGCTAGAATCACTTTGCAACAAATTTCAACAAATTCCATTCAGGGGTTACTGAGATATTGTCAGTTTCATGTTTTGTGCTATTTTTAGTAACGGCAGATGGCGACCATCTTAGAATGCCAAAATGCAAAAAATTGAAAAGCTTTCATGCAAGGACCATTTTGACACAAAATTGGTCCAGTTCCATTGTAATTTTCTAATTTTCATATTTTGCTATTTTAAGTAACAGAGGCCAACTTGACAGGTCAATATTTGTTAATTTTTGAAACACGTCAAAGCAAGAATCATTTTGCCACAAATTTCGTCTCAATCCTTTCAGCGGTTAATGAGATGTTGTCTTTTTCATGTTTTGTGCTATTTTTAGTAACGGCAAATGGCGGCCATCTTGGAATGCCAAAATGCAGAAAATCGAAAAAGCTTAATGAAAGGACCATTCTGTCAGAACATTAGTCCAATTTCACTGAGATTTTCTTATTTTCACATTTTTCTATTTTTAGTAACAAAGGCCATTAAAACTTGTCTATATTTAGTTACTTTTGAAACATCTCAATGCAAAAATCATTTAGACACAAATTTCGTCAAAATCTATTCAGGGGTTGCTGAGATATTGTCATTTTCATGTTTTGTGCTATTTTTAGTAACAGCAGATGGTGGCCATCTTGGAATGCCAAATTGCAATTAATCGAAATGGCTTCATGTAAGGAACATTCTGACACAAAATTGGTCGAATTCCATACAAGGGTTCTTGACTAATTGTCATTTTATGTTTGTGCTATTTTTAGTAATGGCAGATGTCGGCCATCTTGGAAAGCCAAATTGCAATTAATCGAAATGGCTTCATGCAAGGAACATTCTGACACAAAATTGGTCGAATTCCATACAAGGGTTCTTGAGTAATTGTCATTTTTATGTTTGTGCTATTTTTAGTAACGCGGATGTCGGCCATCTTGGAAAGCCAAATTGCAATTTATTGAAACGGCTTCATGCAGAACATTCTGACACAAAACTGGTCGAATTCCATTCAAGGGTTCTTGAGTAATTAGAAAGTAGTGACTGGTGACTCAGGCCTGGGTCCTCGTCGTGGTGCTTATGTGCACCCATAAGGCTTTGCAACGTTTCTGACTAGTTTCGTCAGATTATTCTGACTCCTCAGATATTTTCGTGTTTGAAATAGCCTGTTGCTTGCTTGTTTATATTGTCCCGCGCGCCGCTCACGTGATCCCCGCCAAAAACGGCGTACCCTGTCACATGTAACGGCCCAGGGCCGCTCTAAACGGCTCAGAATTAGCACGTGAGTGGTGCTCACTTGGTCACGTGAGCAGCCCCATTGTTGTGTGAGCGGCCATAAGCCTCCCACGTGAGCGGCGCTGGACCGACCACGTGAGAGGTATCGCCGATAACGCGAGCAGTGTCGAATTGGCACCGCCACGTGATCGGCGCCGTTGATCACGTGAGCGGCGCCAAACCGGCACCGCTCACGCGAGCGTGACCGCTCACACAACACGGATTTACTGTTCTGTAGACAAACTATTCTTCGTAGCAATGTCATCTTTTTTGATGTTTTTTTGCGGTTGCAACAGGAGGTAATATTACAATATTGTCTCTCCTGGTGCATATAAGCCATAAAAGTGTTTACTTATGTCTTATTATAGTATGTGGCGACATCTTTTTTGATTGTTTTACGGGGAAACAATAAACTAAAGAATGCTGGGTAACAGTTTACTATTTAACTTTGATGTGGCAGCTTTGTGTCTATATAGGCTTCTTCTTAGAGCGTATGTTCAACCTCCCTGTGTTGTAGGTGCCATTTTTGTTTGTTGCTAAGTGACGTTTAGCTATTACGTTAAAGACGTTATGAAGCCAATAGACGTGAAGCTGTAGCCTTGTTAAGCTAGCAATTGGTCCTTATGCTCAGTGGTGAAGCAGGAGCACTTGGGGTATAATAGAATTCGAAGTGACTGGAAAACTCCGGCTTTACCCTTGAACATTGATCCTATTCGGACATTCGTAGTGTGTGGAGCTGATAGACCCAGTGGAGCTCCTTTCTCCGACGGACGGCAGTGCTTTTTTCACTGTCAGGGTCTGATGCTAAAATTTCAACAATATGAAATTTCATATGTTGTAGGGAGGAGTTGTTAGGTTAAAATGATTAGCGTGTCCCTTTTATTGCGGGTGTCATGTTGGTGCTCTATCATTCTGACCTTTGTCTTTCTATTAGTTTCGCCAAAAACTTGGTTCTTGAGTAATTGTCATTTTTATTTAAAATGTGCTATTTTTAGTAACGGCCCCCATGGTGGCCATCTTGGATAGTCAACTGGCAAAAAATTGAAATAATTCCTTTCAAGGACCATTTCTGACCAGATCTGACGACAATTGATTGAGTTTTCTTGAGATACTGACATTTGAGCAAAATCGGTCTTGTAAACGCTAAGTAGGTCACTGTGACCTAATTCCGCTATAGATTTTTTTCATTTTTACAATTTTTAATCCCAAGGTCCCATTAATGTTCCCCGCAAACTTTCAACCAAATATACCCAACTGTTCTAGAGAAGAAGTTGATTTTGTTGTTTTTGCTATTTTTAGTAACAGTGGCCATCTTGGATTCTTGACCCGACCCAATTTTACAATTTTGAAACCCTGCAGTCTGGTCATGCTCCATGTGAAATTTGAGACCCATGGGTGCAGTGGTTTTAGAGAAGAAGTTGTTTGAAGTCGTTTGAATAAGTCGTTTTTTGACATTGGCATTTGAGCAAAATTACACTTGTAAACAGGAAGTAGGTCACTGTGACAAAACTCCGCTACAGATTTTTTTCATTTTTACAATTTTGAATACCAACGTTTCACTGATGTTCCATGCCAAAATTCAGACAAATATACCCAGTGGTTCTGGAGAAGAAGTTTATTTTGTTGTTTTTGCTATTTTTAGTAATGGCGGCCATATTGGATTTTCAACCTGACCCAATTTTACAATTCTAAGACCCTGGAGTCAGGTCATGCTCCATGTGAAATTCGAGAACCATGGGACCAGTGGTTTTACAGAAGAAGATGTTTGAATATTTGTTTTTAGGTGTTGACGGACAAATTTCGGGACGACGCACGACGCACGCATTGGTATGACAATAGCTCACTATGGCCCTTCGGGCCAGGTGAGCTAAAAATTGCTGGAAAAGGGGGTGGAGTCGAATATATTTGGGGTGGAGTCGAATATATTTGACCCTAAATTTTAACTTGCTTACTAGATGAGTGAAATCGAAAGTACAATCAATTGGAGACATATTTAGCTGCACAATATATGACAATTATTTTTCTCATGACGTCAAAGGTCACGGCTCAGGTGTCACCCTACCAAGAAAGGTGGGCATGGACTAGGGTTGTTTTTTTTTTACTTTGCTACAGATATTTCCCTCTTTTTTTTCCTCTTTTTCTCCTTCTTCTTATTTTCCTTTTTATTGCGCATTATCCCATATTTTTCTTTTGGCCCTGCTTGTTTGGTAAGATTAGCAGGGCAGGTACAAAAAGTGAAGGAAAAAGCCGAATTTCAGAAGTAAATTTTCCAAGATTTTTTCGACATTTGAAAGAGTTTAGTATCATCCCTGTCTAAAGGATATTAGGGAAACAACCTTAAGAGTAATAAAGCTAAAATGACTGTAATCAATCACCTAGCCAAACACATTTAGACCCAAAGGTTTCAGTGTATGAAGCTGATTTTTCCAGTGCCTTTCGCGCTCACGACGCTTGGACGTGGATATGTCACGTCTTTTAGGCATCTTGGATGTAGAAGCGTCAGGCGAGCTGAGATGTCTTTTTTGCTCTGATTGGCAATTTCAATCACAGTGATATTCGATGCAGACTCTTCTGTAATCAGAGACATACAGCTACTGCTAGTTGTACTGGTTAAGCTTCTACTGTGATTAGGGTTTCTGGGTGTTGACAACTCGGGTAGAGCGGCCCGGTCCAGGCTAGTGGTATTGAACAAAGAAGTGAGTGACTGGATAGTCCGGGCCGTGCCGCTTCCCTCTCTAGGCTCCTATTCTGTGCTCATGATGAACGCGTATACCCGACCAAGGTTTCGTCCTAGAGTGGACTCTTCAGGGGTTTCCTGTATGATGTGGATTCTATCAGTTTGAACCCAAAGTGCTGTGAAAGCAGCACAACGCGCCTTATATAGTATCTGGGAACGGCTCCAAAAGCGGCTCCCCGGTCCAAAGACCAGGTAGAAGAGTCCACTTGTCATCAATATGTGAGCCGTGACATGAGAAAACCAACAAAGTGGTTGTGCACCCAGTGCAGACTCAGATCAGCCTGGGCATCCACCCAGTCTGATCGGAGGCCCAGGCTGATCAGACTCTTCGCTAAGCACTTAAAGGGTAGCTAAGGGTCTAAGCTACCCTCATGCGGTCAGCGAAGACTCTGATCAGACTGGGCGGATGCCCAGGCTGATCTGAGTCTACGCTGGGCACACAACCACTTTGTTGGTTTTGCCCTGTCATGGCTCATGTTATGACAACACATAAATTATGTCAAAATAATTCATTAAACTGTTATTTATTTTCCCTCCATATGAGATCTATTTGTGCAGTAATCAGCTAAAATGAATTCTCAGAAGAGATGTAGAACAATGATGGCAACTGCCTAATAAAGGCTACCTATCCTAAAACAGCCCACAGAGAAAACTTTGGTCCATGTATGGTGGGTTACATAATCTATGATCATACACCATTATAGATAATTCAAAACTAAACAAGATCATCCAATTGATTTGATTTTATTGTTCTATTTTCTGCACCCTTCAAATCATACAGCCCACTCATGGTAGCTTTTTGTCAGACTAATAATGTCACTAATAGACATCTGAGCCGTTTCAAAGCTCAGACTTTATAGACAGCTCTAATGTTTTATATTGAAACAAGGTGAATGGGTACACCAACATGTTTTCTGCCATTCTGTCAAAGAAAGACAGCTTTTGTGACTTCTGTTTGCTGCATTTGGCAATGAATCCCTCCCAATAGGGGTCTACCTCCTAAAAAGAAATTATCTGCTTCTAGAGGAGTAAATTCTTCCATTTAAAGGTTGACCTTCATGAATGGATGAATGGTAAGGCCAAATTGAACATGGGAGAGAAGTGTACCCGTTTACCTTAAAATGTCTAAAAACTAAAACTACTGTTTTGAAATCTCCTTCCAATTAAAAAACAGTCCTGTTTCACCAATGTTCAGTCTGGGTGCCCAGTCCAGTTTCACAAATGTTCTGTCTGGTTCCACTGTAAAGTATGCCAATGCATTGTCTGGTTGCCCAGTCCAGTTTCACTAATATTCTGTCTGGTTCCACTGTAAAGTACCCCAATGCTCTGTCTGGTTGCCAAGTTCAGTTTCACAAATGTTCTGTCTGGTTTCACTGTTAAGTACGCCAATGCTCTGTCTGGCTGCCCAGTCCAGTTTCACTAATGTTCTGTCTAGTACCACTATAAAGTTCACCAATTTTCTGTATTGTTGCACAGTCCTGTTTCACTAATAATCTGTCTAGTTCCACTGTAAAGTTCACCAATTTTATGTATTGTTGCACAGTCCTGTTCCATCAATTTCCTGTCTGGTTGCACAGTCCAATGTCACCAATCTTCTGCCTGGTTAGATTGTCATGTTTCACCAATGTTCTGTCCGGTTACATAGTCATGTTTCACCTATGTTCTGTCTGGTTACATAGTCATGTTTCACCAATGATCTGTCTGGTTACATAGTCATGTTTCACAAATGTTCTGTCTGGTTATGTAGTCATGTTTAACCAATGTTCTGTCTGGTTACATAGTCATGTTTCACCAATGTTCTGTCTGGTTACATAGTCATGTTTCACAAATGTTCTGTCTTGTTACATAGTCATGTTTCAGCAATGTTCTGTCTGGCTACATAGTCATGTTTCACCAATGTTCCATCTGGTTACATAGTCATGTTTCACCAATGTTCTGCCTGGCTATGTAGACATGTTTCAACAATGTTCTGTCTGGTTACATAGTCATATTTCACCTATGTTCTGTCTGGCAATATATTCATGTTTCACCGATGTTCTGTCTGGTTACATAGTGATGTTTCACCAATGTTATGTCTGGTTACATAGTCATGTTTCACCATAGTGATGTTTCACCAATGTTCTATCTGGTTACATAGTCATGTTTCACCATAGTCATGTTTCACCAATGTTCTGTCTGGTTACATAGTTATGTTTCACAATAGTCATGTTTCACCAATGTTCTGTCTGGTTACATAGTCATGACTCACCAAATTTCTGCCTGGCTACATAGTCATGTCTCACCAATGTTCTGTCTGGTTACAGTCATGTTTCACCAATGTTCTGTCTGGTTACAGTCATGTTTCACCAATGTTTTATCTGGTAACAGTCATGTTTCACCAATGTTCTGTCTGGTTACATCGTCATGTTTCACCAATGTTCTGTCTGTTACATAGTCATGTTTCACCAATGTTCTGTCTGGTTACATAGTCATGTTTCACCAATGTTCTGCTGGCTATGTAGTCATGTTTCACCAATGTTCTGTCTGGTTACATAGTCATGTTTCACCAATGTTCTGTCTGGTAACATAGTCATGTTTCACCAATGTTCTGTCTGGTTACATAGTCATGTTTCACCAAAGTCATGTTTCACCAATGTTCTATCTGGTTACATAGTCATTTTTCACCATAGTCATGTTTCACCAATGTTCTGTCTGGTTACATAGTTATGTTTCACCATAGTCATGTTTCACCAATGTTCTGTCTGGTTACATAGTCATGTTTCACCAACTTTCTGCCTAGCTACATAGTCATGTCTCACCAATGATCTGTCTGGTTACAGTCATGTTTCACCAATGTTCTGTCTGATTACAGCCATGTTTCACCAATGTTTTATCTAGTTACAGTCATGTTTCAGCAATGTTCTGTCTGGTTACATAGTCATGTTTCACCAAAGTTCTGTCTGGTAACATAGTCATGTTTCACCAATGTTCTGTCTGGTTACATAGTCACGTTTCACCAATGTTCTGTCTGGTTACATAGTCATGTTTCAATAAATGTTCTGTCTGGTTACATAGTCATGTTTCACCAATTTTCTGCCTGGTTACATAGTCATGTTTCAGCAATGTTCTGTCTGGCTATGTAGTCATGTTTCACCAATGTTCTGTCTGGTTACATAGTCATATTTCACCAATGTTCTGCTTGTTTACATAGTCATATTTCACCAATGCTCTGTCTGATTACATAGTCATGTTTCACCATAGTCATGTTTCAACAATGTTCTGTCTGGTTACATAGTCATTTTTAACCATAGTCATGTTTCACCAATGTTCTGTCTGGTTACATAGTCAGGTTTCACCAATGTTCTGTCTGGTTACATACATGTAGTCATGTTTCACCAATGTTCTGTCTGGTTACATAGTCATGTTTCACCAATGTTCTGTCTGGTTACATAGTCATGTTTCACCAATGTTCTGTCTGGTTACATAGTCATGTTTCACCAATGTTCTGTCTGGTTACATAGCCATGACTCACCAATGTTCTGTCTGGTTACATAGTCATGACTCACCAACTTTCTGTCTGGCTACATAGTCATGTCTCACCAATGTTCTGTCTGGTTACATAGTCATGTTTCACCAATGTTCTGTCTGGTTACAGTCATGTTTCACCAATGTTCTGTCTGATTACAGTCATGTTTCTGGTTACAGTCATGTTTCACCAATGTTTTATTTGGTTACAGTCATGTTTCACCAATGTTCTGTCTGGTTACATAGTCATGTTTCACCAATGTTCTGTCTGGTTACATAGTCATGTTTCACCAATGTTCTGTCAGGTTACATAGTCATGTTTCACCAATGTTCTGTCTGGTTACATAGTCATGTTTCACAATAGTCATGTTTCACCAATGTTCTATCTGGTTACATAGTCATTTTTTTTCATCATAGTATTGTTTCACCAATGTTCTGTCTGGTTACATAGTTATGTTTCACCATAGTCATGTTTCACCAATGTTATGTCTGGTTACATAGTCATGACTCACCAACTTTCTGCCTAGCTACATAGTCATGTCTCACCAATGTTCCGTCTTGTAACAGTCATGTTTCACCAATGTTCTGTCTGATTACAGTCATGTTTCACCAATGTTCTGTCCGGTTACATAGTCATGTTTCACCAATGTTCTGTCTGGTTACATAGTCATGTTTCACCAATTTTCTGCCTGGTTACATAGTCATGTTTCGCCAATGTTCTGTCTGGCTATGTAGTCATGTTTCACCAATGTTCTGTCTGGTTACATAGTCATATTTCACCAATGTTCTGTCTGGTTACATAGTTTCACCAATGTTCAGTCTGGTTACATAGTCATGTTTCAGCATCTGTCTGGTTACATAGTTATGTTTCACCAATGTTCAGTCTGGTTACATAGTCATGTTTCAGCATCTGTCTGGTTACATAGTCATGTTTCACCAATGTTCTGTCTGGTAACATAGTCATGTTTCACCAATGTTCTGTCTGGTTACATAGTCATGTTTCACCAATGTTCTGTCTGGTTACATAGTCATGTTTCACCAATGTTCTGTCTGGTTACATAGTCATGTTTCACCAATGTTCTGTCTGGTTACATAGTCATGTTTCACCAATTTTCTGCCTGGTTACATAGTCATGTTTGGGCAATGTTCTGTCTGGCTATGTAGTCATGTTTCACCAATGTTCTGTCTGGTTACATAGTCATATTTCACCAATGTTCTGTCTGGTTACATAGTTTCACCAATGTTCAGTCTGGTTACATAGTCATGTTTCAGCATCTGTCTGGTTACATAGTTATGTTTCACCAATGTTCTGTCTGGTTACATAGTTTCACCAATGTTCAGTCTGGTTACATAGTCATGTTTCAGCATCTGTCTGGTTACATAGTCATATTTCACCAATGTTCTGTCTGGTTACATAGTTTCACCAATGTTCAGTCTGGTTACATAGTCATGTTTCAGCATCTGTCTGGTTACATAGTCATATTACACCAATGTTCTGTCTGGTTACATAGTCAATTTGCCGGGTCGCGTAGCGCAATCGGTAGGGCACCTGACTCGTAAGTCAGAGGTCCTGGGTTCGAATCCCGGTCTGGCCACATACTTTCGTTTCTCCTTCCGCTGATTCAAGAAGGGCAGTTGTCAGTTACTGGCGAAAGTATGTGCACTTAGTACTGGTTAACTGCTTAGGAGGTCTCCTGCCCAGAAATAGTGTGGTTAGGTTAACTGACCGTCCCGACATGACCTTAGTTGTTTACCGTGGAAGTTAAGCATCAAATCAACCAATCAACCAACATAGTCAATTTTCACCAATGTTCTGTCTGGGTACATAGTCATGTTTCACCAATGTTCTGTCTGGTTACATAGTCATGTTTCACCAATGTTCTGTCTGGTTACATAGTCATGTTTCACCAATGTTCTGTCTGGTTACATAGTCATGTTTCACCAATGTTCTGTCTGGTTACATGGTCATGTTTCACCAATGTTCTGTCTGGTTACAATCATGTTTCACCAATGTTCTGTCTGGTTACATAGTCATGTTTCACCAATGTTCTGTCTGGTTACATAGTCACGTTTCACCAATGTTCTGTATGGCTGTTGTTTCACCAATGTTCTGTATGGCTGTTGTTTCACCAATGTTCTGTATGGCTGTTGTTTTACCAATGTTCTGTATGGCTGGTTGTTTCACCAATGTTCTGTCTGGTTACATAGTCATGTTTCACTGTCTGGGTCCACACTCAAGCCTGACCAATGTTCTGTCTAGGTAGGAAAACCAATTGAAAATAATAATTACAGTTGATCTTTGTTCAAACTTGCATGCACACCCAACTGTAGTACTTTGTTTAATCTTTTGATGTCTGTATTTATCCAAAGCAGTCAGAATAATTTACATGGCTGTATTTATCCAAAGCAGTCAGAATAATTTACATAGCTAAGCCCACAGACTGACGGATGGGGGTGGGTTGAGGGGAGGAAGGGGACAGAAGAAGAGACGGGAGGGAAGACCACTAATCAATATTACCTTTATTCTCATGCTCTAAAGGTATGTGGGTTTTCTTCAGAGACAACTTTTTGCCTCACTAGATGATAAAAGGCCCTTCTGAAAATGGGTCTACTCTTAAAGGAAAGAATTTGTTTCTAGAGGGGCAAATTCTTGAAGAGTTGACTATCAATAAGAAAGGGAGGAAAATTTGAAAATGGCAGCGTTGCTTCCCCTGAAATAGTATCCATTCACCTAATGCTTTTTTGTCATCCTTATTAGACATCTCAGGTGTTTAGAACCATCCTTTCCCAGACATCTTGTTCAAAACAAATTAACTGAATTGCAATAGTACAGGCAAGATGACCCGCTGAGACCTCTTGGGACACAATTGTCTTGGCAGGCATCTAATTGGCCAAGAAAGGTATTATTATACCAACAAAGACAAAGACAGGGGAAGAAGAGACTGATAACAGAGCTCCAGATAAGAATGAGTAACAGGGATAATTCAGAGATAATGTTTCTCATTCTGGTTCTCTAGCATTGGGAACACTACTTAAATACTGATTTAAAGTAATCTTATTCCATTTGATGTATATCTGGTAAAATTTCGAAATTATTCTAAAACTAAGACATACTTGTCATAGCGACAAGAATCTTAGCTGAGTTTGGATTCCATTTTTTTGGGCTGTTTTGGCTTTTTGCAGGTTCTTGCTGCATTGTACATCTCTTTCCTGATGCCCTTGTCTGTTGCTTTTCTCGAGACGGGGGTTGAGGTGGCTCGATAGGGAACGCCGGCGCTCAGGAGTTAATACATAGGCATCTCTTACCTGATGTCTGCAGCTAATGCGTCCCGGGGAATGTGACAGTAAGTGTGGCTCGGAGAGGGATGCTCGTTGCCTGCCGAGACCTGCCCATCATCTCTTTTCTTTCAAATTTTTAAAGTTTAGCGACACTGCAGAAGTTAAGTACAGAAACGCCCGTCTGTCAGTATGGATCCGATATGTTTATATTCTTAATAAAAACATACATTCTGACCCATCATTAGAACCGTCTCGGTAAGACGGTTCTAATGACCCATCATTAGAACCATCTTGGTGAGACGGTTCTAATGAGTGGTCACAATGTATGTTTGAATGGAAAAATAAGGAAAATTATCCCTAAAGTATCTGTGCTATCCCTTCTTATCTGGAGCCTGATAATTCACTTGCTCCACGCTTCTGACACACACAAGTTATGCCATTGCAAAGCCTTGCTATCTTAATATGGCAACAGGAACACAGCTCCAGGTAAGATGGGCGTTTTAGGATTCTGAGATATTTTTTTCTTATTAATGAAAACGTCATTTTGAGACCCTCATTAGAACCCTCTTGGTAATTCTACTAAGACTTAGGCAAGTATTAATCTTGTTTCTTCTTAAACCGTTATTTTAAGTCTAAATATAACTTCAGCAAAACAATAGACAATTTCATGTATTTACATGTTTTTGTGTTGCAAAGTACTCATTGAATTCCATTTATTTCATTTCAATCCTATTTTGTCTGATAGAGCTCCAGACAATGAAGATGAGTGGATTTGAATGATAATTCTGGCGTATTTTTTGGCCTATTTCTCCATTAAATTATATGTTGTGGCACCTCATTAGAACTGCCTCATCTAGGCAGTTCTAATGAGGGGTAACAACATATAATTTTTATGGAGAACTTACAGGCATTAACTCAGAATTATCGTAAAAAAAACCTCTATCTGGAGCTCGCAGCCGTCGACTCAAGATATTTTTCCAATGTAAAGTGGTTTTGCGGTATTGATTTGCTCTCTACCCTTGCTGTTGTACTTCACCACTGGTTTAGTGCCTACGAACTTCTCAAAAGATAGAGTAATTGATAAAAATGACGTCATGGACAATCCCAAAGAGACAAAAATAGCACATAATAATACTTGTGTTTACGCACAACTGATAGAGAAGAGGGTATAAAAAATAAAGTAAATTTGGACAATTTTATGATCTATAACACCAAGACTATCCTACAGATGTGCCTCTTTCTAAATATACAGAAAATTTTAGAACAGCTGATTTAAAAGAAGGAAGCGCAGCAGGAATACAGCATTGAAAAATGTTGTATCAAGGTTGATTCAAGTCATGATCTTGAATCAATGATTCAATGTTGATAACAATGTTGAATTAACACTGGATACAATGTTGTTTCAATGTGGTGAGCCTGCTGGGTTTGTATGCTTTCATTCTTTACCATTTAACCAAACTGCATTTTTTCTGTTTTTGGAGAAAAAAACATGTCAATGCATCAGCTCACCCCACAGAGTCGAGATATCTTTATTTCCAGTGATGTCTTCCTGTGACCTTGAAAATGTGTAATGGTCATCAAAACCTAATCAGCTTGAGTTTCTGTGTAAGTTTGGTGAAAATTAAAAAAATGGTTCAAGAGATATCTTTATAAATAGCAATAATCGTCCATCCTTGAAAATGGGGTGAAGGTCACCACAACATTACTAGCCCTCGTTTGTTCCAGTGATATATAAATGCAAGTCTGGTTAAGTTCATCCAATGATTCAACAGGACCATACAGACAACAGAAAACGGCTGATTAAGCTCTTAAATGAGGCAGGGTGCAGAAAGCCATATTTTAACATTCAGTCCAAAAATGAAATCAATGTCAAAACTAATCCATTTCTACATTTTCTCCTTTTTATGGTCCAAGAATTCATCTTTTGGTTTACCAGACAAGCTGACAAGCGAGTTTTTGAGCATCTAAGATCTCCGACCACTTTAACAAGAGTTGTCAGATGACAATGAAGCGTGCCTCAAGGGTGACAGATTCTCACAGGAACAAAGTCCTATAAATATCTGCAATGTTAGACTGAACATATGATAAATACCTATTAAATAGAGCTCAAAATATGAAGCAAAATCACTGAACCCTGATATGTTTGTCAGAGCAACCTTAAATACTATGAGGTTCTTCAGTGTCAGAATCCATGTTGCCAAGTACATACAAAGCAAAACCTGTCACAGAAACCTGCCAATAGTATTAAGTCATTTGCAGAGTCAGACTGAACCATTATTCCATGTATGATCAAAATCTAATAAATGGAGCTCAAGAAATAAGTCAAAATCAATGAACCATAAAATGTAGGTCACAATGATCTGTAAATAGTATGAGATTGTTTGCAATGTCAGACTGATCCACTATACCAGGTATACAGTTAATCCATCAAACAGTGTTGGAAATATGTCAAAATCACTGGACCATAAATAAAGGTCAAAGGAATAGGAGTCAGCATGGATGCTTTGTAGCTGCTGCAATTATAAGGATATGTTATTTGACCAAGTATCAACTCTCTTGTCTCAAAGGTATCATCAAAACTAAAAATTTTGCCATACAAACGGAACCAAACACCAAAGCCAGTCAACCATAACATATAGGTCAAGGACATACAACTATGTAATGCAGCTGCTGCAGTCATATGAAAGTATTATATGTACCAGGTATAATGACTGTAGCTGCTGTAGTTTGTAAGATACAGTGTTAAACATAGAGTCAAACGCAATTGTTAACATTGGTTAACCGGATCACAGATGCCAATTTGGACACTGATGCAGATGCTGACATGGACGCTGACGTGGATGCTAACGCTAACAGATACTTTGACTACGAGGCTGGGGGTATAGCATAAGCCCTCCTTTGCTTCACAAAGGCAAGCTAGAAATGGGATCGAGGTCACCTAACCCTTATCAGTACTTTTACCATCTCCTAATGATCAATCACTGAAGTCTCGTAAAAATCTATCATATCTTCACACCTTGTCCAGTGCTCTAGTTTAGAAGGGGTTACAGGGATAATTTAGGGATATTTTTCCTTATTTGTCCATAAAAACATACATGGTGGCCCCTCATTAGAACAGTCTCACCAAGACTGTTCTTATGAAGGGTCACAACATAATTGTTTTCATTTTAAGAAATAAGAAAAATTATTTCTGTATTATCCCTGTTACCCCTTCTTATCTGAAGCACTATTGTCAGTTTTCACCACCAGCAGAAGTTTCAGGCCCAATAGAATTATTGAAAAATTCTTTCAAGTTTGAGGGAGTTCAGTGGAGTAAAATTATAGGGTGTTCACTGTTCAGATAAGTTTCAACTTGGATGCCAATGCTGATAGGATCCACACCACAAACAGTATGTCACCTCATTTAATACAGAACATAAATTTCAGAGCTCAGCCTGGTGCTCTTCTGCAGGGAGATGTTTTTCAAAATTTTCAGGATTTTAGGGAGAACTTATGTTTTTCAAAATTTTCAGGACTTTAAGGAGAAGTTTTTGTCACAGTTGTTAATGGATGAACATACATATGTCAAACCAATCGTGACAACTGCTGCCCAAGAGCACTTACAGTCATGCTCAGATGAGCTAAACAGGCTACCTGCGTGGCTGCCCCATAAAGTTTAAGCACAGCAAAGTATCTTCAGCGAAGTTAGTTCCTTCATATTTATTTTGTGCTTTTAAATGGTGCAACAAGCTTCAATTCTACATCGCCATAATCGCTACAGGTCTTTGACACATAAAAACTTAATATGATATAATAGCATCACATGATCTGATTTGCAACAAAAAACAGCTACATTACAATATCGCTATTGACATTTTCTTTCATCTTGGTCGCCTGACCTGCGCTGAGAGCCGTCTGAAAGTCTGTTACAATCACGTACAAATTAACATGTCTGAAAGCTGTTAGTCCAGCCACTCTTTGATGTGTCTTCCATAAAGGCTTTGATTAAAATACCGAACTAAGTAAAGAGGTTACCAAGCAACAGAAAACATGAATTAATGGAACAAACCATTTGTCCATTTTAACAATCTCGTCTAATGTAAGCCGCAGATTACCACTGGTCTGGGAATTAGGTCTTTTGCTCTTACGATCAATTTCCTCAATGTTTTATTGAAACAGTACATAATCAACCTGAATACTAAAACAAGACGGACAGAGTAGACAAAGATCAGAGTCTGGCTATTCAAAACTAACACCATTGTTGGTTAACAAGATCATACTGTACACCAAACAAGAGGACCATTAGGTCCTGATCGCTCCCCTGAGCACTGAGATTAATTTGATGCTTAACATCCACGGTAAACAGCTATGGTCATGTCTGGACAGTCAGTTAACCTAACCACACTATTCCTGGGCAGGCTTAGACCTCCTAAGCGGTTAACCAGTACTAAGTGCACGTACTTTCCCCATTAACTGACAACTGCCCTTCTTGAATCAGTGGAAGGAGAAACAAAAGTAAGTGGCCAGACTGGGTTTTGAACCCAGGACCTCTGACTTATGAGTCAGGTGCCCTACCGCTGAGAACTGACAGTCTGAGACTGTCTTGTCATATGAGCTTTTGGACATTTGTTTTCAATATGAACTTACCGATCTTTTGTAGACCTAAGGAAACAGTGCCAAAATGGTGGTTAGCAATGCAACCAGGTCTAGTAGTTTCAGAGCCATTAAATGGCTGCTAGTTCAAGAACTGACAGAACAAAGGATCTTAAAATATTCACCCTAAGTCACCTTTTCACTTAATAATCTTGACCTCTAAAATTCATAGGGGCTCATTATGATCTACGCTGTTTGCAAATTCTGATATTTTCGTCACTGGCGCTTAAAGGTAGGTTCCTGGACTAGCGATAACAGTTATGTTCACAAAATAATTTCGCCTTTTTCTGGGTAGTATTGAATTCTCTTATTTTTCTGAATCTGTTGCTACTGAGAAAATCGTCAGATGTTGAAGAAAATAGTCGTTTTCCCTTTTGGTTTATTTTCCTTCGTTGGAATTCCAGTTCTAAAGATAGATGTGTTATATGTCTATAAGTGTGTGATTTCTGATGCCATTCTCCAAAGGTAAATTTTCTCTTGCCATGAGCTCTCCTGGAGGTCCTGGCATGGCAGATGGGTTGAAACTATCCCAAAATGCAATGCAACATGACGTCAGCTAACGTTATCTATTTTGGGCGCGAACTAAAAATAGCACTAACTGGTGTGCGAAGCAGAGTTAGGAAATCCCTTGCAAAACAACTTTTCTAATAATATTTTGATTAACTCTTTTAAGTGAAGCTTATTCATTCCCTTTTTATAAGTGCTTTCCAACAACTTGGATGAAAGATGATCAAAATTATGATGCATTCCAAAGTACAGGAACCTACCTTTAAAGTGTTAAGCTTGTCCACTTGCACAGTCTGAGAGCAATGCCAACTATTTCCAGATCTGCAGACGAAGACATTGATCAAATAGCTGTACAAACAAGAGGTCCATGATGGACCTAAATCGCTCACCTGAGTTATGATGAAATAATACAGAAGATCAAATATTTGATGATGGTTCAATTGGAGCAGTTTTACACTTTCTTATCTACATTCTGACAAAGTTTCATGAAGATTGGATCAAAACTGTGCCATTGAGAGTGTACACAATGTTTTTCTAAGATCTGACCTGGCTATCTAGATTTTAATTAGACATTATTAAGTTTCAAACTCGACCTACATTTCATGAAGATAAACATTCTGACAAAGTTTCATGACGATTCAATGCAAAATAAAGCCACAATTGTGTACACAAGACTTTTCTATGATTTGACCTAGTGACCTAGTTTTTGACCTGACAAGACCCAGTTTCAAAATTGGCCAAGATTTCATTAAGATAGTCATTCTGACACAGTTTCATGAAGATTAAAGTAAAACTGTGCCCCCTGGAGTATCCACAATGTTTTTCTAAGGTTTGACCTTGTAACCTAGTTTTTGATCCAACATGACCCAGTTGCACCCTCGGTCTAGATTTGTTGGAGATAAACATTTTGACAAAGTTTCATGAAGATTGGAACAAAACTGTGCCCTCTAGAGCATTCACATGTTTTTTCTAAGATCTGACCTAGTGACCTAGATTTTGACCTGACATGGCCCAGTTTCAAATTTGGTCTATATTTCATAAAAATAAGCATTCTGACTAAGTATCATGAAGATTGGATCATAACTGTGCCCTCTAGAGTGTACACAAGGTTTTTCTAAGATTTGACCAAATGGCCTAGTTTTTTATCCCACATGACTCAGTTTCATTCTTGCCCTAGATTGTATAAGGATAAACATTCTGACAAGGTTTCATGAAGATTGGATAATAACTGTGCCCTCTAGAGTGTAAACAAGGTTTTTCTAATATTTGACCTGGTGACCTAGTTTTTGACCCCACATGACTCAGTTTCAATCCTGGCCTAGATTGTATAAGGAGAAACATTCTGACAGAGTTTCATGAAGATTGGATAATAACTGTGCCCTCTAGAGTGTATACAAGGTTTTTCTAAGATTTGACCTACTGACCTAGTTTTTGACCCCACATGACCCAGTTTCAAATTTGGTCTAGATTTCATTAAGATAAACATTCTGACAAAGTTTCATGACGATTGGATCAAAACTGTGCCATCCGTGTCATTCTAAGATTTATTTCTATCTTTAGCTCTGGCGGCCATTTTGTTCAGCGGAGTGGAACTGTTTTAGCAATTTTGGTTCAGGGCCATGAGTAAAACATTTCTGTGAAATTATTTTGAAATCAAGCCATTGGTTTTAGAGGAGATGTCTTTTAAAGGTTTTTCTATTTTTAGATTTCTATTTTTAGCTCTGGCAGCCATTTTGTTCAGCGAAGTGGAACCTTTTTAGCAATTTTGGTTCAAGGCAATGGGTCAAACATTTCTGTGATTTTTTTTTAAATCAAGCCATTGGCTTCAGAGATGTCGTTTAAAGGTTTTTCTATTTTTAGCTCTGGCAGCCATTTTGTTCAGCGGAGCATAACCATTTTAGCAATTTTGGTTCAGGGCTATAACAGAAACATTTGTGTGAAATTATTTTGAAACTGGCCCACTGGTCTAGGAGGAGATGTCTTTTGAAGAAATTGTTGATGACGGACGGACAGACGGACGGACGACGGACAAATATCAATCACAATAGCTCACCTTGAGCACTTCATGCTCAGGTGAGCTAACTAGACTGATCTTTGCAAACTGTGACTTATGAACACACCACAATACCATATTAATCATAATAAATGCCCCTGCTCTAATAAACACTTCCTGCCTCTTTTCCGTAGATAATTTACTATAAAATCACATGAATTCCCATTTGCTTCTTTGCATGAGGTAGGTTTTTGAAATGGGGTCTACTCTTAGAGGAAACGATCTGCTCCTTTTCTTTGAAATGGGGTCTACTCTTAGAGGAAACGATCTGCTCCTTGAGGAGCAAATTCTTTCCTTCAAGAGTTGACCCCTACTGAGAAGGGAGGCAAAAATAGTGTCTTCATCTGCAAATATAACCACTCACCTTAATGCTGTTATTTGAGTTATTTGGGAGTGGTAATTTACTACATTTTTAGGCTGTAATTAACACCCCCTTTTGTAAAATGCAACACCCCTGGGATGTTAAATAGGATTAATAAGGTATTTGAAGTGTAAATAAACTGACATGACTTATTTTTGTGTGTGCCTTTTTTCAAACTAGGTAAGAGTTTTCTTTCTTTTTTCCTTTCCCTAAAAAAGTTCATTCACTAATTTACAATTCATCCTGGTTGCACATTTTATTTCAAGGTACTACAGACATACAGGCACTAAGGTGACTAACCTTACTTGTGGCAGTCCAGGATCAGACCAGGGTCTGCAATCGCAGCCCAAAAAGGCTGCAATTGCAGACTGGTCTGATCCAGACTTTATCAGCCTCAGGATCAGGTCTCTTCAGGATCTGAAGGTTTTAGCTGGAAACAGGGAAGATTCTGAAGAGATTGCATATGCTCATGTTGATCTGAATCTTCTCTGTAAGAACATGATCAAGGACCCGTTTATTGGCTTACACAACAAAACGTTGTCTAGGCAAATGGGTACATTTTGTTTTTCAGCCATTTTTTACAAAGAGAAACAATTTTTGTGACATTCTGTTGCCTTCTTAGATGAAAGAGCCCTAAAGATCCAAAAATGAAGTACTCTTTAGAGAGAATTTGCTCCTACAGGAGAAAATTCCTTCTGTTAAAAGTTGACTATCAATGAAATGAAAATGGCAGAGTTGCTTCCCCTGAGCGCACTCATTCATCTTAGAGCATGTTCTATCATAGAATCTCCTCAGATCATAAATTCTACATTCTATTCTGTATACATAATACAGAGGCTGTGATGCCCAGGCTGATCTGAATCTGAACTGGCACAAACACTGTAAGTCATCTTACACCGTGACAGTAACCTACTTCACACCAGTAAATATTGCTACTATTTGTGGTGTAATTAAGAAAGAGAAATATTTGGCTGTAAGCCAGAGGGTAATCCCACCGAAACAGAAAGTAGGAGCTATGATGTCACTCAGGATTTATCCTGGGCTTGTCAACCATAAAACCACAAGTAAACCACAGCACCAAGTTCAAGCCACAGTTTATAACCTAGAACAGGATAACATGTATAAGAATACTGTATTAATCCTAATAAACACCCCTGCACTAAATAAACACCCCATGCCCCTTTTCAGAAAATAATGTTATTTCAACTTGCATCAATTCCTGTCTGCTTCTCCGGATAAGGTAGTTTTTTGAAATGGTGTCTACTCTTAAAGGAAAGAATTTGCTCCTAGTGGAGCAAATTCTATCCTTTAGGAGTTGACCCATACTAAGAAGAGAGGCAAAAATAGTAGAGTTGCTTCAGCTGAAAGCTTACCTATCACCTTTGCTTATTAGGGGTACATTTGTTTTGGCAGTGGCTGATTTAGTACATTTTAGGCTCTAAATAATGCCCCCCTTTTGCAAATTGCAACGCCCCCATGTGTTTAATAGAATACGGTATTTCATGTTTGGGCGACAGATGGCTGGTAAAACCTTACAGAAGATGACTGTTTCAGCTGGAAGTTCGTGGCTTGACAGGCTGTTTTCTCGGAGGTGTTCATAGGATATTGCCCGAAGTTTTTCTTTCATATTTCTCAACAAAAACATAACCCTGATTTTCAGCATTGGCCCACTCTGGGGCATGACATTATGGCTAGAGTAGCATACAGGAAAAAGATCTAGTCCACTTCACTCTGATCCCAAGTCTAAATCCTCTACCTTTATACTTGATCTCCAGATGGATGGATTTACAGGTAGATGAACATAGACCTGAGATGTTTAAATTTTACCCAAGAACATACAGACCTGAGGTATTGAACAATTTAATGGTCGGACAGTTGTAAGATTTAAATACAAACTGAACATATATTAAATAGACCTGAGGTGTCAAACAATTTACAGACAGATGAACTTGTAGACTAAGATGTCAAACAATTTATACATAGATGACCATATAGACCCCGAGATGTTGAACAATTTGCAGGTAGACAAACATACAGGTCTGAGGTATTAAATGACATACAGAGATAATATACAAATCTGAGGTGTTAAACGATTTACAGACAGATGAAGATACAAACCCACAGAGTTAAATAATTTACAGATAAACAAAAAGAAAACATTCACACATTTCATTTAGCAAAAAAATTTTAAGCCAACTACATTGCTTCTAGCCTACATAATTGAACAGTGTATTGACATAAAGGGCTACTACCCTGTTTTTTTTTTTCACTATATTCCTAATTAACAGGCTTTTATGAGAGAAACAGACTGCTGATGGATGGATCGATGACTTGCAATTTTACATCCTTTTTAACAGTATTTCAGTCATATCAGGACAATGGGCAGGTGATATGGAAAGGCAAACTGTGTGCATGAAACCCTATTTACAATTGAAACCGGGACCGCTAGGTCAGTAGGCCAGTGCTTAACCTACCAAGCTACCGGGGCTCCTTGATTGCTGAAAACCCAATTGAAAATATACTAAGCCAAACTGTAATTATTGACAATTAATCTTAACGCAAATTAGATTTTAAGCCCCACCCACTTTTTCTAGATGAACATGCAGGTTTGAAGTGTTAAACGTTTTATAGACAGAGGAAAATGCAGACCTGATGAGTTAAATGATTCATAGATAGATGAACATATAGGTCTGAGGTGTTAAACAATTTATAGATAGATGAACATGCAGACCTGAGGTGTTAAACAATTTACAGACAGATGAACATGCAGACCTGAGGTGTTAAACAATTTACATACAGATGAACATGCAGACCTGAGGTGTTAAACAGTGTTAAACAATTTACAGACAGATGAACATGCAGACCTGAGGTGTTAAACAATTTACAGACATATGAACATGCAGACCTGAGGTGTTAAACAATTTACAGACAGATGAACATGCAGACCTGAGGTGTTAAACAATCTACAGACAGATGAACATGCAGACCTAAGATGTTAAAGATTTATCTACAGATAGATTTAGAAATAAACAAGACGTTCAATTGTATTACAACTGATATTGTTGCATGGCCTAATTTGGTGACCTTATTCCAACAACTGAACCCCAATATCATTTCAGAGTTCAGCCAGTTGTGGCTTTGAGAGAGCCACAAAATGCACCAGCTTGGACTGACTGTCTTGATAGTTTTCATTTCCATTCCTTTAGTAGATGCAAATGCAACCAAAAGATATACGGTAGGAATAAATAATTCATGCATACTGTCTTCAGACAGGGCTTGATTTTTTTTTCAGACATGCATGTACAGCATTGTCCTGCAGGACAAATGCTCCCAAAAATTCACTTGCCATTATAAAATTTAATCCTGCCTTTTCTGGAGTAGAAATGAAAGAACTTATAAATCACTATTTCCTGATACAAGAAAAAATGAAAACATAAATGATCAGACAACACCCTTGTGACTAGTAAAAGACAACCATAAACAATCATACATAACTCTGGGGACAAGTTTGGGGGACTAGAGTAAGGGGACATGGCTTCGCACAGGGCATGGCTTCGCACACCTCCGAGATTTCTTAGTTTGTGTCAGTCATCTGTTGTCTTAACATCATTTTAATTTGCAAATATTACAAGGTTGATGAAGTAAGCTTTGTGATATCATTTACGCATGCAGTACATCACATGCATTTTGGCGCCGAAATGTTAAGTGACATTCAGATCAAAGTCGACAAAGTTTAAAAGACAATATCATTCATGGCTCTTGAAAATTTAATGAAATTATCTTTTGCTTTCGTAAGTATACAAAGTGGACACTCAACATAAACTATTCCGGTTATAACTTATTTGAACATAAAAGATTTTCCATGCCACGGGATGTGAATTTTGTGAATTTTGTCCCCCACATTTATGAGAAAAGTTCGAATATTATTTTTAGCTGTCATCCTGTCTAGTCGTATTAAAGTCCACTGTAAGATTACACAGTCGAGTTGTGATGAATTCAACAAGAACTCTCAGTCACTTTTAAACTAGTGTTTTAAAATCAAGCAAAATGCAGAAAATCGCTGATTTTCGTACTTTCATAAAGGAAAGTAGCATTGACATTATACTTTTACCTTGCAAACTATAAATAATAATAGCGTATTGGAAGTAGTTTTATAATTTTCATTTACTTGTCCCAAGATGTATGACACAATATTTAAAATCAAATAGAATGCGTATACTTCCTTCCAAAAGTGGTGTGCGAAGCCATGTCCTCATTTACCCCAGATATTACGTAGAGCGACAGTACATATTACTGTGCATGCGACAGATGACGTCAGAGCCCGAGACCAAAAATTTTCATGCATTATGTCCTGAAAGGGTCAATGTATGTTAAAATATGAATGCACAGGTGTAATGTTAGAAGTTTTGTCAGCGAATGCTGCTAAATTCATAAAAGTGTGCGAAGCCATGTCCCCTTACTCTAGTGACATCTGATACACAATTTTAGAAATCGCCTTCTAGAAATGCATCATAGTTAAATATTGTAAACCATACATGATTTCAAAATTAACAGATAACCTGTCTCCATAATAAGGCAATTACTGAAATATTTAGAAATAAATAAAAAAAAAACTTATAAGATCAGACCATTCAGCCTGTCAGCTATTATAGCTGAAGGCTGAATGGTATCAAAGAAGGTCTGACAAGTTACCGGTATCAGTCTGATTCAGAGTGAGAGTCATTTGATTCCATTCCAGGTTGATACTGAGCTGCTCTTATGTATTTCCCTCTTTGAGCACTTGTGACCCTGAATATGTCTGACAACCCGTCTCGGTATGGTACATAAGTTCTTTCTCCTGCCCTCCCCCATGATGAGCACAGGTACAAATTCCTATGATGCTAACACTTGTTGCATGGACGGTACTCGGACAAAATGGACCATGGACAAAACGGACCAGACAAAACGGACCACAGTTAGGACAAAACGGACGTTTCAGGACAAAACGGACCACGTTTCATGACAAAACGGACCATGCTAGAAGACAAACCAGACCATTAATTGGTGCCAATTAAAAGATTAAGGAGTATATAATTACCAAAGACCATGTTAAATGGTCACAATTATTTGAATTCTGTTCAAGATCTCAACTATGTTTGGTTATCGCAACTATCTAATTAATTTAGGGTCCCTATAAAACTAGAAACGGAACCAAAACGAAACGAAACGCAACGGAACGAAACGCAACGAAACAAAACGCAACGGAACGAAACGCAACGAAATAGAAATAAAACGAAATGGAGCAAAATCTGCAAAATACCATGAAAGTATCACAATAGTACAGCACCACATATTAATGCAAAAGGAAGACTAAAAAAGCCCCATGTTTATCCCTATACATTGCTATATGAAGTTACCAAGTTACTGGGTATTTGTTAGATCAAATACATTAACTTTTAAACAGATACTTGGCTGAATTGTTTAATTTGATAAACTGACATACGATTTTGGGGCCTCATTTGGTCTTTGGGTGTTTTGGTCTGGGCATTTTCTTTATTATCTTTATAGTTTTTGATTGTTATTTAAAGATAATTAATATTTATTTTTACTTTTTTTTTGTGGAGCGTCGTATAAGCTTTTCTACATTTTTCGGGCTACCAGCTCCATACATATGACCCAGGTTCCTGAAATAGTGTTCTTGCCTCGGTCCCCAACAATTATTTTTATGCACAACAATCAAATATGAAATAATCATCATCATCATCATCAGCCAAGTATCTGTTTAAAAGTTAATGTATTTGATCTAACAAATACCCAGTAACTTGGTAACTTCATATAGCAATGTATAGGGATAAACATGGGGCTTTTTTAGTCTTCCTTTTGCATTAATATGTGGTGCTGTTCTATTGTGATACTTTCATGGTATTTTTCAGATTTTGCTCCATTTCGTTTTATTTCTATTTCGTTTCCTTTCGTTGCGTTTTGTTTCGTTGCGTTTTGTTTCGTTCCGTTGCGTTTCGTTTCATTTCATTGCGTTTCGTTTCGTTTTGGTTCCGTTTCTAGTTTTATAGGGACCCAATTAATTTAATGGTAAGATTTTTATCTTTTAAGCATGAAATTTCTTAATTAGTGTTGCAACTAAAATAAAACATGCTTTCTCAAGGTTAACGGAAGGTCTGAACGTGGTCCGTTTTGACCTTAAACGTGGTCCGTTTTGTTCTAAACGTGGTCCGTTTTGTCCTGAACATGGTCCGTTTTGCCCTAAGCGTGGTCCGTTATGTCCGTGGTCCGTTATGTCCTTAATTCGCATGGACTACACAAAGACTAGAATAAGCAAGCTGATTTTTGGTATGCCTATGTTCAAATAAGTGTTTCTCAAATTAAGACTGATCTTTAAGCCTGGGACCTTACCTATTAATGACAGAGGACTTGATCCTTCTTGTTTGAACTTTTTGGCCAAGAGACCAACAACACTTGTAGGTGATGGTTCTGCTTTAGACTCGTCATATAAAACCACAGGGTGAGTCTTCCAGGATCGGTTGAACTTGTCTTTCGCTTCATTGTTCTGAATGATACAGCTAAGATTCAGCTTCCCGGCTTTCAACCGTCTGAGCATCAGACTTGGTAAGAATACTGATATAGCCCCTTTAATATGTGCCCTAGCAAAATCAGGCTGTGGCCTACAATCCAAAATCAACATGTTTTTAGCACCTCTCACGTCCTCAACGAGGGTATCCGGCAGAATAGACGACTCGCTGGTCATAGTAATGGAACATCTAAAACAAGGCATTTGAGATCATATAGTTTGGTAATCAGTGTACGCGAAGATAACACTGATTATGAGATCAATTTAAGTTTATATATGTGCTAGATTTCTGACCTCAATTTCTCCTGTGTCAGACATGTACACCGCCAATCCCTGAGAACATACGAAAATCCGTAAAACCCAAACATGACAATAGATAAATTACAAACAAATAATCAGTCATCAAATTTTTACTTCATATCATATGAAAAAGTTCCAAATACTCCCAACATTATGGCCTAAAACTCGAAAAAGTTTGTCAATTAACACAGAAACTCTCTACTTCCTCTGGCCATCTTGGCTCAGTCAATGGCGGCGAAAAATTGACAGGTAAACAAACAGTGTCAATGCCTGTTGGCCATTCACAAAGCGCAGGTGCCCGTGACGTCATTTCGACTCCGCCCATTTTAATGACGACACTTTCCAAAATAGGATTTAATTATGAATTAAGTACATATATCTTTTATGCAATGAACGTCACTTCCTGATTGCACAAAATCACTGTTTAGTGTATGTACGACTCATTAGTAGACGCTCTAAATCAGCGAAATTGTCATTGTCAGTATTAATTTGCAATTTAAGACCTCTATAATAATTGTTTGTAACGATAATAATATTCAAAAGTAAGTGAATGTCACCAAAAATCATTATAAACGAGAACTTAAAGGAAAACACTCACTTAAATATGAACAGACTTCAAATTATAGATCTTGATTAGCACTTAAATTTGGTGAAAATTTCATGAAAATCGTATTGAAAATCAGAAGGATATGAAGATTTTGAAAATAAATGTTTGTAAATTTGGTCTTAGCTGCCCCCGCCACCCCTTCACCCCTTCAAAAAATAATCACTAACGTTACAGAAAGACATATAATTGATTTAATTGCACCTCAGCGGAACGTATCCGTAGCCGCGCAGTACCGGGGCGCCGTTTGTTGAATAAAAACTTTTACTCATTGTTGAATTTTATTATTAATTTGGACAAAACAGGTGTGAAAAAACGACAATTATTGGTGTGGGCGCGAAAACGTCATGTTATTTGTATATCTTATATCTCGAACCTTGGCTCCATTGAACCGACATAGAAATTATGGCTTTTTAAAAAGAATTTCTCTATATATTTAGGTTTAAGGGATATCATTTTAGACGTTTTAATCTTCAAAAATGATTTGCAAAAGCAAGTATGGGAAATTTGTCGGGAAGTGACACAATTCAATCCCAGATCCCACCCAAGACACCAAGAAGGAAAAAGACAACACAAAAGTGCTAACCACTAAAGACATTATCAGTGGCAGCCATGTGAACATCCATTTCCCATGTAGGTGGTCACCGGGCTAGCCTTAACATCACAAACAATAAATCGATAACAGACATAGCAACAAGCAACACATAAAACAACCAAGAAGAACCAAAACAGAAGTGCCGCCTTGGGGATGGCCAGTAATAAAATCACTGTGGTCGACCAATCCTCGCCCTTGGTCCTGTCTTTGTTCAGACACTTAAGTTTGATTACACAAATTTGAGCGATTCAAGGGCTCTACATGTGCATAATGGTACATGTGTTCCTTGTGTACAAGAAAACATTTCTGCATATGTGCAAATTAAATTGACCGTCAATTTTTCATATTTATTTGATTTTAATACTAATCTAGCGACAACTGCAACGTAAGGTTTTCCAGCTGATCTGGAAAGTTGTTAGCAAAAGCTATCACATTAAACAATCCACTGCACACGACCGTGTTCTTTCCATTTCAATTGTTACTGTCGTTGCCGATTATGTCAATAGTAGGTGTGTTTAACGGACTGTTTTCATTTGTTAAAGTCAATCATCAGTTGCGTTGAGCTGAGAGTACGTTTCTGACTCGGAAATGGACGATTCTTAATCATGTTTATTGACAAGTGATTAAACTATGTACCATTTAGCTGAAGACGAAAACAGAAAAGATAAATCAACTTTGACCATTATCGAAATCATTATCGAAATGTTTGTTCTTGACAGCTTTGAAAGTGTCTGCCCTTGCTGCGAGAATAAAATATTGCAATTGTTGATGGACCAGTAGTAATAGTTTAATGCCTTTCAAACAAGCAATGAGGATACTCTTCTCTTGGAATGATCGAGGGGATCAGGCTATAAGTTCTTACAGTATTAGTTACAGAACATAATTTGAGGGATCAGACTACAAGTTCTTACAGTATTAGTTACAGAACATAATTTGAAACAGAATGAAGTCAGCTAACACTTGGTAGGACAGAAATGGCTAAACTTGTTCATGCTTTGTGTAACAAACAAAGCAGTGTAAAAAGGTTATGATAGGAAATATAATCGAATTCCGGATCCCATCCAAAACGGGACATAACATAAAGTAACAATGCAAACTAGATGTTTGTTTTTGAAACAAAACAGGTGTCACCCCCAATCCTGCATCTCAACATCAAAAAGAAGGCCAAAGATATGTTTTTTTATTCTCTGAACATCACCTGACAATGCTTTATATTTGTACTAAGTTTCGTAAGAATATATGCAATAGTTTTAAAGTTATAGACAGGACCAGTTTCCATACTAAAATCATAAATGGACAAAATTCTGTAAACAATGTAGGCGGAGTTAAGGTTTTTGTCTTTGAACAAAGTTTCATGAATATACACGTATAGATGATGGTTTGAAAGTTATGCAGTGACACAATTTTAATTAACTAATTAACAAGGGACATAACTTATATGACGTTATGATTCTTGTTCTCTGCAGATCAGCTGATGGTGCTTAATGTTTGCACCAAGTTTTGTGAAAATATCTTCAACAGCCTTACAGTTGTAGAGCCGACAAGATCTCGACACTGAAAATTAAATGGAGACATAATTCCAGTAAAACTGTAGGTGTGGTTATGGTTCTTATTCTCTGCACATCCTCTGACGAAGCTTCATATTTGTACACAGTTTTGTGAATATGTATTCAATGGTTTTAAAGTTATAGAGTGGGAACGATTTTTATACTGACAGTTTCAAAGCGGCATCATTCTCTGAAAACTGTAGATAGCGTTACAGTTCTTATTTTCTGCATATAGTCTGATAATGTTTTATGTTTGTACAAAGTTCCATGAAAAGTAAAAAGATAGGCAATGATCAGGAATTAATATAATCAAATCCCACATCCCGCCCTCAAAACAAATACACGGTGCATAACCATATCGGACGCTACCTGTGAAAATCTGCGTTACTTGACTATATCTGTGATTGCTACGGACTCTATTTGTTACTTGGAATGGACGATTCGGTGATTCAGTCGAAGAAAAAGGGACAAAACGTGTAAGTTCTGGGTTTCATGGTTTCCACGGAACACATACCTTATTTTTTCTAATATTTCCGTCGATATTATTCAGCTAGCGATGTTCAGTGCTTGTCATCAGTGAAATCAAATGCAGCGTGATAGTGCAGGAGCGTACATGGCCCATGAAAACAAGTAAAAAACTCAGTGTTTTTATTTGTAGGTAATGAATTTTGTCCTTAATTTACGAAGATAATTAAGTTCTTGATAATTTACACATGTCGTTAGGTGCCTAAATAAAATCTTTACGTTAATATCAATGTTTAAAGGACACCACCCATTATTTTCAATGCTCCGGATTCTATTTGTGTCTCCGAAATAATGTAATTTTTTGTCAACGGACAGATGTTGTCCTCAAGGCAACGGACTATACCTGTGAGCAGCGGACCTTACTTGTGATGTTTGTTTTCTTTTTTCAGCCAAAAACGTCGTAAAAGATCAAACTTGTGGTTGCATCAGCCAAAACGGCGAAGGCTAAGTCCCGAATTTGAAAAAAGTCCTGCGGCGCATGCTCAATTCGTGTCCACAGTAGATTGCCAAAATGAGGCCATGTCACTCACAACGGTTCACTCAAAAGATGTAAAGAAAGTTGACAGTGCTTTTTCCATTTATGGGTTTCTTTGACCTAATATCATGCATATAGTTACACCAACCTATAGATGTTGTTCATAATAAACCGCAACTCTAGGTGTCCACCACCGTTTGTAGTAATAACTATTCTATTCATTCTATTCTATCCCATAGCCTTACTAAGTCGTTGGTGCACCACAGATGACTTCGAAACAATCCCTTTCCACCTTGTCCCGTCTTCAGCTGCCCTAGCTGAGCTGGCAAAATCCATTCCTGTCCACTCCTTGATATTGTGTTCCCACCTCCTCCTCCGTGGTCCACCCCTCCCCCTCCCCCCCCCCCCCCCGCTTTCACTGTGCCCGGAAGAATTATCTTTGCTAAACCAGAAGACCTTGAGACGTGGCCAAACCACCCCAGCCACCGCCTCCTGACCAGCGTCAGGACCCCATCATATTCTCCAATGGCTGCTTGGAACTTCCTGCGAACCTCCTCATTGGTGATATGGTCCTTGTACGAAATGTTCAGTAACCTTGGGTAGCATCTCATTTCAAAGGCCTGCGTTCTTTTCTTTAACTCTGCTGGCAAGGCCCACGATTCACAGGCATACAGAAATATGGAAATGACAAGGGAGCGCATAAGTCTCACCCTTTATCCAAGAGACATGCCGCTATCTCCAAATTGGTTTCAGCTTGGTAAGAGTTGAAGTGGCTTGTGCAATACTTGAGAGAACCTTCTGTTTTCAGCCATCATCTGGCCCAAGGCATTTGAGCTGATTACAGTACCCAGCTTCTGCCTTTTTACATTGATCTCCTTCTGGATGCCATCTGCGCTGTTCGTCATCAATTTTGGTCCTCTCAGCACTGATCTCCATCTTACACCGTGTGCAGGTTTGGTCGAGACTCTCAACTAGAGCCTCTAGTTCCTGCTCTTCCTCAGCTAGAGCGTATAGACGTATATGACATAGGTCATCGACAAACCGCAGATTGGCAATGTCTCTGCCGCCAATGCCCCCCGCCAGATTCTTCCAGAGTATCAGTATCCTTGTCTTACTGTTGTTCTGAACCATTCTCCTGTGTTGCCATTGATCAGGACTGCACTTGTAGCCTTGTCGTACAGCTGCTCAATGGTGCAAACTAGACCTGCACCGACATTGCACCTCCGCATGGTGGCCCATAAGGCTGCATGCCATACCCTGTCAAAGGCTTTTTTGAAATCAATGAAGACACGAACAGATTTTGCTGATGTTGGAGATACTTTTCACACAGGACTCTAAAGCTGAAGATCTGTTCTGTGGTGCTCCTTCCCGCTCGGAACCCAGCCTGTTCCTCAGCGATTATCTCTTCGGCTTGTGGTTTAAGCCTGTTCAAGATGACTTTCATCATGACTTATAACGTCAACTGCAAAATATATGATTCATTTCTTCGGCTTTGAGGTGACCAAAACCCTCTGGAAAGTTTAAAAATGTGTGCAAGAAGAGGAATCAATCAATCATGAACGATATCTAAATAGAAATCTGCCTCGTGTTGATACCATTTTCGGATCACTAGCCAAATGTAGGCCCATGCTTCTGAAGCACAGATAGTTTCCGATGATATTGGCAGATAGAGTCCTGTGTGAAGCACGATTAGCCGCTGATAGAGTCTTGTGCCAGGCGCATATAGCATCCGGTGCCATTGAAAAAGGTAAAACAATCCGATTTTCTTCAAAAAGGAGATATTCTTTCAACTCAGAGCTTTACAAAATTTTTAATTCATTCATTAGGGTCAAACTTATCCAACCGATCTGTTTTCTTTCCATTGCGTTCGCAACTGATCGACGTTCAAAGTGGATACACTCTTCAAAATTGTCAAATCTTGACCTTCATTCCAGCTTGTAGACTCGAAAGTAAATACGAATTAGGCATAACAGCTATAGATACTGGAAGACACGGATGTCTGATGTTCCGTGCACCTTATGCCCCATAAGAAAATGTGTTGTTTACAATTAAATTAGAGTTTATTAACACCCACCCTTACCTCGTCATACGTTGACAAACTGGTCGCACGGAGCCCTCTTATCTTCAATTTATTAATTAAGCCACCAGAATTTTTAATAGACCAAAAGATTTTTAGCAGAACTTTCATAAACTTTTTCACATTACCTTATAACTTGATTTAGACTTTTTCACATTACCTTATAACTTGATTCAGTAGTAGTACAAGAACTAGAATTGGAAATAAATCGATACACCTTTCCTATAATTCAGAGTCTGTTCGAGTTTTGTCCCTTGCAACGCCTATGACGTCATCTATAGGATAGGCTATTGTTTTTCATTGTGTAACCAAATAAATGCCGGTTTTCCGTATATTCAAAACTAACATTCAACGGTTAAGATTAAAACAACTATTTTGTTCCAACTATATTTAGCTCTTTCTTTGTCGGACAAAAAGCCTTATAACTTTAGCATATGAATTAAAAGATTTCCGACTAATATTTCGGGGCAAAATTACCGTAATCAAAAGCATGTATCACCAGTACAGCTTCCAAAACATAAGGAAAAGAAAGAAAATCGCGGAGGATGTTCAGACTGTACAAAACGAACGATTAGCTGATTATAAAGCAGACACACGCTTAAAATGACAACAAAGTGTGCTGACATGGAATTCGTTTGTGTAATCACCGAATCGCGCGCATTGCCGCAATAAACAAACACCTATGACTGTGTATTACCTAGACACGTGTCAGCTTTAAAAACACCCCATCGTGAAATGGAAATGATCAAATAAATAATACCGAAGAAAAAATAATATAAATTCAACCTCGGGTTCAAATTTACGGAAAATGTCTGGATGCTGATGCTTTTAGATCGGTGTATTGCACAAGAAACCATAAATATCAGCGCTATAATCTGTCCGGTAATAAAGCGTAGTTACTACCTGAATGCTTACGTTTTACCTGTCGGAAAAATGGAAAGAACTTTTTCAGATTTACGAAACTTATTTATACGAAATGTAGCTCTTTTATATTGAACAAACGTGAATGTATGCCGGGATATTAAAACACGGCGTCGATGAAAGGGTCATGAAAATCATGAGCGACTTGTCGGGATTCTCAATATGATATTAGAATTGTTCATTCCTTGACGATCTATTGAAGTAGTGAAACGCGTTGGAATTAAACAATGTAATATCTGGCTATTCCTCTTTTTGTTTCACTTCTACATTTCCTGTGTTGTGGATAGACAGTTTTCAACTTATATATATATATATAAATGTCACATGACAACAGGGCAATTATACTTTAATTTGGTCTTTCAATGTATTTTTTTTTTGCAGTTCACATTTACAAATTGTCTGCTTCATGTATGTAATGTGTGCTTGCAGTTGTACTGAATTATATGGGATGTTCCTATAGATGACGTCACAGTCTGTTTGGGTAGATAACTCGAGCGCGACCTTATCGATTTATAGGAAAGGTGTATACGGTTTTTTATGAAGCTTATCTTTCACGGTATCATAGTTACAGAGTGGACAAGGTAACCACACTGAATACCACAAAAGGACATCATTCTGTAAATAATGTAGGTGTAGTTATAGTTCTTATTTTCTGCATATCATTCGATGATGCTTTATATTTGTACCAAAATTCACAAAAATATCTCAAAGGATTTCAGAGTTATGGAGCAGACAATTTCCATACAAAAATTTACAAAGCGGCATAATTCATTAAATATTGATAGAATCATGTTGAACATTCTAGGGAGTATTGGACGAGTGATGGTTCCTGCTCACCTGTGCAGTATTGTTAATTGGATAATTTCCCTTAGGAACGGTCTACACTATAATCGACTCGCTTTTTTGTGACAACACATAAGCCTAGCATCCCCCGAAGGGGAATCCGGCGAGAAGTGAACATCCAGATCAGACGCTTCAAACCCGAGGTCTGATCAGGATCTGCACTGTTTGCCTTAAATGTTGGAAATTTTTTGTAAGAATAATCTAAAATCAGTAATAATAAACTATGTATTTTTTCTTATTTTTAATTTTATTCTATTCTATTTCATTTGTTTATTTATTCATTTACTTATTTTTTTTATTATTATTTTTTTTTTTATTTATTTTTATTTTTTTTTCATTTTCCTTTTCTTTGCGAACCTTTGAATTGTTGAATTTGTTTCGCTAGTTCCTATTTAAATTACGCATCCAAAGGAATTCTGACAGGATCGGTGGCAATGCATTTCTTAAACGAAGCGACTGAGTTTTCAGCGCCGCAAAAGGCAAAACTCTTAAAGTTTCAGTTTTTGGACTCATGGGGAAGCATGAAGACATAATGTTAACTTTGAAAAAGATGTATCATTTTAATCCTCAGAATAAAGACTGTCAGAAATAAGGTTATAAAAAAATCAGTATAGCTCGAAATTTTCAGAAATACGCACTGAAAATGGAAAATTTCGCAATTCTTTTGAATATTCCAGTGAATGTATATGTCAAGATAGGCATGTAATTAAAAAGGCAAGGGAAGCAAGAAAACTTTAACTTTTTCGAAAAATGAAAACACCTTCGTGTAGGTAATATACCATGCTTTCAGAATATAGGTTATAAAATATTCAAATAATTTGAAAAAGGTAAGAAAAACATAAAATTATTGATATTCCGTATTCAATTCTATGTAAATTTGATACCCAATATTAGACAGACAAGGCTGTCTAACAGGGGCGATAACAAAATCGATATCCAATGCATCGGTAAAGAATGTTCAGTATGGCTTAATCGTGTTAATCTAGCGTCACTTTGTTTATTTATTCATTTACTTATTTTTTTTTATTATTATTTTTTTTTTATTTATTTTTTTTTTTTTTTCATTTTCCTTTTCTTTGCGAACCTTTGAATTGTTGAATTTGTTTCGCTAGTTCCTATTTAAATTACGCATCCAAAGGAATTCTGACAGGATCGGTGGCAATGCATTTCTTAAACGAAGCGACTGAGTTTTCAGCGCCGCAAAAGGCAAAACTCTTAAAGTTTCAGTTTTTGGACTCATGGGGAAGCATGAAGACATAATGTTAACTTTGAAAAAGATGTATCATTTTAATCCTCAGAATAAAGACTGTCAGAAATAAGGTTATAAAAAAATCAGTATAGCTCGAAATTTTCAGAAATACGCACTGAAAATGGAAAATTTCGCAATTCTTTTGAATATTCCAGTGAATGTATATGTCAAGATAGGCATGTAATTAAAAAGGCAAGGGAAGCAAGAAAACTTTAACTTTTTCGAAAAATGAAAACACCTTCGTGTAGGTAATATACCATGCTTTCAGAATATAGGTTATAAAATATTCAAATAATTTGAAAAAGGTAAGAAAAACATAAAATTATTGATATTCCGTATTCAATTCTATGTAAATTTGATACCCAATATTAGACAGACAAGGCTGTCTAACAGGGGCGATAACAAAATCGATAATCCAATGCATCGGTAAAGAATGTTCAGTATGTATGGCTCTTGTTCTCAGACATTTAGTCTGATAATACTTTATATTTGTACCGAGTTTCATGAAAATATCCTTTATGGTTTTAAAGATTTAGAGCAAACGCTATTTCCTTACTAAAAATTACAAAGGCGCATAATTCTGTAAAAAATGTAGGTGGAGTTATGGTTTTTGTACTATACATATTTTCTAATCATGCTTTATATTCGTAATAAGTTTTGAGAAAATGTGTCTAAGGATTTCAGAGTTATGGAGCGGACACGATTTCCGTACTCAAATTTTCAAAGGGTATAATTTGGTAAAAAACGCAGATAGAGTTATGGTACTTGTGCTCCGCACATGATTATATTTGTACCAAGTTTCGTGAAACTACCCCAAGGGTTGAGAGTCATTGAGTGGACACGATTTGTGATGGACAGACAGCTGGACTGACGTACAGACAGACAACTATGGGAAAAACAATATGCACTAACAACTTCCTTTGCATTTTTAAATGAGCGGCCATTACTTTTGTGAAAAATGAAATGGATTTCTTTCTTATTCATATGATTTCCCTTTTGAAGCAATTGTTTATAATGTTTTAAAAACATAAATTAGACAGTGAAGATAAATTTGAAAACTGAAAATATGCACGTTTTCAGAAAATATTTTAGTACTTCCTGTCTTTACATGCATTTTCACGCCTGAAAAAAAGTCTTTAAATAATTTTCTTGTGCCTAGAATACATAATAAAAAGACTGAGCGGATGAAAAAAAAATGAACATCTCTTTCATGAGCATACATCAGATATGACAGAACAACACATTTCAGGGAAAATTCTAGGGTTGATGGAAAACCTATTGTTTCATTGCTGTACCTAACATCGTTTTCCCCGTTTATTTCTTCACCACCGTTTATACTTTTGACAGTGCTTTAGGATCGGCCACTTCCGTTCTAATTTTCCCGGGAAAGTCCGTGAGTGATCGTGTTATTCCGTTGTTGCCGAATCAATCCAAATGTGTAATGTTTACATTGGAGATGCTAATATTTGAGGTGCCAATTAATATGTCGAAAATGGCACGAGGTTCTTGAGTCTTTGCGTATTTGTTGCAGTCTTGATTCTAGTTGAAAGCCTCTGCTATAGCTGGACAGCAAAGCAGTGGGATCGGTAACAAAGATTTAATGCATTTTCTTTTTCCTTTGTTGCAGAGTAACATATCTGGTTACCGATGGTGATCAGTTCCCGATGAATTTATAATGATCAATGCATTTGCACAAGGAGTACATATTTCCATACGTCAGTTAATCAAAGTTATTTAAGTTGGCCTGACATAGTCGAAGGAGACTTTAGTGATGAGTTCTGTCCATCCGTCCATTTTTTGATTTTCGTGAAACTTTCAGAATATTGTTGTCGCTACATCATTACTTGTTATCACCCAGTCAACCTCATAGTTAAAATTCAAGCTTCTGCAACACATTTGGATTGTTTAGATATCAGGTAGACAGACCTGCTTAGTAACACTCTGCTTCAGACTTGTTTGGGTACTTGTGCCAATGTTTATTCAAGCAGCTCTTAAACGTGTGAGGGTGCACTAACCACTGTAGCCTGGCTCCAGTCGAATCTGTATATTGCTCTGGTGGTCAGATTCCTATCTTCCTTTCCAGGCAATATATTGAACATAGGGTCTGTAGCCAGACTATAACCACTGAGTCGGGCCAGTTCCAAGAGTTTATTACTATTACTTAAACTGTTTGCTCTGCAAGTTAACAGAGACTGCCTCTTGTGCAATTTGAAAGAATGACCTCTAGTGGTACTATCTGATACTGTGAAAAGCTTGTTCTTGTCCAAAGTATTGATGTTATTTAAAATCTAAAACACTTGAATTAAATCCGCACTATCTCTACCGTATTCTAAAGTTGGCAGACCCATTTTTTTAGCCGCACTGTATTACTATATACTCCTACAGCCCCCTGATGAGTCTAGTAGCTTGATGCTGAACATTTTCTATCATAATTGAATTTTTTTTATGTGGAGACCATACAGGTGAAGCTACCTCGAGATGGGGTCTGACCAAACTTTTGTATAGATGTAAAAATATTTCCTGATCTATGCATGCAGAAGTTCTGAAATTTTTACCAAGATTTCTGTTGGCCATATTAACCTTGGCTGTAATTTGGTCCCTGAATAGTAGACCGTTGTCAACTATGACTCCGAGGTCTTTTTTGGTTACAACTTTTTCCAACTTAAAGGTTTCTCTTCCTGATTTCATACTATATGTTGTGTTGATTTCTCATCTTCGAGTTTGAAGATGGTGACATTTACTAAAGTTATAAAACATTATCCAATCTTTTGCCCATTTAACGGATTCATCTAAACTCACATGGACCTGACTTCTCTGAATTATATCAAGTGACACCCAGTTATATATCTTAGCATCATCAGCATACAGTTTTATTAGAACTGCTGTTACATCTGGCATATTGTTTAATGACGTTTATATAAATTAGAAACAGTACTGGCCCTAGGACACTGTCCTGTGGAATACCACTACTAATTTTTGACCTTTCTGAAGTACATGACATGGATAATAATATATTGGGCTCATGATCAGACCTGTTCTGCCAAAGTTACAGGCCTTTATCTGTAAATTTGCCGAAGTCTTGAGGCCACAACTCCTTCAATTTTTCAACCAATTCAAACTTTGAAGAAAATATTATTATCATCATTTGAGCCGTCACATGAGAAAACCAAGAAAGTGGCATGTGCAGACAGCAACAACTCAGATCAGCCTTACTCAGACTCTTTGTAAAAATGAGGCTGAGCAGTACCATATTAATCCTATTAAACGCCCAAAACAGGAATTCATGCAAGTTAATGCAAAACTATTTTCGAAAAAGAGGCAAGCGGCGTTTATTAGAGCAGGGGCGTTTATTAGCATTAATATGGTATATAGAACAATTGTTTGACAAATAGAACTTGATCAGCTATAGATCCCCTTCTGTTAAAATTTAGAGACAGACTTGTCATTTTGTCATTATTATGCCCCCGCCATTTAAAACATTAGTGTACTGAATTCGTATTTTATACACAGGTATATATTCATAAAATACAGGTCAAGTTCGATTTAGGGTAAAATCCGTTTGTTATTGTGGGAGTTATGACCCTTTTTCGACTTTATTTAGTATGAAAAAATGGTTTCTGTTCATTATCTTGTGAATAGGTTAGTGTATTGTATTCATATTTTATACACAGATTATATATTCATAAAATACAGGTCAAGTTTGATTTAGGGTAAAATCCGTCTATTATTGAGGGAGTTATGGCCCTTTTTGGGCTTCATTTTGTATAAAAAAAAATGGTTTCCGTTCATTATCTTTTGAAAGGATGTGTGTATTGGATGCATATTTTATACACAGGTATATAATCATAAAATATAGGTCAAGTTCAATTTAGGATAAAATCTGTCAATTATTATGGTAGTTATGGCCCTTTTTCGACTTTATTTTGTACAAAAAACGGTTTCCGTTTGTTATCTTTTGAAAATATTAATGTATTGGATTCCTATATGTACACAGATGTAAAATTATAAAATACAGGTCAAGTTTAATTTAGGGTAAAATCCGCCTATTACTTTTGGAGTTATGGCCCATTTTCAACTTCATTTCATACAAAAAAATGGTTTCCGTTTGTTAGTTTTTGAAAAGTAACTTGTTTCCGGGCAAGGCAATTTCTTTTGGAAAATTGTATGGCATCCATTTCTATGTTAAGATACAGAAAGTTATCACATACCACAGTTATGACTCCGCACCCCCACTCCCCACCCCCCAACAATCGACCCACCCTTCTCTTGATCCAAGAAGCACAATACATCTGCCTTAGAAAACAATAAAACATGTACCACACAAGTCTGCCTCTGTGAACCTAGTTATCCTACAAGTGCCAGTACCTTAAACAAGGCGCCATCTTACTTAAGGCACTAGGCGGGGGCATCCGTGTCCTATGGACACATTCTATTTTCTGAATAATTCACTTGAAAAGTGTATCAGTTACCTAGGCAGTAATACTAGAATAATATACAGTAGAACTTCGATGGCTCGAACAGGCTTGGGACCATGAAAATTAGTTCCAGCCAAAGGTAGTTACTGCCATCCAGGGTTAGTTTCTATACAAACTGAACTCTAGGGACCCAAGAAAGAGTTCTAGCCAGGCATGGTAAACGAGCCATCAGAGTTTAAGCCATTGAAGTTCTACTGTAGCATGCTAAGCATGTGAAATGCTCACTTTCTGCAGTTTGATCTGTGTTAGATATTTTTTTGTGCTGTAGAGCAAGGTGTCAGATTTTTTTGGTCAATAATTTCACAGATAACCTATATGACTTGTGAAATCCGTGAGTAGTTCCAATACCATATTCCCAAATTATTCACTGGTCCTCAGTGACCTAGTGATTAACAGCCCTGACACCAATGTGGGTTCAAGCCTCAGCTGGCCCACATGTGAGAAAGCCAAGTTCTGCTGATAGAAAGTTAGGTGGTTTTTCCTTGGGATCTGGGAGCTCAGCTTTTCTCCCACCTTTGCTTAACGATTGGCTTGATATAGGTAAAATATTCTTGAAAGGGCTGTAAAACCCATAAAAAAATTTCCCCAGTTATTCTGACATGGAACCTGAGCAAGTACTGTACACCCAGATCAGATCTTTGCTTATCCAGGTATACAGTGTTTGTTAACATTTTTGTAAGGACTAAGACAACCTGTGTAAAACAAACATGACTTTGTCAATGGCTTTGGAAATTTAGATCATTCACAAAATGGGTAGAAAGGTCTGAATACTTGCAGTAAATATACTTTTACCTGAAAAAGAAATTAATTTATTTCCCTTTTTATACCCTTTTTAATTACAGAGTAGTAATGGATGCCACAGTAGAGTTCCCAGACAGAGAGCTTTCAGCATCCCCAAAGCATGGAGTTGTGTTTAAAATCCCAGATGCTGAGACACCAGTGCGGCCTGGCACAGCTGATTCTGATGGTCCTCGACGATACTTCAGACCACTGTCAGCAAAGTCTCCCAGCCTTGATGTTCCATCCAGACTTGTGCCTACCAAGACAAAGGCTATAAGACCATGGTCTGCTCATGCGCGGACAAGACCTGGCTCAGGCCATACTAGAAAACTTTCAAGGCAAACTCTGAAGAAACCTCACTTCAAGGCTCCTCCTAGGTAAACCACTAGACCATGGATAAATTAAAGTTTAGTTTAGTTTCATTTTTTCTGAGGTTTATTGAAGTGTAAACTAGGTTGGGTCACATGCAAAGCAAATTAACCCCAAATGGGTTCATGTAAACTTTGCTAGTGAACCAATGTAGCTTTCACTTCCATAAACATCAGAAAAATTAAGTTCATTGCTTATACGTGACAGTGTCTGGCATTTTGAGCCTTATGGAGTGAAAATCAGAAATTTTGTTTTTAACATTTTCATATTTATAAGTGCTTCCAGAATAGATTTCGAGAAGCATAAAGCAATAGCCCTAAGGTTTGCTGCAAAAGCAAACGGAATTCTCACCAACCGAATTTATGTTTTCGTTTCACTGATTGGACACAATTTACGTACCAGCTTGGATAAACTTTTGTGTTAAACTCTGGTTTGTGACATTGCTTTTCAAAAATCTATAATGCAAACATTCTTAAAAGAATGTAGATGAAGAAAATTACAGACACCGATAGAAACGTTGAATCACACTTTACAGGTGACGCTTTGAAATTTATTAGTCAGTGCGCTGAAATCCAATTAACTTTACATGCAAATTTTATGATGTCACTTTCATTTCATGTTTCGTGACGTCAACATTGTACCTTCACAAGGCTCAAAATGCCAGGCACTGTCACAATTATTATTTGCATTGATTTCAATCAAAAGCTTGATGAAAAATAAGGGCTAATAAGTGCTAAAATTGAAGCAGCAAAACATTTACATGCAGTTTCTCTGTTAACAGTGGAATAGCATTAATAACGTCATGATGTCCCTAATGTCCAATCAGATTGTAGAGAGCCATGATTTATTTTGACGTCATTTAAAGTTGTGTCGTCGCCTGGCTTAAGGTAATTATTGGAATGTAAACTACATTACGTTCCAATGGTTTACTATAGGGCTTTTCAGTAAATACACCAAGAATTAGAAAAGCATGCAAAGCATGCCCCCAAATGGGTGATCCTGTTAGGTGAGCAGCAGCTCATAATTTCATCAATTTTGGGGCTTTAAAGTAGTTTTGATCCATTTCTAAACACATTTAGAGCTCTTCCTAGATAATCAAGTCAATACTGAAGATATGCTCAGCTGAAATAGAAATTTAGCTTGCTTTATTTCTCAACAGGATATTAAATGAGTTGAGAATGAATTACCGTATTCAACCCTTTTAGCGCACTGTGTGCTTAACATTTTCAAAATGGCATTTGATACTTGTAGTAGACTTTCTTCCTAATAAGCACACATTTCAAAGAATTATTAGATATAGAATTTAATGTTTAAAGCATCAGAGAAAAGCTGCTTATAGTACTGAAGAATGGAGAAGCTTTGTAAGTGAAAACTGAAAGAGAACTTTAGTGTTTTCAGCTCTTGTAAACAAGCTATCAAAGGAACAAACTGGTGAAAATATGTGCGCTAATAATCATATGCCTCAAAAATTCCAATGATGTGCACTTATTGCGGCATGTGGGTTAATTATACGGTATTTGTTAGAGAAAATTTTTCTTGTTGACTGTCCCTTGCTGCTGTCAGTGAGACCATCCTGACTCCATGGTAATGTCACAATGGCATCATCAGTACCTGCGGTCACTTACTATTGCACTTGCAGTGGTATGCATAGCCAAAAAAGAAAAAGTCTTTCTATATCATTTCATCACATCTATAGGCCTTGCAAAATCACCTTTTCATCTGCTGACAGTTTGTTCAGATGTAGGTATATTAAGTCATTTGTTGACTTAACATGCTTTTAACTCTCATCCTGGACCCAATTGTTTATAGCTAACATATTATACCCAAACACACAGCCAATTTTTGCCAAAAAATGTGAGGAAAAGTTAACATTTTTTTTGCTAAAACTAAAAGTGGTGACTTTAAAAATTTGTAAGCTAACAATGCTTTGACAATAGTTACTGGCCCTGGTCATTATGAATCAAGAATCATTTTTTTGGACAGTTATGCAGCCCATGGGGACTCAGATCAGTCTGTGCAGTCACAGTGTTCTTAGAGCCATTGCTGTCTGTGCAGTGTATCTGTTCAGCCTAAAGGGGCTAAACCAACTAGCATATGAACAACAAGACCTGTGCATCTACAAGATAGCTCGTCCAATCTCATAAAAACTGAAACAAAAAATCTAAAGCAAAGTGGAACTCTGACGTGGATGCAAAAATCATGGTGACTGATAATAGCTCTTCCTGTACTTTTCTTCAGACAAAATGAGAATAACCCATTCCATTCGGGATACCCCTTTAGGGGTATCTGGGCAAACAGTTTGGATCCAGATCAGGCTTCACAAACGTGGGGCCTGATCTGAGATCCAAACTGTTTGCTGCCTAGACATCATTTCTACAAGAATTAGTTAGACCAATTTTGTCAATTTTTTTTTGATTTTTGAAGCAGACAACAAAAAATACCCAGAATGCAATGGGATAATTAATGCCGAAAAATTTTAAATCTTCAAAGCCAGTAGTTGTGATTTGGTTTGATCTGACTGTTTTGAATACCTAATCATATGCTTGTCTGTTACCATATGTGAAAATCCTAAGAGATTTTGTTTTATCTTTTACAGATCTCCTACTGCTAGTATTTCCTCGGAGACCAGCTCCCTAATCACTGCCGTTGGCTTGGAAACCAGGAAGCATTTGGATACCAGCACACCAGATTCTTCTAAACATGTAGACCATGATTTCAAATATCTTCCTTCAAGTAAGGATGGATTCACCCTTAAAGTGCCAAAAAAGCAGATGACAAAATTTACATCTGCAAAGTCCTATAAAGATGTTTTTGTTCATGCTATATCATATCGATAAGTCAAATACAAGAGGGCAAATTGTGTAGATCCAGAAGAAGCAGCTCATAATCAGAGCTCTAGATAAGAGGGGTATTTGATGATAATTGAGGGAAAATTATCCTTAATTATCATCAAATACTCCTTATCTAGTACTCTGATTATGAGCTTCTTCTTCTCTTCTTCTGGATCAACACTGTAAGCAGAATCAACCTTATTCATTTTTGGCATTTAAAAATATATTATTATGCAATTCCATTTTTTTTGAAGTGTGATTTTTTTTTGTGTGTTCATGCAGAGTTTATTCAAGGAACCAAATGTCAACAGCCTCTGTTTAAAATAAGTAATAATAGGTATGCCCGTAGGTTTAGTTTTGGAAGGGAACATACATAAGCCTTAACTGTTTGCACAGAGAAAAAACATGCCATTGCTCTTTGAGGTCCAAAAATCTGAAACCCAGAGCTCTAGATAAGAGGGAGTATTTGGTGATAATTCAAGATAATTTTTGCTATTTCTACATAAAAGCATATGTTGTGACCCCTCATCTGAACCGTCTCGACGAGACGGTTCAGATGAGGGATCACAACATATGCTTTGAATGAGAAATAAAAAGAATTATCCCTCAATTATCATCAAATACCCCTCTTATCTAGGGCTCTGAAACCTAGACCAGATTTGCTGTCAACCTGTTCAAATTCAGTACCATAGATAAAGACAGTATTTTGTCTTTCGCCTCAAAATAGGTTCAAATAAGCAGGAATTCAGTTGAAGCATATTTTTAAGGTGAATGGAAGTACTGTCAGGGGAAGGAACTCTGCAATTTTCAATCAATTTTTGCCCCCTTCTAATTGAGGATCAACTCTTAAAGGAATTAATTTGCTCCTCTAAGAGCAAATTCTATCCTTTTAAGAATAAATGCTACAAAGGAGGAGCCACATCACCCAGGGAAGCAAACAGGATGTCACAAAACTGTTCCCCTTTATAAAAATGGCGGGAAACATGAAGATGTACCAATACATCCTAATACAGCTCAAAAACATATGAGCCACACCATGTGTTTTCCAACAATGTGCCATTGGTGACAAGCAAAGGCTCTGATCAGACTGCACATAAGTGCAGTCTGATCAGAGCCTTCGCTTGTCACATCAGCCATCTATGGAAGTGATCCGAGCCATATATATAGCTAGTGTTGAGGTCTCTGATTGCCCTGTATAAATGATAAGGATGATCTGAATATTGAATGACAAAATTGCCACATTGTGGGGAGTCACATGATGTGGCTTATATGTTATAAGATGTCATCATACTTGGTTTGTATGAGGTCCCACACTACATGTATATGTTTCTATGGAGAAATTTTAATTTTCTTTTTTCAAGAGCAGGATTGCTTAACTTGGGTGTCTTACAGTTAGAAATAAAAGCTCTATTATTTTTGGAGGAGCCCAATATATAATAATTGTTTTAATTGTCTTAAAGTACAGACCTCGTTGAAAGTTAGAGCAATTTCAGATATGTGATTAGATCATGTTGCTTTTGTTTTAAGGAAGACAGAAACTGATTGAATTTTGGTTTTGCAAAGTGAAATTTAATTTTGTAAGGAATTAAATATTCTCTAAGCTTCATTCTTTCAATTTAATTACTTTTTTGTATTTTACAAATTTAATATTTTTAAATTTACAGCTATGTATGTTTATTAACCTTTAACATACCTAAGGAGTGGTCATGTTATATTGAATAGATTTTATCCTAAAATGCCCTCCATATCTGAAACCAGAGCACTAGATAAGAAGGAGTATTTGGTGATAATTATGGATAATATTTGTTAATTCTGAATAAAAACATACGTTGTGACCCCTCATCTGAACCGTCTCGATGAGACGGTTCAGATGAGGGGTCACAACATATGGTTTCAATGAGAAATAAAAAAAATTATCCCTCAATTATCATCAAATACCCCTCTTATCTAGTGCTCTGTGAAACTCAGATGGTACCAGGTAGACTAAGAATGCTTTTCAAACATAGGTAAGCTATAGAAGCCAAGAATTTGCAGAGTAAAAAGTAGACTTTGTTTTTGCTGGAAATAAACTGTTCTGTTTGCCATTCCATCTGCATCTTTTGGAAGATTACAATGATTACTTCGTTGTAAAACCAAGCTTTTCCATTTTTAGGACAATTACAGTAATTATCTGAGGGGTCCCATTTTTTAAAAATTTTATGGTGATAACACTTTAAAGATGCAGATGGAATGGCAAACAGTATAGAACCTGATCAGATTGCTCTTTAAAGAGCAATCTGATCTGGGTCTGCACTGTTTGCTCAGCCTTGCCTGTCTAAGTACTTAATTTTCAAAGTATGCTTGTAAAGAAATATGAAAAGAGCCTAGTTTTTACCTGCAGAATATTTGTTGTTTTGCAGGAGTGAGTGATGTGAGTCAGCCCCCAGATCACAGATGGGCCATCAAGGTTGCCGATACCTTGCTTGAAGATGTAGAACCTATCAAGCCGGAACCAGAAAAGAGGCCGGTGAAAAAGTATCCATGCTTTGAAACATGGATAGCTGGCTCTCCTCATGACTCTGATGAGTATGATACAGATCTGGACATAGATGATTTTGTGAAAAGTAAGGCTCTTCTTTCATATATAATATCCATTAGTACAGTGGACTCGACAGTATCGGATCATCGACAGTATCGGATCACCCTCAAGTTATCACCCATTTTTCTCACAAATGAAGCAATTATTTTTTACCATTATATTACCGTCATCACGTTAGACCAATGACAAAGTGCAGGGTGAAAAATTCGATCGAAATGTGTGGCTGTGAAACAAATCAGAGCTGTTGAAAAGCTTTGCCCTCTTCAGCGGGGCTTGCATTTTGTCTGTTGCTCGTTACCCCCAAAATAGATTTCGGTTATTTAAACTATTTTATCATTAGGCGATTGAAACCAATTCTGCTTTGTCATACGTCCTGGTATCCCAGAAATTGCAGGCAGTCATTATTTTTGTGACATCCCTGAATTTGATGAAACTAAAGACTTGAAAAGTGGGGCACCGATGTGCGACATTAACGGATCATTATATAAATTGAACTGAAAAACATGCATCAGTTGGAAAAGTTTATGTCGGATGCATGGTCTGATGCTGAAAGCAAGCTATAAATCAACTGCCTCAGTGGCTGGTCTGTTTACTTTCAAAGAAGATCGGTATAAAAATAACACAACATCCTTTTCGTCAAATATCTCCCATCAAACGCCCCGCACACTAACGTATGATAATGAAGGTTATGCATAGCACAACTAAGCTGCTGCTAAACATTCTGAAGAAACATTAGAGATTGGATAGCATGTTTGTGAACCTGTTCATCAGCTGGACACTGTGTAGACTCAGATTAATGCCGCAGAACACGTTGAACACCTTGAATGGCAATGTACATGTTTATATTCTGTTCGCAATGAAATATCAATATTAAGGCGGAAAATCATAGTGCATTTGTTGATCCTGATCAGATGCTATGGTCTTATTAGGGTCTACACTTTGCAAAGGCAGATAATTGTCTTTATTGTTTGAGTAGTTCAGTTGCTGTAGGGCGCAGGAGATTACTGACTTAAGAATTATTGACGTGCTTGTAAATTTGTATACATTCAACTGCTATTTAACAGACATAACCGTTGCTGGTGAAGGACCGCGTAAAATTACCGTTGAAAGGCCGTAAAAATTTCTCTGAGAATTTAATAGGTCCAATTGTTTATGTAACCAAGTTAGTGAAGCTAAGAATTTTGGCAGAAAGCCTCGGAGGAACAGTCGTATAAAATAATATCATATGATCCGATACTGTCGCACCTGATTCGTAACTGTCGTAAGACCCTCCTATAAGTCTGGATAGGATATCTGCCCTTAAATAAATAAATTTCTTAAATATTTTGACATGGATGGATAGAAGGGATATTTTGCTACTGTTTTGTCCCATAAAATACACAATTTTAGCATTCTTACACAAGAAAACAGGATTTTTATTGAACTTGATCCGATACTGTTGTGTCCACTGTACCTTAAAAAATTTTGTGAATTTTACATTGTTGGACAATGTCATATAAGCCAGCTTTATCAACCTGTTCCTGATCAGTCAAGGTAATTGATAATTCAAAGTGATTGTGATTCCCCAACTATGAGAATTGCATACAGTTTACCTTTGAAAATTCAAAGTCTCAATGATGCAGCAAAAGTAAGAAGTCATCCTAAGCATAGACAAAGCTTTTTATGAAAGCTATACTTGTAATGAACTCAGGGTATACTGATTTGGTATTGGGTTATTTTGACATTATGGGTTGATAAAAATTTAATGTCATTGTCCTGGGAGTGTGACAGACTGGGAAGAAGACAGGACTTCTCAGAACTGGGGAAAACTTTGTTGGGAATGCAACTGATTTTCATTTGCAATTTTAATCTCAATTAAACCAAGTCTGCTATTTTCATTTCTTTGATGTGTTCCTTAATTGCTTCCAGCAGTTCTTCCTTCAGAATCTATCTGAGCCGCGACACGAGAAAACCATCAAAGTGGTTGTGCGCCCATCGTAGACTCAGATCATCCTGGGCATCCGCCCAGTTTGACCAGACTCTTCGTTAACTGCTCAAAGGGTAGCTAAGGGTCTAAGCTACCTCCATGCGGACAGCGAAGACTCTGATCAGACTGGGCGGATGCCCAGGCTGATCTGATTCTGCGCTGGCCGCACAACCACATTGTTGGTTTTCTCGTGTCGTGGCTCAATTATAAGATAGTTCTCCATAAGATGTTCATATATTTTGACTGTTCATTTATTCAACCATTGTTCAGTGTTAGAAGAAGAACTTGAGAAAGCTAGAAGACAAGTAAAGAGAAAGAAGAAGAAGAAGGGTGAAATATGAGTGAATGTCGCCCTGACGTGAGCCATCATCTATATAAGCATGGCTGTGAATTTAACCATGTGTCAGCTTTAACTGTGAATTTAACCATGTGTTTTGTAACTTGATTTACCCATGTTTTTCATCGTGGCTGTGAATTTTGAATAAGCACGTGTGTATCAGCATTATTGTGATTAACAGTTATATCTTATATTAGCATGGCTATGAATTTAACTCTTAAAGCACCAAAAATGAAAACAGTTGAATTTGCAAACTGTGTCAATCCAGATGAGGCTGCCTCATCTGGCTCTCTAGTTTTTCAATCCTCATTTGATGTAGCTTGGACAAAACATTTTTTTGAAACTTTGCAGAAATAAACTTTGATGTCTGCTCTTTTGGTGCTTTAAGGGTTGACCATGTCTGTAGATAACATGACAAAACCAAAATAGTGATATGTGCACCCAGCGCAGACTCAGACCAGTCTGCCCAGTCCAGTCAGAGTCTATATTGAGCTAGTCGGTCTACTACTTAGACCCTTAGCTACCCTCTAAGTGCACAGCAAAGACTCTGATCAGACTGGGTGGCTGCCTAGGTTGATCTGAGTCTATCCTGTGCTCAAGTGCCACTTTGTTGGTTTTGTAATGTCATGGCTCATTTTTGTAAATGTAACCATGTGATTCTAAGACAAATGAGAAAACACATGTTAATACTAAACCACTATAAAAATGAGGAAACGTATATTGAGACTGAAGCACAAAGACTTGTTAGGCAAATGAGAAACCATTGTTGAGACTAAACAACAAAAAATTGTTAGACAGATGAGAAAACATATATTGAGACTAAACCACAAAGACTTGTAAGACAAATGAGGAAACATATACATGTATTTAGACTAAACCCTAAAGACTTGTAAGACAAATGAGAAAACATATATTGAGACTAAACCACAAAGGATAGTAAGACAAATGAGAAACTATATTGAGACCTGATCACATAGGACTGTAAGACAAATGAGAAAACATATATTTAGACTAAACCACAAAGACTTGTAAGGCAAATGAGAAAACATATATTGAGACTAAACCACAAAGGATGGTAATACAAATTAGAAAACATATATTGAGACTAAACCACAAAGGATGGTAAGACAAATGAGAAAATATATTGAGACCTAATCACAAAGGATTGTAAGACAAATGAGAAAACATATATTGAGACTAAACCACAAAGACTTGTAAGACAAAGAGAAAACATATATTGAGACTAAACCACAAAGACTTGTAAGACAAATGATAAAACATATATTGAGACTCAACTACAAAAAATGGTAATACAAATTAGAAAACATATATTGAGACTAAACCACAAAGGATGGTAAGACAAATGAGAAAATATATTGAGACCTAATCACAAAGGATTGTAAGACAAATGAGAAAACATATATTGAGACTAAACCACAAAGACTTGTAAGACAAAGAGAAAACATATATTGAGACTAAACCACAAAGACTTGTAAGACAAATGAGAAAACAACATATATTGAGACTAAACCACAAAGACTTGTGAGACAAATGAAAATATTAATTTAGACCTAATCACAAAGGATTGTAAGACAAATGAGAAAACATATATTGAGACTAAAACACAAAGACTTGTAAGATAAATGAGAAAACAACATATATTGAGACTAAACCACAAAGACTTGTGAGACAAATGAAAATATTAATTTAGACCTAATCACAAAGGATTGTAAGACAAATGAGAAAACATATATTGAGACTAAAACACAAAGACTTGTAAGGCAAATGAGAAAACATATATTGAGACTAAAACACAAAGACTTGTAAGGCAAATGAGAAAACATATATTGAGACTAAATCACAAAGGATTGTAAGACAAATGAGAAAACATATATTGAGACTAAAACACAAAGACTTGTAAGGCAAATGAGAAAACATATATTGAGACTAAATCACAAAGGATTGTAAGACAAATGAGAAAACATATATTGAGACTAAAACACAAAGACTTGTAAGGCAAATGAGAAAACAAATATTGAGACTAAACCACAAAGGATGGTAAGACAAATGAGAAACTATATTGAGACCTGGGGCCGTATGCATAAAGCCACTTAAGGGCGCGTTTACACGACCAAAGTTTCTATGACAAAGTAGGTTTGTCACAGAAAAAATTGCTCGTGTAAATGCCAAAATATGACAATGTTTCTATGACAAATATATATGGTAAAGTTACTTGGATAAATTAAATTTGTCCGTGTAAACGGAGAACTTTGCTAAAGATTATGGAACGAAGAACTTAACTATAAGCGTGGAAAATGTGACAATGATTTTGTTTCATCGCTGCAGGTAACTTTGACGAATAATATTTGGTCGTGTGAACACTGCAGCAAATATTTCATTGCCAAAGTTTATGTGACAAAGATTCTATGGCACATTTTCTTTAACAAATAATTTGCTCCGTGTACACGCAAAATGTTTGTCATACTTTCTTTGTTAAAGTTTCTGTGACATAGAAACTTTGCTCGTGTAAACGCGCCCTAAGTCGTTGCTATGTTGTTGCTAAGGCCCATTTTCTATGAAGGAGATTCCCTACAACTATGAAATTTGCTCTGGAGGAACAGTCTAAAAAGGACTGTTCCTCTAGAGCAAATTTCATAGTTGTAGGGAATCTCTTTCATAGAAATTCAGCCTTAACAACAGCATAGCAACCACCTAAGTCGTTTTATGAATACGGCCCCTGATCACAAAGGACTGTAAGACAGATGAGAAAACATATATTGAGGCTAAAACACAAAGGATGGTAAGACAGATGAGAAAACATATATTCAGACTAAACAACAGAGACTTGTAACACAAATGAGAACACACATATTGAGACTTAACCATAAAAGATTGTAAGAAAAATGAGAAAACATAAACTTAGACTAAACTACAAAGAATGGTAATTCAAATGATAAAACATATATTGAGACTAAACTACAAAAAATGGTAATTCAAATGATAAAACATATATTGAGACTCAACTACAAAAAATGGTAATTCAAATGATAAAACATATATTGAGACTCAACTACAAAGGATGGTAATTCAAATGAGAAAACATATATTGAGACTAAACTACAAAAAATGGTAATTCAAATGATAAAACATATATTGAGACTCAACTACAAAGGATGGTAATTCAAATGAGAAAACATATATTGAGACTAAACCACAAAGGATGGTAATTCAAATGATAAAACATATATTGAGACTAAACTACAAAGGATGGTAATTCAAATGAGAAAACATATATTGAGACTCAACTACAAAAAATGGTAATTCAAATGAGAAAACATATATTGAGACTAAACTACAAAGGATGGTAATTCAAATGAGAAAACATATATTGAGACTAAACCACAAAGGATGGTAATTCAAATGATAAAACATATATTGAGACTCAACTACAAAGGATGGTAATTCAAATGAGGAAACATATATTGAGACTCAACTACAAAAAATGGTAATTCAAATGAGAAAACATATATTGAGACTAAACCACAAAGGATGGTAATTCAAATGATAAAACATATATTGAAACTAAACTACAAAGGATGGTAATTCAAATGATAAAACATATATTGAGACTAAACTACAAAGGATGGTAATTCAAATGAGAAAACATATATTGAGACTAAACTACAAAGGATGGTAATTCAAATGATAAAACATATATTGAAACTAAACTACAAAGGATGGTAATTCAAATGATAAAACATATATTGAGACTAAACCACAAAGGATGGTAATTCAAATGAGAAAACATATATTGAGACTAAACTACAAAGGATGGTAATTCAAATGATAAAACATATATTGAGACTCAACTACAAAAAATGGTAATTCAAATGAGAAAACATATATTGAGACTCAACTACAAAGGATGGTAATTCAAATTAGAAAACATATATTGAGACTAAACTACAAAGGATGGTAATTCAAATTAGAAAACATATATTGAGACTAAACCACAAAGGACGGTAAGACAAATGCTCATTTGCCTTATATTTTTTTGTACTTTCATCTGAATTGGAGCCATGACATGTTAGTATTATATCCAAAATAATGTGAACTTATAGTTGATTTTTTTTATTTACAATACGTATAGTTGGTTTAGCAGTAGCCATATATTGGGTCATTACAGTGCTTCTGGAATATATGACAAAGCTGAAACTTGTTTATTTTTCTTCCTTTTTTTGTCATAAAATCCCTCTTTCAACCACATCTGATAAAAGTAAAGCTGCATCTTTTTATACTACATGATCTTCAATATTTAAAGAGTATGGGTGCACCCCCATGTTTTTTCTGTAATTTTTATGTAGAGAAAAACTTTTGTGTCTTTCTGTTTGCGTCCCTAGATGACAGTGCCCTTTTGAAAATGGGGTCTTCTCATAAAGAAAAGAATTTGTTCCTTAGGGATCCTTTTTTTCCTTCTGGAGATGACCCTGATTTAGAAGTGAGGCAAAAAATTTACTTGACAGAGTTGCTTTCCCTGAAAACTTACCTGTTCCACTTACCGTATATGTGGTAATTTTTGCGGGTTCAAATTTTCGCAGTTAAGGGTCAAAAACTTAAACATTAATTTTCGCGATTTTTAATTTTCGCGGTTAGCAACATGCGCGAAAAGCAAAACTTCTTGTTCACTTGAGCCAATTTGTTCATTAACCTGGGGCAGGGCTGCCACAGGTTAATGAAAGAACTGGCTGAAGTGAAAAGTGCCAGCACTTACCGAAGCAAACAGAAACAAAATATATGAACAGAAGATACTTTGTAAGAAACTGGAAATTATTTCGCGATTTTAATATTCGCAGTTTCTCATTGACTGCTAAATACCACGAAAAATGGAACACCGCGAAAATTATCTTGTATACGGTATATACCTGAATTAATCTTAGTATTCAAAGTCACCCTACCAAAAGGGTCAGAGCAAACAGTGTAGATCCCAATCAGACTGTTCTTTTAGAAGTTCTTTATAGCAACAGTCTTATTTGGTTCTGCTTTGTTTGCCTTTTTGACACATGGCTTGACAGTAAGTTTAACACATTCAAATTTAATTACTATAAATGAATCAGGTATCCAAATATTAACTCACTCAGGTGAAGGAACTTTGCCATTTTCACTTTTGACTCCCTCCTTAATGCGATCAACTCTTAAAAGGAAAGAATTTGCTCCCATATGAGCAAATTCTTTACTAAAATAGTAGACTCCATTTTTTGAAGGGCATATTTTCCGGGGAAGCGGAAAGATAAGAAGTCAAGAAAGTTGTTTCTTTTTGTAAAAATGGCAGAAAAGCATAGAGGTGTACACCTAAAGGTAACTCAGTGTAGGTCATCACCAGGTCCCGGTTGTTCAAAACTAACGATATCGTTAGTTAACGTTTCGTTAAAATTTTAAACGTTAATATCTCAAATACGCCAATATTTTTTGTTGAAAAAATGTGAGAAGCTTTTGCACTGCAAAAGCTTCTCACATTTTTTTCAACAAAAATATCAGTATATTTGGTAATGAAGTTGTAAAACACTTAACGAGTTGACCTCTTAACGAGCTCGTTAGGCTAACGATGCTTTGAACAACTGGGCCCAGGCTGTTATTAAGATTCAATTCTGTTTTATGTAGGTGTTAACGAAGAAGAAAAGACTATAGACCCCACAGGAAAGGCCATGTATGATGAGCAGTGTGAGAGACAGGGTAGGTTCTTTGACCGTGGTCAAGACAAGATGGAGACCCAGTAACTCAATAGGTCAAGCACTGGCTTGCTGATCTAGCGGTCCTGGGTTCAAGCCCCGCTGTAGGCAGGAATCTTTTCAATTGTAAACATGTTCCATTGCACACAGCCTTTCATTATCACCCACGCTTCATCCTGATATGACTGAAATACTGTTAAAAAGGACGTAAAATCACAAGTCATCCATCCATCCATCAAGACAAGGCTTTGGTAGGAATGTGGTATTTGACAATAATTTGGAGAAAATTGTGTAAAATTATACTGTCTTGCCTCTGTAGAGCTGCCTTGTTGAGGAAGTTCTAGAGAGTGACATGATTACATTTCTATGGGACAATAAATTAATTCAGAACTTTGGCATATTGAGAAGGTGTGCATGGCACAAGTGTAATGAAAATTCATCTTAAAACCTGTGAGGCACACCTTTTTGAAGTCCCCCATATTCTGAATTAATTTTATAGATACATGATATAAAAGTGGTCGTTTTTCTAATACACATCCTGGTAATTCCATTCAGTATTGCTGCCAAAATCTGGATTTCAGAAATCCACTCTTGTTTGAGTTAATATTTAAAGGTACATGCACATTTCATATATTGGTAATCCTGTTGTTCAAAACATGACTTTAACCCTATTGCACTCAGAACAGCCAAAACTCCACAGAGTTTTGGCAATTCTGAGTGCAACAGGGTTAATTGCTTAGTTTATTTGTTAGCATCAAGAACACACAAATATGGCTCAATAAAAAGGAAAGATATACATGTATTCTGAAGATGCCACTGCTCTGTTGGTGTGATCAGAGCCTTTTGTTTGTGCATCGTCCTTTGGTATTGTAAGTCGGAGTGGCCCATGTTAAAAACTGTGTAAAGACTGACTGCACTAGTCGTGCTCACCTTGAGGTCCAAGTGTGTAGAAATATTTCATTTCTACTGATGTTTTCTGTCTATTTTCAGGCATCATACCAGTGTCATACATGCAACGTCACCTTGGTGATAAAAATCTCCGAATGAGACATCACTACCTTGGTGGCTCAGGAACCAAACCAGTCGCACTGGCACTGAGGGTAACCAAAATTTATTTCTAAAAAGGAAATGTACAGAATAATCTCACGACACCTTAAGGGGTAGTCTAGTGGGACTGCATCACTTCAACAGTTAAAAACACAAGATGTGCTCACTTTGACAAATCTTACTTGTTTCTATGATATGTTGTAGATGCGCTAAAATGTATTTGGCAATCTGAATAAAGAATTGAATTGAATTGAATATTAAAAGCTAGGAATTCAGTTTTATCATGTAAACTCCATTAAATTTAACTCAAAAGTATATAGAAGTGATGAACTAGGAGCAAATTCTTTCCTTTAAAAGTAGACTCCTATGTGGTAGGGATTTGCTGTCCAGGGTAGCAAACCAGTATTCACCAACATTGCTTCCCTTTTTGAAAATGGCAGAAAATCTGATGATTTACCTATTCACCTTCATGACAGTGACAGATTTATTTTAAGCTTTTCTGGCATCGGGTATTTTTTTTTTCAGCTTGCCTGTACCAAAGTACAGAGAGCAATTGTTGTCACCCTGACGTCGGCGATTGCGTGGGCATCACATGTTTTAATTTTCACTATAAAGTTTCTTATGTGATGGGCAAGATGCTGTCAGGCAAGCTATCTTGTACTCAAACTGTTCTTGTTTTACCACCCTATAGAACTTAAAAGTGATTTTGTTTCTTGCATAATTCTTAGATTACCCAAGGTACAAAAGAAATTTCAAACACATACCTTGTCTGACTAGTTGTTATAACCTAAGAGGATAGGATGTGACAGTAATCAGTGGACCACAGTATTAAGGTGTATGGGTACACCTCCATGTCTTTTCTGCCATTTTTACAAAAGGGGAACAACTTTCATGACTTCCTGTTTGCTTCCATGGAAAAAGACACTGTAAAAATGGGGTCTATTCTTTAAGAAAAGAATTTGCTCCACTAGGAGCAAATTCTTTCCTTTAAGATGTGACCCCCATTGGGAATGCTGGCAAAAAGAAAATGGCAGAGTTGCTTCCCCTTAAAGTGTACCCTTTCACTGCAAATGAGCCGCAACATGAGAAAACCAACAAAGTGGTTGTGCACAAAGCGCAGACTCAGATCAGCCTGGGCATCCACCCAGTCTGATCAGACTCTTCCCTAGGCACATAAAGGGTTGCTAAGGGACTCAGCTACCTCCATGCAGACAGCGAAGACTCTGATCAGACTGGGTGGATGCCCAGGCTGATCTGAGTCCACGCTAGGCACACAACCTTTTTGTTGGTTTTCTCGTGTCGTGGCTCAAATGTGTTTTTTTAAAGTTATTTAATTTTTATTTTCAGTTTAATACTATCACTGAAAACCTTGACCTTGGTGACAACTTTGTGGAGGCAGAAGGTGCTACATACATAGCTGCCATGTTGAAGGAAAATACTTTCATCACAAGTTTGGTAAAGATATTTTATTCAAATGAAACCTTGATTTCTTTTCCTCATTAAACTTTAACATTTTTGAAAGCATTTTAGCTCACCTGTTAGAATGTACAGAAAGAGCTATTGTACTACCCCCGGCATCAGCGTCGGCGGTGACGACGGTGGCGGCATCAGCATTAGCAAAATGTTAGAGTTTTACGTTAAAGTTTTTTAGGTGATGGGCAAGGCGCTGTCAGGTGAGCTATCCTGTCCCGCTGACAGATCTTGTTAGTCATTGCTGCAAAGAAGTTTTCAAACTGAATGTAAATTTGTGAAGAAAAATGCCCCGAAAATTAAGTCAGCTGGAACTATTTATTGCATATGTGAAAGTACAAATGTAGATTGTATGATTTTGACTATTTCCAACCAAACTACATACCATATTCATCCAAAAAAATGCCCCTACTCTAATAAATGCCCCCTGTTTCTTTTCCAAAAATACTGTAATATTAACTTGCATTAATTCCTGGTTACTTCTCTGAATGAGGTAGCTCTTTGAAATGGGGTATACTCTTAAAGGAAAGAATTTGCTCCTAGAGGAGCAAATTCTTTCCTTTAAGAGTTGACCCCACCACTTCTGAGAAGGAAGGCAAATAAAAATGAAGTTACTACCTCTGAAAGTATACCCATTCACATTAATTTTTGCAGTGGCTGATTTACTACAATTTAGGCTCTAAATAATGCCCCTTTTCGTAAAATGCAATGCTCTCGGGGTGTTAATAGGTCTTTTAGAGTTAAGAAGCTGCCATAAAAATTATTTTGCATTTGGCATACAGCCTGTATTGTTAAAGATACTTTAAATAAAAGACCAAATATTTGAGTAATTTACAGTTGAATATTTCCACCAGGTATTCTGCTTCTGTATTAAAGCAACAAGATTTAATTTCAGAATATATCAAGAAACTATATCGGTGCTGAGGGTATAAAAGCCATCTCTGGTATGCTGGAATCAAATACAACTCTGAAAACCCTGAATATGTCAGGTAAGGTGTTATCATAGTGACTCTAAAAACACTTATTCATAGGACAGTTAGTTTTGAGCAAACAGTGCAGAACCAGATCAGATTGGTCCAAAAGGAGCAGTCTAAACAAGATCTACACTATTTGCAATTACTGCATTGTAAAAAAAACCCCCAAACTGTTAAATTTACAGACAGTAATTATGTTTGGTGTTCCAATCTTTTGCAGTTTTGAGTAACTGCTTAGGAGGTCTAAGCCTGCCCAGGAATAGTGTGGTTAGGTTAACTGACCATCCCGACATGACCAAAGTTGTTTACCGTGGACGTTAAAGGAAAACACTCACTTAAATATGAACAGACTTCAAATTATAGATCTTGATTAGCAAATAAATTTGGTGAAAAATTCATGAAAATCAGACTTAAAATAAGAAAGATATGAAGATTTTAAAAAATCAAAATGGCGGTCTTGGAGGCCGCCATTTTGGAAGTTCCTGTCACGTGATAAATATTTAAATCTCGAATAAGAGCATAAATTGCTTACTTTTACAGTTTTATTTTGTTTAAATTGTTTCTTTATGAAGTAAAATATAGATTTATGCATTTCATTTATCTACAGTTTGTTTCAAACTAAACTTATTTAGGATTTTCAGTTTTGACTGTGAGTTTATGACGTCATTAGCTCACAGATTTGCTGGTTCCCAGCTCAACATTTTAATATCTTTAAACTGTCATATCTTTCTTACCGTAATCGCCCCATTTACCGCACATGCCCCTATAACCGCACACCAAGGCCATTTCCGGAAAAAATGCACAAGCGCACACTGCTTTTTCCCTCTGAAACTCACAAAACGCATCAAGTTCAACTTATCATTACTGTTTCAACTGCGACAGTGTTTTCAGTTTTGTTTTCCCGATGCAATGTGCGAAGAGGGCAACTCTATCGGTCTAAATGTCAGTCGGGCATCCTCGCCGATATTTACAGAGTTGGCTGAAGTGTTATGATATGTGCGAGTGCGAACAGCGGACTCGGATCAGCTTACACATCTGCACCGTCTGATTAGCGTATTCTCTGTCTGCATCAACAATGGGAATGACGTACATGTACATGTTGATCCGAGAAGGATCGAGCTTACGAAGTTATGAGGTTGCGGGGGTGCGCAGGCTGAACTGAGTCTTTGCCTTTCGTACATGCGAAAAGGCGCCATTTCTCAAGAGCAATTCTTGTCATATATAGCGATAATGTGCACATGCGCCGAAGTGCGTTTGGGAAAGATACATGAACGACAGATGAGAAACCCGGGTTGCAAAAGAAATTAATTGTCATAAAGACAAACTCTTGTTTCCTGACAAAATCAGTCTGAATATATGCGCAAACTCAAAGAAGCGACCAGCCTGCGCATATGCATGGTCTGTGCATTTAAACAAAGTTCGCGGTAGCCATAGGATAGGATTATCATTGGCATAGCTGGCCCGTGGGCCTCAAAAGGGCCTCAGGACACATCCGATCCGCAAACACCTCATCATACAGTGCATTTACGAACATTGACCAGTCTAACAAAATTCCAGGATTCGCCGATAGTTTGCAAAATAATTGTTTTAAAATGCGCAGACTGGTCTAAGGCTTTGCTGTTTGCACATGTAATAGGTACCTTTCCCATGACACATTGCCAATATTTCTACACCCTTGGACGTAATAATAGGGAAGATCAAAAGGACCGCATCTTCCAGAATTAGAATGTGTGTGTTATTATAGGAGCCCGTGAATTTAAAGCAGACCCCTTGCGGTGAATGAATAGCCAGAGCGCTGACAAACTTACCTGACGTGTTTAAACAATCACATATAAGGTCATCGTAAATGTGTGGAAATGCTTTCCCTTCTTCAGAATATTTATTTGGAATATTGAAGAAGGATGAAGAGAATGAAATACATGCATAATGAGGACATATTTAATACTGAGAGGTATGAGATATAATTTGCGACTTGACATGAGATCGTTTTTCTCCCGGAAATTGGCAATTCAAATAGTTCGAACACTAAATATTTTCATGACGATTAGTATTACCTACTATTTCGACTGTTTGTTTGTTGTTGTTTTTTTGTTCTGAGTGTGCGGTTATTTGAAACGTTTTTAACCACACATTTTTGTTGCAATTTTGAAAAAGTTAAGCCCACCGTGCGGTAAATGGGGCGATTACGGTATTTTAAGTCCCATTTTCATGAAATTTTCTGCAACTGTCATGTTTTATTAGAATCCTTAATTTGAGTCCAACATGCATTTTTAGTGAGTGTTTTACTTTAAGCAACAAATCAAATCAAATCTATCTGCACCTCACACCCATGATAGATACTTTTTCTTGCACACCACGTTTTGTTTTAACTTCAGAACTTGTTAAAATGCATAATTCTAGTCCTTGAGAGGTTTTAATTTGATTTTGAAAGAAGGCGCCGCTTTAAACGACCGCCATTCGGCTCTTTACGTCAACGACTGGCATGCATAAACTAACGTCATTTTTACCGTCTTCATGATGTCATCATCTAAAATGCCAACGTCACTTGACGACGCAGGTATGTGAGGTCCTATACAACTAATGCATTGACAGCTTGTGATTTTTATCCGGGTGAGATAACATGGGTAAGATAAGATTTTCTATCCCAGGTGAAAAGAATGACATTTTCTATCTGGCATGCAAGAAATTCTTGAGTCCTATAAATGGCATTATGAGACAAAATTTTGGCAATGTATATAGGTTGCATTCAGAAATGAACATAACATATTTGAAACCAATATAAGCAATAATTAAGATATTTTGATGGTCTAAAGCCTATCATTTTGACATTTAGCCACCTTGTCAAAGAAAAAGCAAGGAGAGCATTTATTAGAAGAAATACAGTATCTAACTCTTAACGCGCCCAAAAAGCAGACTACAAAATTTACGTCTGCAGAATTTCAAAAAATCTCTCATCCAAACGATATCATATTGAGAATTTGAACACTAGAGGGCAAACAATGTAGATTCAGATGAGGTGGCTCATTATGAGCCACCTCATCTTGATCTACACTGTTTTTAAATTTAACTATTTTAGTTTTTGGCGCTTTAAGGGTTAAGGTAAATACAAAAAACTATGCCATGGGTAAGAGCACTAGATTAGTGCCTTTGTATTGTTTAATAACAGGTAAATTTGTATCTTGTTTTCATATTCAGCCATAGGGAAGCATATTTTGTACAGCTTTACCATAACTTTACTAGATGATTCTGTTGAAATTACTTTAGTGTTTACCCGGTATACCCACTGAGAAGGGAGGGAAAATGAAAATGGCAGAGTTGCTTCCCATGTGGGTGTATCCATTCTCCTTAATGTCATTTTTTCCTCTCATGAATAAACACATATGATAGAAGCATAACTTAGTTTATTATATGACGTTGCTGTTATTTAGTAGTTAACTTTGTCATGAAAATTGTATGACCACATGTGTAATAACATTTTAGCGGATACACATAACATCATCCACAATGATTGAAATAATATTCATTTTGAAGGCGATTAAATCCCATTTTAAAGGGTCATATGATAAACAGAATCCTATTACACTTATGGTCATTTCATATGAAATTTATGAAACTTGCCAAAGTCTGGTTTCATAAATTTCGTATGAAACAATCACTTGGTTAGATCTTGTATATGCAATTGCTCCTTGGCCAGAAAATCCCAATTATAATCATGTCTCCCTTGTGATTTTTTTGCTCTTGTTGCTAGGTAACCAGCTGACAGATGGGTGTGCCCAGTGTTTAATAGAAGGTCTCAAGAATAATTCTACTCTAACCTCACTAGATCTCAGTGATAATGATTTTGGAGAACAGGGTGGTGTCTACTTGGGAGGAGCTATTGTAAGTTCTGATGGGACTGCTGAGTAGCTTGTGCCTGTTACTCTTTGATGTTAACAAGGTGGATAGCTCTATGTTTTTTCCGCCATTAAGTCAGGCAATATTGTTACTTTGTGTTTTGCTTCCTGGGATGGTGTAGCTCTTCCAAACTGGGGTCTACTCTTAAAGGAAAGAATTTGCTCCTAGAGGAGCAAATTCTTTCCTTTAAGAGTAGACACCAGTTTGGAGCTATTGGAACAAATTCTTTCAAGAGTTGACCCTGATTTAGTGGAGTTGCTTATGTCACAAAAATATGCTCCCGTGTCCACTTTTTGTTAATCAGGGTTTATATACATCAAAATGTTTGTCAATCTAAGTAGAGTCAGAAAATGATTCCTGCGAATTTTTTCATGACCTTTATAAGGTCAAGGTCAAGGTCAAATGCACGGCACTATGATTTTTCACCTTTATTTCATTTCTCTCCATTTTAAGACATTTATGTCGTGTTTCAAAGGCACTAATGAATTTAGTTTTATGAAAATTGTCATTTGATGGATGAAATTAGGAAAACGATAAGAAAAATTGATTTTGGAGAGCTTTAGCGAGCATTTTACGGGTATTTGCAGTACTTTTTCCACATAAATACAATGAAAATAGACCTTGATATAGACTGAGTTGACAAAACATTCAGTTACAGACTTCTTATGGTATTACATAGCAATCCCTTAAATTATGAAAAATAGGGTTGGGCCCTAACGAACACAGATGTTGCCATGGCAACCAGTATTTTTGGCCAGCAAACCTTATATCGAATCGAATTTCTAGATCCGCCATGCGCTAGCGGATTCATTTTATGGTCAACCGTTCGTTCGAGATGGAGAAATAATATGCAGAAGGCCCATAGGTTGGTAACACTAAACACCTTATTTTTGTAGGTAAGTGGAAATACCGTAAGCCGTATGGTCACACTAAACACCGTATAAACTGACATCGTAGGTGCGAGATTTCGGAGAAAGTCTAGGGTACATGAAAGCTTGCTGTACATTTCTGTTTTCTGTTTTAAAGCAATACTAGTATAGAGTAAGAGATTTACAAGCAGGTATATAAGAAACGAGGACTGAGCTTGTACAGAAATCATCTTGCCACCTAGGAAACAGATTTTATAGCCTAAGTCGAGAATACCAAGTAATCGAATATGACTATGACTGATTTGTGCCCAGCTCGACTCTAATCCTCCTGGGAATCCGCTCAGTCTGATCAGAGACTTCGCTGTCGGCATGGAGCTAGCCTAGACCCTGAGCTACCCTTCAGGCGTACAGCAAAGGCTCTGGTCAGACTGGGCGGATGCCCAAGTTGATCTGAGTCTTTGCTGGGTGCACATGCCACTTGTTGGTTTTGTCGTGTCGCGGCTCACATATGCTAAAAGTGAAATCGTTACTTGCGAGTACAGATGTGTTACTAGTTTGTTGAGCATAAAGATCTATTGTTTATTATTCATTCATAAGCTTCGAGTCAGTTAAGAGTTGGTTGCTGAGTATTCAAACTGGTTGCTTAAGTCTAATACAAAACACGTTTTTTTTTTCTTCAAGAGAATTAAAAGTCACACAGCTGTACTTCAAACATTGCAATCTAGTTCATTGCACAAATAGGATGTTCTGTTTGAAATTCAGTTTAGGTTTGAGTGCTGTTTAAAGTTAGTCGCTTAAGGTGGACGATCCCGGAAGAACTCTGTTCTTGCTTGTTTAAAAAACAAACAGAGTTATTGTTCATCATCAAATCGACTAACTGTGGAGTATATACAGTTATAATATACACTTACAATATCTACCGTAAAGATCCTAAGTTTTCGGGCACATAGGTCTGTACAAACAGTGGAAACTGAGATCAGACTGTTCCTTAGGAACCAGAATGATCAAGATCTTCACAGTTTCCATTCCATCTGCACATTTTTGTCGACATTACTCTGTGGTAGAACTGAATAACAGGAAAATAAATAATAGGGCAAGGACCGGCTGTGCTTGCAGCAGGTGCAGAATTTGGGCAGTCTGTTTTGGGGATATTTTGAACTTAAACATTGTTTTTCTAGGAAACAAAACGGTGAAATGTTTGTTTATTGTTTTATTCTTTAACATACGATGTAAGTTTTATTAAGATAATATGCATAAGCATGCCCCATCGACTGATGATATTTTTCATGACGTTTTTCATGAAATTCAATTTTCTTGCATTTTTTCAAAGAATGTAAAAATATACTTATTAACAAGAAAACTGCAATTTTTTGTTATCAGTTTGTTTCAAATATCCTATATTACAGATTATATGATTTGCTGAAATGAAAGTGCATTCATGTGCTAGAGATATGAATTTTAATGTAAATGTGGGAAAAAAGTATGTAGAAATACAAAATATTGTTTTTTAGGAAAACAAAACGGTGAAAATTGTTTTTTTCTTACCCAAATGTTTTATAGCTCTTTGGGTTATTTAGACGGTATAATGGTTTGAATGCCCCGCCAATATTTCTATTCAGTATTCGTCTACCTTAAAGCACATATTGGAAGCTGTGGGCGGATACATAGAGGTTTTCAAGGTATTTTTATAACTCTATCGCCTTTATTTTGTCTACATAATTTGTAGGGCATAAAAGATGATCTTAGTGGAATATGGTCAAAAATTCCAACTTTCATAAGAGTTCGTTGCTAGGGGCTCCAATCGGTTGCTAAGGACACATTTATCAACAGATTGTAGAAGTCCGACAGTTTCTTACAACACTGTCTTCATATTTTGTTTCAGGGAGAATATATTCCGGATGGATTTCAGTAAACAGTCTCGAATTCGCTAAGAGTTAGTTGCTAAGACTGGTTGCTAAGGATGCTAAGGATAAATGTATAAATAATTGTTCTAGAACAGGTGTATAATAAAAAGGTTTTTATCAACAAATTGTTTAAGTCCAATACTTACGCTTCAAAAGTATATACAACAGCTAATATTAAACATTGTAAATAGAAGATAATTTGTTTGGAATTCTCTCAATAGCTCTAAAGCTGTTGAAAAATGGTTGTCAAGTGCTTAAATCGGTCGCTAAGGACAAATATATACCCATATTGTTTCAATGAATTTTCAAAGTCAGCCGGCAATGCTTAAAATCGTTTTCAAAGTTTGTTGCACATAAAAGATATCCCTTATGAAGTTCAGACAATGTCTAAAATTTGTTACGAGAAAGTTGCTAAGTGCTAAGGGTCGTTGCTATAGACAAAATATACGCCTCTTTTTCAACAATTTGTTATAGTCTGTAACTGGTTTGGTAAACATAACTTACAGTTATCTGTATAAACATGGATAATAAAAGATATTTCATTTGGAATAAACTAAAAAAATCCAAATTTGTTACAAGGTGGTTGCTATGGGCTCAAACTGGTTGCTAAGGACATAAAGATACCCATATGTTTCAACAGATTTTCAAAGTCAGACAGCTGTGCTTTAAATATTACTTCCAATTGTCTTCGTAGTTTGATGCTCATAACAGATATCCAGAATGAAAGTAATTCAAAAGTCTATAATCTGTTGATAGGAAGTTGCTAAGGACTAAAATTGGTTGCCAAGGACAAATGTGTAGACTGGTTTGTCAACAGTTTGTTAAAATCCATTACTTGTTTGTTAAATATAACTAATAATTGTCTGCATAATACATTGATAATAGAAGATATCTCATTTGGAAATAAGTAAAAATAATCCAAATTTATTAAACGGTGGTTGCTATGGGCTCAAACTGGTTGCTAAGGACACATAGATACCTATATGTTTCTACAGATTTTCAAAGTCAGACAGTTGCGCTTTAAATATTACTTTCAATTGTCTTCATAGTGTGTTGCTCATAACAGATATCCAGAATGAAAGTAAATCTTAAGTCTAGAATCTGTTGATTGAAAGTTGCTAAGGACTGAAACTGGTTGCTAAGGACAAACCTATACACAGGTTTTTTAACACTTTGTTAATTTTCATAACTTGTTTGTTAAATAATACTTACAATTGTCTGCATTACATATTGCAAATAGAAGATATCTCATTTAGAATTCAATCAAAAGTTCAAAATTTGTTGCAAAAGATGGTTGCTATGGGCTGAAACTGGTTGCTAAGACAAATATAAATGCATCTTTTCAACCAATTGAAAATCTTTCAGCTGTCCTTTAAATATCTACAACAGTTATTATCATGATTTATTACACATAATAGCTATCCTTCGTGGAATGAAGTCAAAGGTTTCAAATCTGTTAAAGGTCGGTTGCTAAGGGCTGAAACTGGTTGCTTAGAACAAAGATATACACATTTCCTTCTTAAAAATTACAAGAGTCCAACATCTATGCTCAAAACAAACCGTTTCGCATATAACAATCAAGATTTACTGCCACAAAACTCATCAGGTTTGCACAACAAACTCTAATGCTTATCTTTAAAATGCCCATTTTTTTAGAAATATACTTGCATAAATCTGATGCCATGGCAACGGATTTGATAATTGAGATATAATCTTGAATTCAATAGCCTGCTAAACTATTTTAACCGTAAGAATGATCTGAGAAATGCCATATCCAATTCGCGTTTAACGAAACAATAATCATAGTGTTTATATCTATGTATTTTCTTTCGACCTTTGATGAAATGACCTTGACCTTGCCACATAAGCGGTCAAAGTCAATTGTAAAATGAATTTTTAATTACTAACATCTATTTTCTTTCGATAATACCAAAATTTAGTCCCATATCTTACACTGTGCCCGCCATAAATCACGACTTTTAAAGTTTTCCTTTCTATTTTGAAGCGTTGACCTTTGACCTTTGACCTTGACCTTGATAAGTGATAGAAAAAATTCGCAGGAACCATTTTTGAAAACTGCTTGTCAAAACAAACATTTTGGTATATAACATTCCTGATTAACAAAAAGTGGACACGGGATTACATAAGCAACTCCACTAATTGGGAAGGGGGGCAAAGTTGCTTTCCTTGAAAGTACATGTATACCTATTCTTCTAAAAGTATTTCAAAAACAAAAGTGGACCCTCTTTACAATGACGGCATTTGTTCCTAAGCACTTTGACGTTAAACTGAATTTGCTGTTATAGAGAATACGTATTTAGAACAATAAAACCATTCCATGCAAATCAAAATGATATTATAAAGAATTTTGCTGTTGTAATGAGGGCCGTTATAAAGAGGGTTGACTGAATTTAGGTTTTGAAACCTGTTTTCTGAGGAGGAATTAATTACTCATTAAACCTATGTTACGTTTACTTTTGTTAGTTCGCCTGTACAAAAGTACAGAGAGCTATTGTTGTCACCCTTACGTGGGCATTGGCGTGGCATCCCACATCAAAGTTTAACAACAAAGTTTTTTCATGTGATGGGCAAGGTTGTGTCAGGCAAGTTATTTTATATGCTGACAGGTCTTGTTATTGATGGCTTTCATTTGTCAGCAAAGGTTCACAGATCCATGTTTAAAATCTGGACATAAAACAGATAAAAACAACAGAGTCAGTAATACCATATGTATACCTACAGTGATAGTTATACAGAGATGGTACTTTACAAACCTTGTCTCAGCCCTTAAAGCACAAAAACAAGCAGACAACAAAATTTACATCTGCAAAATTTCAAAACTGTCTCTTCCAAGCTATATCATGGGAGATTTCAAAAACTAGAGGGCAAACAGCGTAAACCCAGATGAGGTGGCTCATTATGAGCCACCTCATCTGGATTTACACTATTTGCAAATTCAACAATTTGAATTTTTAATGCTTAAAGAGGTACTGCAAATGTCAAACATATATGCCAAGTGTTTTAGTCTAATCAGGGCAATGTGTCTAACAATTTAAAAGTGAATCATATTTGAGCGGCGACACGACAAAACGAACAAAGTGGCATGTGGCCCAGCAAAGACTCAGATCAGCCTGGGCATTTGCCCAGTCTGGTCAGAGTTTTTGCTGTGCACTTAAAGGGTAGCTAAGGGTCAAAGCTACCTCTAAGCCAACAGCAAAGACTCTGATCGTTCTGGGCAGGTGCCCAGGCTGATCTGAGCCTTTGCATGGCGCATGTTCCACTTTGTTGGTTTTGCCATGTCATGGCTTATTTGTACATGGCCTGTCTATACTGTCCATTTCCTGGGCATGTGTGGGCATGCACAGTTAGTCTGTTAACCTCAATAATGATTGAAGAATGGAAGCTACACAAGAACTTCAGAAATGTTGAATCACTTTGCCATAATACACATTTTCAGTGCAGCGGCTTACATTTTGCTCATTCTTTCTCCCCAGGGTGTTAATGAAGGACTTGTTGATCTCGACATCAGTTGGAATGCTATCAGAAACAGGGGAGCCTCAGCTGTGATAGCAAGTCTCGCGGTAAGTTTGAGTTTCAACTAAGGCCCAGCTGTTCAGAGCATTGCAAGATACAAAATCATTAGTTGGGGATTCTTTAAGTCTTAGTACATTTAAAAGCAGGTGTGCTAATATGTTTGGCTGAAAAAATATGATGATGGCTGAAAAAAATATGAAGAGACTTTCTAGTTGAAGAGATACAGCAGCTCCTCACATTTTTTGAAAATTTGGCAGTGTTTCTGCAGGCAAAATGTATGAAAATGTAACCTCTCATTATTTTGGGTACAGAATTCAAGGTATTGATGGTTGAGATAATTCTCAGATAACTTTCCTCATTTGTGCATTAGAATATAGGTTATGATCCTGACTAGAACCATTGTGCTGAGGTGGTTCTGATAAGGGCCACATTGTATTTTTCTACAGGGAATGAACTGACTTTTTATATATTTATTATCAAACCCAATTTACCTTCAGCACTGTTCAGTGTGGAAGTTATTGCTTTATTTCTTATATTTACACTTTATTTAAAGCCATATTTGCTTCAAAGGTACACTGCTAAATATACTATTACACAAAATTATTGATACAATAAAAATTTATTGGTTGTGTTTTGGTTGACTAGCCATGAGCATTGCTGAGCATTGCTGAATGCCAGTCAAACATTATTATGTTGAATCAGTTGCTTTGTTGTCATGACGTTACTTTCAATTCACATCACACAGGCAAATGATGACAATGGCCCATATTGGTTTATGTAAGGTAAGTGAGCAGCAAGTGTAAATATTTCATGAAGGAAATGATATGGTCCTTGCTGGGAAGGCATTAACCAATATCAGGTCTCTAAGATTGATGCTTGACAGAGACATTGGGTTCAAATTCTCTACCTTTGCCTGGTACACATAATTTTCAGATCCATATTTTTTTTTTTATTTCAAAGCAATTTATGATTATATTTGCAGAAAAATAAGTCATTGGAAGTATTAGATCTATCCTGGAATGGCCTTGGGTTGGCTGGGGCAGAGGCACTGAAGCAGGCATTAAAGGTCAATACTACACTCAGGGTCCTTGATCTCACGTGAGTACCTTCTTAATTTGAAATTAAAAATTGCACTAGAATCATGACTCACTGTCAATTCCTCTCTGTTAGAATAATAAATTATTTGACACTTAAAGTGCTAGAAATGAAAACAGTTGAATTTGCAAACAGCATAAATTCAGATGAGGAGGCTCATAATTGCAAACAGTGTAGATTCAGATGGGTGGCTCATTATGGGCTGCTTCATCAGGATCTATTCTTTGCATGTAGAGGAGCAAATTCTTTCCTTAAATACTTGATCACTATGGAGAAGGGAGGCAGAAATTAAAATGAAGGAGTTGTCTCCCCTGAAAGTACCCATACAGCATAACTTTAACATATTTTCTTTAAGAATAAATGATGCTATTTTCTTAGTTTCGACAAAACGTATATACATTGTGGCATCCCATCAGAATCTCCTCATTGAGGCAATTCTGTCAGTACGCTAGAGGGTATAGCTTAATGGAAAATTGAAAATATCTAAAATACTCATTAGGTACTGCTTTTTATCTAAACCTCTGTTTTGCAGTGTGTATGTAAATGTATTGAAAATCAGATATCAGTATTAAGGTGTGCCCCGCCTTAACCACTAATTTTGCAAAATTCAGTAACTGTTAAATATGTGTTTTTAATACAGTATCTTTTCTGTACAGCCATGATGCATGTTTCTTGTTGATTTCAGAAATAACAGACTGAACACTAAAGCAGCAGAATCTCTAGCATTTGGTGTCAGTAAAAACTTTGGTCTAGAAACATTGGTGGTGAGTCAGGTTATATGTTGATGAAGTAGCATGAAGTAATTGAAAATATGAGTATGAAACTGTTAGACCTAAAGTTCTGCAGTTTAAATGAATGTATCCATTTCTGACGTGCTTGCATTATAAATGTAAATAGCAATTTCTATTGTCTAGATAAAATGTTCTCCTTGCAATGGTGAAGTAGCCTTTTTGTGCTGGTGTATAGTGAACCAAAACAGTCACACAACTGATCATTTAAAGAGTGATGTCATATTTACAATATTTCGTGATAAGATGACATGAAGTTACATAACAGCAAAGTGAATGGGTATAATGCCATCTTTTTCCATGATTTTTCAAAGGGATACAACTTCTGTGACATCCTGTTTGCTTCTGTGGAAGTTGAAGACCTTCCAAATTGGGATCTACTCTTAAAGGAAAGAATTTGCTCCTAGAGGAGCAAATTCTTTCCTTTAAGAGTTGGCTCCCATTGAGAAGGGAGGTAAAAATAAAAATGGAAGAGTTGCTGCCCCTGTACCCAGTCACCTTAAAAGACCTTCATAGTGAAATTTGGACCCTCTCTAGCTCAGGTGTTTTATATAATTACAGCTAAATCTCAACCCTATGAAGGATGCTGGGGTGGAGGCCATGTTGAATGCAGTGGAGAATCATCCAAATATTTGTCTTTTATCTATTGAGGTAGGTATTCTCAAGTGTGGCACATAAAGTGCCAAAAAATGAAAATAGTTGAATTTGCACACAGCATAGGTGCATATGAGGTCTCTCAGAATGAGCCACCTCATCTGGATCTATACTGTTTGTGCTCTATTCGAATTCTTACCTCTATTCTTTAAATCCTCTTGTATAGCATGGATGAAACATTTTTGAAATTTTACAGACATAAATTTTGTTGTCTGCTTTTTTGGGACTTTAAGGGTTAGAACCATTTCCTTCTCGAGGTGGCTCATACATTTAGTACCTCCTTTGCTTTTCACGAGACTGGGTGAGGCATATACATGTACTTCACAAATAAATTACTTTGCCATTATCTGAGTGCCAAATGTTAAAAGTATGCAAATTTAAGATACAACAGGTTTGAAAAATACTTAAAACTCAAAGAGTGTCTTTTATAACCCTGTCATATGACATATGTCAAGGGATATGTAGTTTTGCTATTCTTCCATTTGTCTGTTTGACCGGGCCGAGTATCACAACCGGTAGGGCACCTGACTCATAAGTCAGGGGTCCTGGGTTCGAAACCCGGTCTGGCCACATACTTTCGTTTCTCCTTTCGCTGATTCAAGAAGGGCAGTTGTCAGTTACTGGCAAAATTATGTGCATTTACTACTGGCTAACCCCTTAGGAGGTCTAAGCCTGCCCAGGAATAGTGTGGTTAGGTTATCTGACCATCCTGACATGACCATAGCTGTTTACTGTGGACATTAAGCATCAAATTAATCAATCAATCAAAATCCATCCATCCATCCGTCCATCTGTCTGTTCGTCCGTCTGTCCATCCGTCCGTCTGTCCATCCATCCATCCATCCATCCAAAAGTTTTGTTATAAACATTTTGGATTGCTCATATCTGTCTGTTTGTTAACATTTGCTTTAAAGCTTTGTATTAAGTGTATTTTTATTAGGTGGTGGCTCTGGCCGGGGTTATACGTGAGCCCTTGCTCACTTGCTCTAGTTATGAAACCTTATAAAAATGACATCACTTTTCAGTTCTATTAATTTGTTGAGTATCAAGAAATCTTACTAGTTTATATGCTCTTTTTTAAGTGTTTCAAAATAGGCATCGGAGATTCACAGTAAGACAATTGATGAAATAAACATGTATAATACATATGCAGATTTCACTTTCAATATTGTTGTCTATAACTCTTGCACCAACAATAGAATATTGTGCAGAGACAGAGCTTTAATAGTCAAAACAAACTTTTATACTTGCATTTTTTTTTAGCTCACCTGAGCAGAAGTGCTTATGGTGACCTCTTATGATCAGTCACTGTCCATTGTCCAAAAATCTGGTATCTGTTTGTTCACTATTTACCTTGTGAACATGATAGATGTTACATTTCTTTTTATCAGTCATAACCAAACTTATACAATATGAGCCACAACACATGAAAACCAACAAAGTGGTTGTGCCCCCAGCGCAGACTCAGATCAGCCTGGGCATCCACCCAGTCTGATCAGACTCTAGACTTAGTGCTTAAAGGGTAGCTTGGGGTCGAACCTACCTTCATGCGAACAGCAAAGGCTCTGATCAGACTGGGCAGATGCCCAGGCTGATCTGAGTCTGCGCTGGGCGCACAACCACATTGTTGCTTTGGTCGTGTTGCGGCTCATATGTTTATTGCCACAAGATTTCAGGCAAGATGAATAATGAGCCAAATACAGTTGTTAACCCAAGAGTTATTGCCCCTTTCTTTGTGAAAATGCTGTATTTCATTTTGTGAAAAGAATACAGTCTACAATTTTGGAGCAGTCATAATCAAACTTGTAAAGTAGCTTTATGACTTCACTTTAGGTCAGCTTTAAAAGTGGGCCAAATTGTATCATCAACCATAAAGTTATTGCCCCTTACTTAGTGAAAAAAAACAACATTATATATCTTGATAAGAACACAATAGGTGCTACAGTTTCTGAGCAATCTTAATCAAACTTGAACTGATTTGACTCACAATTATGCAGAAAGAAAGCATATTGGGCACCTCTAGATTTGCACAAACTCAGCTAACAGTTCAAGGCAGTTTTAACCTATTGCATTCTGGGTATTTTTTGTTGTCTGCTGAAATTGTCGTCTGCATCAAAAATCAAGAATATTTTGACAATTATGGTCTGACTAACTCTTGTAGAAATGATGTCTAGGCAGCAAACAGTTTGGATCTCAGATCAGGCCCCACATAAATTTTGTGGGGCCTGATCTGCCCAGATACCCCTAATGGGGTATCCCGAATAGAATGGGTTAATATTAAGCTCAGGTGAGCCTTTCAGGGCCATCATGGCATTATTGTTAACCACATGTGGGCTCTTTATTTGAATTGCTTCTTAAAAGCAATACTAATGAAGTCCTTGTAGGTTTTCTAAGCACTCATCTCATACTCAGTATGTCAGCTTATTTCGAGCAACAGATACTCATCTTTGTATAAAGTATTGTTTTGTGTAGCAGGGTAAACTTTGTTACCTTTTAGTGAGTAAAAGAGTTTACTTGATAATTGTCAGACTTTTCAGCGTCAGTATCATTACACACAACCCGTCCTTTGTGGTAACAAACATATGCAACAATTATGTGTTTGCTAAAGCCATATTTCACTTCAGATTATGTATAATTTTATAGTTGGGGCATAAAGAAAACTTTTTTCTATTTTCTTTTTTTTTTTTTTTGTGGTGGAGGGGGTGGGGTGGGGTGGGGGTGGGGGTGAAGGGTGAGAGGGAAGGGTGGGGGCTTACTCTCATTATTAGGGTATGTGCCCTTATTACAGAAAATGCAGTAATTTATTTGGGAAGGCAATCTTTTAATGTATTTTATATGATTTTTATTCAAAATTTATTTGTGTTTCTTTATAGAACTGTGGTGTGAGTAGATTTTTTTCATGTTAATACAGCCATTTTTCTCTTGTATTGCTATGCAGCGTACTATAATAGAGTTAGATAGTTTAGTTCAGATACTTGTATTAGAATGCTAAAAATATCCAAAGATAATTTTTAGGTGAAAAACGCTTTCTGTAGTAATTTTCAGGTTTACCAACAATTTCTTCTGTCCCCTTTGATACTATTTCACCCCAATTTCATAATTCCTGCATTTCTCTATAATTGAGCCGCGACACGACAAAACCAAAAAAGTGGCATGTCTGCATGGAGTAGACCTTTAGCTACCCTTAAGTGAAAGCAAACACTCTGATCAGACTGGGGGGATGCTCAGGCTGATCTGAGTGATCTGAGTCTTCCATGGGAGCACATGCCACTTTGTTAGTTTTGTCGTGTCATGGCTCATATATTCTCTGTACCATCTTCTTCCATTTATTTTGCCATATCCCAGGTTTGGGAGAAGCACAATTCTAGGTGTAAATCTCAGTCAGGGTATATACGATACATTTTCAAAATACATGTATTTAGACAGATAGGTTTGACCAATGAGTGTAGACCCTGATGAGATTGCAAGGCCTACACTGTTTGCCATTCCATCTGCACATTTTAGATTTGTCATTACACTGACAAGCCAAACTGTTCAAGTTTTAGGGCAGTAACTGTTATGGTAATATTTTAGGTGTGCCAATTTTCAGAATTGTTCTGGGGCCATATTTATAAACCGACTTGAGTGGTTGCTATGCTGTTGCTAAGGCTGAATTCTATGAAGGAGATTCCCTACAACTACGAAATTTGCTCTGGAGGAACAGTCTGAAAAAGACTGTTCCTCCAGAGCAAATTTCATAGTTGTAGGGAATCTCCTTCATAGAAATTGAGCCGTAGCAACAGCATAGCAACGACTTAAGTCGGTTTATAAATACGGCGCCTGGTGCCTTGATCAAACTATGAAAAACACTTCAAAGTATTGCAAAATACTTTTTGTCTAGTTAATTAAGAAAAGTAAATTGATGATTGGGTTAGAAAATCAGCCCTTGCAAAATGTTGAAAAAAATTACAATTGTGAAAATGATATTATCATATTCAAGCTCATAGTTGACAAAGGGAACAAAACAATTTTGCAATTTCACTCCAAACAGAAACTGTTTAGAATAATGTATACATGTACATCATGTATTTGCATGGTTTTAGTTTTTAGCTCATCTGTACGATAGTACAGGGAGCTATTGTTGTCACTCTGACGTCGGCGTGGGCTTGGGCGTGGGTGTTGGTGTGGGCGTGGGGGTCACACTTTAAAGTTTTACATCAGAGTTTTTTAAAGTTTCAAATCTCAACAACCACTGGCCAGAACCTTTTGATATTTGGAATATAATCATATCATAGCATATCCTTCTATTCTGTAACATCATACTCCTGAATGAGGTCTTTGGGTGGGGCATAGGGGTCAAAATATAGGTCACACACACTTTAAAGTTTTATGACAAAGTTTTTTTAAACATTCCTATCTCAGCAACCACTGGAAAGAACCCTTCCATATTTGGAACATAATCATATCATAGCATAACCTTTCATTACATAACACTATAATTCAGGGTTGGACTGTGGGGTGGGGCTAAGGGGTCAAAAATTAGGTCACACTCACTTTAAAGTTTTGCAACTAAGTTTTTCTAAATTCATATCTCAGCAACCACTGCCAGGAAGCCCTTCATATTTGGAATATAACTATATCATAGCATAACCTTTCATTACATAGCACTATATTCCAGGGTCAGACCCTGGGTAGGGCTTAGGGGTCAGAAATTAGGTCACACTCACTTTAAAGTTTTCAATTAAATATATCTCCTATTCTCATGGTTGGATTTTTTTATATTTGTACTGTAGTTAGATATTGATTCAAAGTTTTACAGAGTACCATCCCCACCCCACTCAGTGACCTTGAGGTCAAGGTCATGGACTTAGAAATTTGGGGGGTTGTTGACGTATTCTGATAGCATACTGTTTCATAGTGCTTTGGATGGATTTAATTTATACTTGAACTGATGTTAGATATTGGCTTGAGTTTTCACAAAATACTACCCCCACCCCACTGGGTGACTCTTAAGCCAAGGTCATTGATTTTATAAATATGTTGACAATACTTGGACATGCTTACATGAAGTTTTATATAGTGCAAACCATACAGACAAATGCCTGTGAGATGGGCAAGCACCAGTTCAGGCGGGCTAACAACTCAGGCAACAACTCTTGTTATACTTTGATCAAGGTATATATTCTGATCCAGGTATGTACCTGGAACTGTGCTTCTTCCAAACTGTTTCCCTTTCTTTCTTTAGATGCTTCAACTCTTTGCTCTTACAAAAACATATATATATATATATGGAATTGACTGTTAATTGTAAAACAGAAAAGAAAAGTGTATATCTGAATACTAGAAAAGCATATTATTTATATTTTCATCATTTTGATAGGTACTGAACTCTTGCTGTAAATATTGTTACAAAACTAACAGAAATTTAGCATTACCATGAAGTAATACAATTATTGACTCTGGCATGGGATATGATGTGATATTCACCACAGAATAACAGTGTTGCTTTTTTTCTGGTAAATATCACATCATATTCAATGCCTCCACAGTCAATGATTGTTTTATGATACATATAATTTGACAACAATTGTATTGCATCACTGTTTTAAGCAATGGTACACCAAATGGCATTTGGATGTTAGCGCATCAGTTGATGGCATTTATGATGTCAGCTACATAAAGTTTGACCCATTGCATTCTGGGTATTTTTTGTCGTATGCTGAAATTGTCATCTGCTTCAAAAATCAAAAATATTTTGACAATATTGGTCTAACTCTTGTAGAAATGACGTCTTGGCAGCAAACAGTTTGGATCTTAGATCAGGCCCCACATTTGTGGGGCCTGATCTGGATCCAAACTGTTTGCCCAAATACCCCAAAAGGGGTATCACGAATAGATTTGGTTAACCTTCAAGCATTCTTTTCCAATATAAATGATGCTAAGAGTGCAGTACTAGTCCAACTATGTTTCCTGATTTAGACTTTATTCTACATATAGTAAATAATATTGAGTGGGAATTGAATGTCACAAATTATTCATTTGCCGTTGTTCTGCACTAAAGTAATTAGGTTTGTTAATAGGTTATATGATAATTATAATAATGATTTTTAGCTCACCTGAGCCGAAGGCTCAGAGGTGAGCTTATAGGATGGGAGTCGAGCCGTCGTCCGTGCGTGCGTGGGTGCGTGCGTGGGTGCGTCAACACTTTCAAACATAAATATCTCAGAGACCAGTGGGCAGATCACAATCAAATTTTATCTGAAGCATCATTTGGGTGGGGGAAAGGCTGCATTAGGTTTTGGTGCCGATCAGCTCAGAACTCTGGTTTCCATGGCAACAGATAGCCCCCATAGGGTTATAATGGGGAAAATGGCGTCATCACGTTTTCTCGACTGTTTTTGATTAGATCCTTATCATACTTGCAGGTAATGATGACATACACAAAAGCTTGGATGAGTTCGAAATTTGGCCAGATTCGAGCACAGACTACGGAGTTGGCTGCCCTTGAGCGTTTGAAAAAAATCCCATAGGGTTATAATGGGGAAAATGGCGTCATCACCTTTTCTCAACTGTTTTTGCTTAGATCCTTATCATACTTGCAGGTAATGATGACATACATAAGAGCTTGGATGAGTTCGAAATTTGGCCGGATTCGAGCACAGACTACGGAGTTAGCTGCCCTTGAGCGTTTGAAAAAAATCCCATAGGGTTATAATGGAGAAAATAACATCATCACATATTTTTAGAAAGACTTTGTCATCGCTCTATTGCCTACATTTCTCAAGGGATTTTAAAATAACTTCACACAAATGTAGGGCATGACAATATCTCGAGCAAGTTCGACTTTCAGGATGCTGCGCCCAAGGCCAAGGTCACTGTGGCTATTTTTAGAAAAACTTTGTCAGCGCTCTAGCACCTACATTTCTCAGCAGATTTTAAAATAACTTCACACAAATGTAGGGCATGACAATATCTCGAGCAAGTTCGACTTTCAGGATGCTGCGCCCAAGGTCAAGGTCACTGTGGTTATTTTTAGAAAAACTTTGTCAACGCTCTAGCACCTACATTTCTCAGCAGATTTTAAGATAAATTCACACAAATGTAGGGCATGACAATATCTCGAGCAAGTTTGACTTTCAGGGTGCTGCACCCAAGGTCAAGGTCACTGTGGCTATTTTTAGAAAAACTTGGTCATCGCTCTATCGCCTACATTTCTCAACGGATTTTAAATCAACTTCACACAAATGTAGGGCATGACAATATCTCAAACAAGTTTGACTTCCAGGGTGCTGTGCCCAAGGTCAAGGTCACTGTGGCTATTTTTAGAAAAACTTTGTCATTGCTCTAGCACCTACATTTTTCAATGGATTTTAAAATAAATTCACACAAATGTAGGGCATGACAATATCTCAAGCAAGTTCGACTTTCAGGGTGCTGTGCCCAAGGTCAAGGTCACTGTGGCTATTTTTAGAAAAACCTTGTCATCGCCCTAGCACCTTCATTTCTCCATGGATTTTGAAATAACTTGACACAAATGTAGGGTATGACAATATCTCGAGTAAGTTCGACTTTCAGGATGCTGTGCCCAAGGTCAAGGTCACTGTGGCTATTTATAGAAAAACTTTGTCATTGCTCTAGCACCTACATTTCTCAACGGATTTTGAAATAAATTCACACAAATGTAGGGCATGACAATATCTCGAGCAAGTTTGACTTTCAGGGTGCTGCAATCAAGGTTTTTGATTAGATCCTTATCATACTTGCAGGTAATGATGACATACATAAGAGCTTGGATGAGTTCGAAATTTGGCCGGATTCGAGCACAGACTACGGAGTTAGCTGCCCTTGAGCGTTTGCAAAAAATCCCATAGTCTTATAAAAGAGAAAACAACGTCATCACATTTTCATTTTTCACCGGATCCTCTTCATACTTGCAGGTAATGAGGATATGCATAAAAGCTTGGATTAGTTAACATTTTGGCTAGATCCCACCACTGACTATGGAGGACCTGCCCTGAGCATCCAAAAAATCAATGTCGCCACTTTTTCTTGGTTTCTACTTATCCGATCCTTTTCAAACTTGCAGGTAATGAGGAAATGCATAATATCTTAAACAAGTTCAAATTTTCGCCAGATCAGGCCAACGGCTACGAAGTTAGCTGCCCTTGACAGCTCTGTCTATTGTGCTCTTGATCAGATACTTTTTAAACTTGCATATATTAAATGAGGGCATACATAATGTTTCGGATGAGTTTAATTTTCAGCCTGATTGGACCACTGACTGTGGAGTTAGCTGCCCTTGAGCATCTTAAATATCCCTATAGGTTTACAATGTCTCTCAGGTGAGCAATTGTTGCCCTTTGGGCTACTTGTTAATAAATATGCGTAAAAACATAATGCTTCTGTCTTATATACAGTTACATTTTCTTTTATGCAAGTTGTCATGTTGACTCATGCACTTATGAGTGCATTAATGACTCATTAATGCATAACAGTTCTATAAGAAGTTTATCTGTAAATCTAAAATACTTTTAGACACCAGGGTCTGGTTGTTCAAGGCTAACAACATTGTTAGTCAACTAAACAATAAAATTTTAAACATATTGTACACAAAAACACTGCCATTTTTTTATCAAAAAAAAAAAAAGAAAGAAAAAAAGTGAGGAACTTTTGCACCACAAAAACTCTTCACATTTTGTCGGCAAATATGTTACATTCTCTGCGATTTTGGGTCTTGTGGCGGTCAAACGTCATCAGAAGAAAACGTGAATTTAGTCGACGTCATAAAAAAATAAAAATGGCGATGTAAGTTAATTGGCAAGTGCGCACTTGCTTCTACTCATGAAATAAATAAATATCAAATATTATCATAAGTAAATAATAAATTATTGAAACAAAATTCACATGAGAGTCATGACGTCATTTAAAAAAATAAGGTCAGATTTGATTTACCTGATCAGGTTGATCGTATTCAAAGGGCGATTACTCCATAACAAGGGCTCATTCAGAATTCATGTTGCGTCAAATGTTTTGGCAGATGTCATAGTCTTAAAAAACCCAATAATCTAAAAATCGACCATCTACCTCCATGAGACCCAAAATCCCAGAGAATGTCACATATATTAGAATAGTTGATTTTATTTGTACTAAACGACATAACAAATCCATGACTAACGGCTTTGTTAAGCTAACAATGGCTTGAACAACCTGGCCCAATTAGTTGTATCACATACATGTATATATTTTTTAGGGTTTTGATAAATTAAAGTCAGCTAAACATAAAACTTTCAAACAAGTCTGTAATGCTAAAGATGCATCAGTAAATAAGCAAAGTCAACCCAAGTTCTAGTTCTGTATAGCCCACCTTATAATCAATTAAGTCTTCATGTTACACTTATTCATGGTAAATACCATAATTGAGCCACACGACAAAACCAACAATGTGGTTGTGCGCCCAGCGCAGACTCAGATCAGCCTGGGCATCCGCCCAGTCTGATCAGAGTCTTTGCTGTCCGCATGGAGGTAGCTTAGACCCTTAGCTACCATTTGAGCACTTAACGAAGAGTTTGATCAAACTGGGTGGTTGTCCAGGCTGATCTGAGTCTTCGCTAGGTTTTCTCGTGTCGCAGCTCATATTTATTCAGTTATAAGATAGTGTTTTTGCTCCAAAACAACTGCAAAAATCTAGATCTGTCTTATAGACAAGGGAAAATCATCATACAGCAGAATTACACAAGACTGATGTTGGGTTTTTGGGATCATTTTAGAAGCGAGAAGTCCCTGTCATCACAGGGTATAATCGATTCCGCTAATCTTCTCTTCCTGCAGAGACTGTACATCATATTTGGCTTCTGCTGAGACTGTCCGTGATCTCTTGCATCCTGTTGAGACTTCTGTAAATGATAGATGGCTTCCTGCAGAGACTGTCCGCGTGACTCTGCTTCCTGCCGAGAGCCTCGACAGGAAGTAGAGTCACGCGGACAGTGTCGGCAGGAAGCCAATGTTCGAGGACAGTAGTCCCTGCAGGAAGCAAGAGCTCGTGGACAGTCTTGGCAGAGCCAAATATGATGTACAGTCTGTACAGGAAGCGAAAATTAGCGGAGTCGATTATACCCTGTGGTCTTATAGCGGAATTATTATGATAAAGATCTTTGTTTCAGGAAATCAATATATCTAAAAACAACTATAACAAGATACAAGAGCTGCAGAGCCATAAGGACATCACAATTCTGTATGGTGGGGTAGGGGGATATCAGAGGCTTACAGTAAGTACAGTAAAAAAGCTTAAAATTGGGATATCTAAAATAATTACTGTAGCTTTCCTGAAAATTGGAACAGTTTGATTTTAAATGCAGAAATGCATCTCTCTATATACCCTAATGTGCTTAAGTATTGGGACTCCTAAAATAATAATTGTCCCAAATAATAATTTGTCCCAAATGGAAAATTCATTATTTTTGGGTGTCCCAATATATATGCACATTACGGTATTATTCACTAGTCTATCCCATAACCTTACAAAGTTGTTGGAGCACCACAGATGACTTTGAAACAATCCCTTTCCACCTTGTCCTGTCTTCAGCTGCTCTAGTTGAGCTGGCAAAGTCCATTCCTGTTCACTCTTAAATATTGTCTTCCCATTACTTCTGTCTACTCCCATTACTTCTGTCTACTTCTTCCTTTTCCTTTCACTGTGCCCCATAGAATTGTCTTTGCTAAACCAGAAGACCTTGAGACAGTGGTGGAATGGCAAACATTGTAGAACCTTGTTCCATAGCTTAGACCTGTCTGTCCCAATAATTTGAAATTTAGCGGTAAAACAAATTACCGTATTAACCATATAAAACGCCCTGGAAGCGTTGCATTTTATGAAGCGGTGTGTGTGTGTGTGGGGGGGGGGGGGCATAATTTTGAGCCTAAAGTGTAGTATCTCATAAAGAATATAAATGTGAATGGGTATACTTTCAGGCAGAGCAGCTCTATTTCTTTTTGCCTCCCTTCTCAGTAGAGGTCAACTCTTAAAGGAAAGAATTTGCTCCTCTATGAGCAGACTCTTTCCTTTAAGAGCAGAACCCATTTCAAAGAGCTACCTCATCCAGAAAAATAAACAGGAATTGATGCAAATTGAGAGAACATCATTTTCAGAAAACAGGCAGGGGTCATTTATTAGAGCATTGGCGTTTATTAGGATTAATATGGTATACAAGAATTCATTCCCTTTGCACAACAGAGCAAGCTTCCTTATGATAAGAGTCAATCCCATATTTGAAGGGCTTCAAGGAAGTCACAGAAGTCGCCTCCCTTTGTAAAAATGGTAGAATAATATGGAGATGTTCTTATAGATCGTGAGCCATCATTTCTTTGCTTCAGCAGTAACATATCAATATCATTTTTAGACTGCCACAAGTATGGTGAAACTGTTTACAAAGTTTGTACAGACTCATCGAGCAGAATTAGAAATTGCATTTAACCAGTATGACATGGAAAGGTCAGGGTGGCTGGGCATAGAGGATCTCAAGTCAGCAATGAAACAGGCGGGGCTTAGACTCACTAGTGTAAGTATGTTCTGTATTAGTGTATTTTCATAGTAGCATCACACCTTTTTCTGAAGTATGCTATTGCAGCCTGGAATTTGAACTTGTTTGCTTTTATTTTAGAGGATATTTTGAAATTGTTGGCAAAAACTCTGAATTGTTTTATCCAATTCCATATACATGTAATATTGAGCTGCGACACGAGAAAACCAACAAAGTGGTTGTGCGCCCACGCAGACTCAGATCAGCCTGGGCATCCGCCCAGTCTGATCAGAGTTTTTGCTGTCCGCATGGAGGTAGCTTAGACCCTCAGCAACCCTTTAAGCGCTTAGCGAAAGTCTGATTGGACTGGGCGGATGCCCAGGTCGACCTGAGTCTGCGCAATGCACACAACCACATTGTTGGTTTTGTCTTGTCGTGGCTCATATAGGAAATCCTATGCTCATAATAATATGAACAATATTTCTAACATTTTGGTATGGGAAAGCAATAGTAAATATTGTACAGATCAGACATGTAGCTTCTCACGTGAGTCTGATCTGGGTGAACACTGTTTGCAGAAAACCTCAGCTGTATTTATCCTAGTGATTGACTTTACAAATTCAGAGTGTTATTAAGAGCTTAACTCTTTAAGCACCAGTGACGAAATTAGCAAAATTTGCAAACAGCGTAGATCTTGATGAGGTGGCTCCTTATGATTTATACTGTTTGACCTCTAGTCTTTGAATTCTCAATATGAAATGTCTTGGACAAGGCACATTTTTTAAAATTTTTGCAGACATAAATTTTGTCGTCTGCTTTTTGGTGCTTAAAGAGCTAAAGAGTTGCAAATCTGCTACTTGCCAAAATGCATTCAATAAACATATGATTTTAACCATGTCCATTTTGTCATCATTCAAGTCACATGGAATAACTTGTGGATCATGATGAACATACAACTACAGTCAATTCACGTTACCTCAAATACTGATATCTCAGTGTACTCTCCTTTATCAAAGATACCAGTAGTTTGGTCACATTTCCTATTATCTTTACATTTCAACTCCTGTTATCTCAAACTTCTATCTCAAAGTAAATTTTCTGTAAACTTCAAGCTCTGAGGATTTTAAGCCTGGAATTTTGCAGTTTTGGCAAGTCAGTGTAAAATTATTTTCGGAAACAGAAGAAGGGGCATTAATGAGAGTGAGGAAAGTTATTAGAGTTGATATGGTAAATTATCTTTACAGAGACAGATGACAGTAGTGCTGGAGGAAATCAACTTTGACAGTACTAACATGAATTATAGGTAACTTGGCAGAATTACATATGAAATACTTAAGAATATAGTCCATTGTAACCCTTAGAGCCCCAAAACAGCAGGGGACAAATGTAAGTCTGCGACATTTAAAAAAAATGTTTTGTTCAAGCTATATCATATAGAATCATAAAGAGTAGAGGACAGACAGTGTAGATTCAGATGAGGCGCCTCATTTTGAGCTTTCTCATCTAGATCTACACAGTTTGATTCACACTTTAGAAAATTGTTCATTGTACCCATAAAACACTAAAGCAGAGGACAAAATTTAGATCTGCAACAATTCACAACAATATTTTGCCCAAGCTATATCATGCATTATTCAAAGGCTAATGGGAAATCAGTGTTGATCCAGATGAGGCAGCTCATTATGAGCTGACTCATCTGGATCTATGCTGTTTAATTTAAGTTATATTCATTTTTGGCACTTTAAGTGCTACTGCAGCGCTCCTCTAGAGGCATTTGAAAATTACATAGAGGATCTTACACGAGTAGTCATTTCATATTAAATTTATGAAAAGAGCCTTTGGCGAGTTTCATGAATTTCATACGAAATGACTACGAGTGTAAGATTCTGTTTATCATAGGACCTTTCAAACTGGGATTTTAAGCCTCCAAACTGAACATTGTGACTATAAGAAAACGCATTGTTGACATGGACGTTGTCAATGACTTTACGTGTACGAGCCAAAGTGTTATTACATGTGTGGTCATATGATTTTTATGACACGACGTTATCCACTGAATAACAGGGACGTCATATGATAAAGTGATTTCTTCTGCAACAAATCACTGCTTCCTTGCATTTGTGGCTAACTGCTACTGTCTTTGACAAAACAAATGATGTCAGACAATATTTACTCAACACTGACATTGGGATATGTCTGTATTTCCGAAAAAAAAAAAAAAAAAAAAGACTGGAAAAAAAAATGGATAGAGGCTTTTTATATGTATCTGTTAGAATCAAAATAGCTCACCTCTGATAGTGATTCATTTAGTAATAAATCACTGTTTGTTGGTTCACACTTTTCATATTGTTTACAAGTGACTTCCATGAGAAATTGGTCTTTACAAGCTTAGAACTTCCAACCAAATCCTGATTATTTTTTCTGTATATTTGTATGTGATAATTTCTTCCAAATCTCTTGAAATAAATATTGTTTAAACCAAATGACTTCCAAACAGAGATGCTCTTTACAACGACAGCATTTGTTCCCAAACATTTTGACGTTAAACTGAATTTGCTGTTATAATGAATACATATTTTGAACAGTAAAGCCATTTCATGCAAATCAAAATGACGTTATAAAGAATTTTGCTGTTGTAATGAGTGCCATTGTAAAGGGGGTTGACTGTACTCAATATATTACTGTTAGAGCTGATCTACTTCCTAATTAACATGACCTGTTGTTACATGGTTTTGCAAATAATCTGATAATGCAGTGTTTTGGAGAAATCAGCTTTTGACAGTAGCATAAACATGAATTCTTGTAAATGGAGTTTTCTGCAACTTCAAATTATATGGACCATATTAAGTAAACATTCATTAGAATGTCCATCTGTCGGTATTTACAAATTCAAATATTTCCTGTAATTCAGAACTAAATGCTGTAGCCAGATGGATGGATCATAGCACAGGCGCTTGAACTTTAGACTGTGAAACACTTTAGAATGTCAAAAAATCGGAAAGGCCATATGTCATTTAAAAGTACGGTGTTGTATTGGACACTTTGGATGACAAGGTTTAGAAATGTTTCTAAGCTTCAAGCTCCTGTGGATCATAGTAATACTGTTTGTATATTTTCAGGAGTATTCTAAATGGCCAAGCCTTAGCCCAGTATCTTCAACAACGACCCTCTAGGGCTGTAGCAGCCCAGTCATCAGGACTTAGTTTGAACACACTGCCAGATAACATGAGGAGACAGTTGACTGTGGCTTGAGAATTGTATTTAAGGTGAATGGGGACACTTTCAGGGGAAACAGCCTAGCTATTTCATTTATGCCTCCCTTCGAATGGGGATCAACTCTAAAAAAAAGACTTTGCTCCTGTTGGAGCAAATTCCGTCCTTTTAGAGTAGATCCCATTCGAAAGGGTGCCTTTATCTAGGAAAGCAAACAGGAAGTCTTAAAAGTTGTTCCCCTTTGTAAAAATGTTTGATAAACATGGAGGTATACCCATTTACCTTAATAGACAGGGTGTGACTTTTTGGATTGTTATCAGAATGAAGAGTAGAAGAACAAAAGCTGCCTGTCTGGAAGTTTCAAAACTATGCATACCTGAAAATTCTAAAAATTCTATTCTATTCTATCCCATAACCTTACTAGCTCATTGGGGCACCACAGATGACTTCGAAACAATCCCTTTCCACCTTGTCCTTTTAGGGTCCTAAAAATTGGGACCCTTAAATAATTACATTATCTGTCCTAAAAAGGAACAGTTGGATTTTACAATGCAGTAATGTGTCCAAACGATGCAGATGGAATGGCCAGCATTGTAGAGTAGACCCTGATCAGGAGCAGTCTGATCTGGGTCTGCATTGTTTGCTCAGACCTATGTCTTCCAATACTTGGATTCTTATGATATGAGCGCGTCTCGACAAAACCAACAAAGTGGCATGTGCGCCCAGCGAAGACTCAAATCAGCCTTGGCGTCCGCCCAGTCTGATCAGAGTGTTCCCTGTCGGCAGATAGGTACCTTAGACTCTTAGCTACCCTTTAAGTGCACAGCAAAGAATCTTGGTTTCTGGCAGAAAATGCATGAATTTGAAACAATTTGCTCAACAATTAGTGGGATGCATTTACCCCCCCCTCCCCCCCACCCCACCTCTCCTAAACCCCCTGTTCACCCCACCTCTCCCAAACCCCCTGTTCCCATATCCTGCCCTCAAAACCAAAAGGGAAAGAAGTGTTACATAAATTGATAGCAGTTCACGAGGCACACATGCATGGTAATCGAAAAAGAACATTAGAAACCACCCCCAATACACCAGAAACCACCAAACACCAGTTATAGAAATACCCCAAAACATTTTAGTTGTATGAAATTCAGTTTAAATTTGAGTAACGTATCAGTTTTGCTCCAGTTCAGTTCATTATAACACATATTGAGCAATCACTTTTTGGCTATAGAAAATAAAATCTGTGTACTGAAAGATACAGAACTACCAGGTTGGGGGTGGTGAGGCACTAGAATCTGAGTACAAGGGTAAAAGTGTGTTAATTTGATAAAACAATATTTGAAATTATCACTTTGGATCAAAGTGTGCATATAAAATACAGTACTCGGTGGCTTGGGGTATTTAATCTCGTTTGAGGAGGTTTGTGGTGTTTCAGTGGGATCCCTTTTGTTTGGGCTATCTTGATTGAGAGACTGATTTCCAGAGAAAGTGCAAAAGCCAGTCACAGCTCTTGGTCAGGCCATTAATTCATGTAAATTTCTGTTGATTTTCCATTAAAACATATGTTGGCCCTTTAACCTCAAACACCACATGGTATATTTGGGGGATGGGGGTGAGTAGATCACAATATGTGTAGATGAAGAAAAGCTTGTCCCAGAAAAATCATTGTCATCAGGTAATTTCTTTATCTTAATGATTGGATAGTTGAAAGTAAAGAGACTGTAACCCAGTCTCTCCTTCACGTGTGTGTGGGTGAACTACATTTGCGCAGATTTGGTTTTCATTTCCTGAATACATTTGCGCAGCACTTCAGGAATATGAATGTGCAGCTTTTATGAGGGGCATTTTTGATTGCATGGTTACAGTTGTGCACCCTAGTTAAGTGTTTCTAACATTATATCTTGTTCTGTTACTTTTGAGTTCCTAGAAGTGCAAAATGTGAAACAGGCTATCACGTACCTAAACTATTAGATGTAGCTTACGTCTGATAAAATTCCTTTAGTCCTTCAAACAGGTCACCCTTTTACCTAGGTAATGGCGTAAACGTATCTCCATTTAGCTGTGCAGAGGTATTCAGGAAGTCCCAAAAACTGTTGTGCAGATGTTTTAAAAGATCGGCGCAAATGTATTGCAAATCAGCACAAAGGTAGATCTCCCTTGTGTGTCCAGTGTCTCCCGCTATTGTGTTATAGTTCTGTTTATGCTCTTGAACAGTTACAGCTTGTCATGTCAGTCAAGCCTTTATCTATGATTGTGTAGTGGCCTCTGGATAACCATGTGCCAAAATATATAGTAGGTATAATACAACGATGATTTTATTGTATAAGCCCTGGGTCAAGGTGAATTGGTACACCTTCAGGGGAAGCAACTCTACCATTTTCTATTTTACCTCCCTTTTCAGTGAGGGTCAACTTTTAAAGAAAAGAATTTGCTCCTCTGGGAGCAAATTCTTTCCTTTAAGATTTAACATACAGGAAGTCACAAATGTTGTCTCCCTTTACAAAAATGGCCAATAAAACAAAGCTAAGGAGTTTTCATACACCTTTACACTATTTTTGCCAAACTTAATAATAATAGTTGTATTGTCTGTTTCCATCGAATACACCTTTACACCATTTTTGCCAAACTTAATAATAATAGTTGCATTGTCTGTCTCCACCGAATACACCTTTACACCATTTTTGCCAAACTTAATAATAAAAGTTGTATTGTCTGTCTCCACCGAATACACCTTTACATCATTTTTGCCAAACTTAATAGTTGTATTGTCTGTCTCCACCAAATACACCTTTGTACCATTTTTGCCAAATTTTATAATAATAACAGTTTTATTGTCTGTCTCCACTGAATACACCTTTACACCATTTTTGCCAAACTTAATAATAATAGGTATATTGTCTGTCTCCACTGATATTTTTTAATTCTTTTTAGAGTCTAATTATTCGATTTCCTTGTTAACAAAATTACCTGAGATTGTTTTTGTTTTCCATTAATTTTTTATACATTTGTTAGATATTATTGCAATATATTAGTTTTAGTGCAGCTAATTAAAATGAAGCGTTACCAAAGATCATGTCATTTGAGTTTATACACATTTTCATTTGTAACAAAACCATGTGAATATAGCATTTGCTTTTAGTATATGTTTCTAGTTTATTTATAGGTAATAAATTTTCACTTACCAAATTTGTTGTTGTTTATATGTATGTGAGTGTTGACATGAGGATGTTAAAGGCAAATTTAAATAGCAAAGCTTTAGACCAACCTGTGCATCTGTACAGTCTGATTATCATACATTATGCATGGATGATATCAGCTGGTAGAAATGAGAAATTTAAGTTACCAACCAGGGGTTTGTCGTTCAACACCAAAATCATTGCTAGAGAGCGAGACTTCACATTTTCAAGCATTTTGATGCAAAAAAATACTGCCTTTTTTGCTGAATTTTTCAGCAACTATAAGCACTTTTGATTTTATGTGCACTAGAAGGCTTTATGAATCCTTGACTAATGACCTTGTTAAGCTAACAGTGCTTTGAAAAACTGAGCCCATGACTTCCATGTACATGTATTTTTGTTTAAAGGAGTGAAGTCGTATTTTAAAAGACTCTAAATGCTCCAAAGTGTCTTTATTTCCGGCTTTTAGCAGGCTTTCTTTTATACTTTAAAAGAAAGATGTCGAGTATTGTTTAAATTTAAAATAAATGTGATGTCATACTTGTACACTTTCAAACTGATCAAATTTAAAAAGTATATTCAAGCAGTGTTTATAACTGGAAGCAAAATTTACTGTCCCATCATCTTATCTTAACCCTGAAAGGACCAGAAAAGCAGACGACAAAATATATGTCTGTGAAATGTAAAAAAATATTTTGTCCAAGCTATATCATATTGAGAATTCAAAGCCTAGAGGGCAGAAAGTTTATAAGATATGCTCATGATGAGCCATCTCATCTGGATCTATGCAGTTTGGAAATCACCGATTTTAGTTTTGGTGCTTAATATTACATGTCATATCCATTTCTCATTAATACTTGAAAACAATTGATGTAAAACTGTGTTTCAGTTGATTTCACAATTTTTATTTTAGCTTTATTTGAATACATGTATTATTAAATCATTTAGGTATAAATGCTGATCCTAGCTCATTTCCATTTCCAGTGGCGCTAACTGGGATACAGATACCATTATAATTCAGCCATAAGACGGGTTTTGCCCCATGTAGAATGACTCCAAATACCATATTAATCCTAATAAATTCCCCTGCTCTAATAAATGCTTGCCTCTTTTCTGAAAATAATGTTATATTAAGTAGTATGAATTCCCATTTAATTCTCTGTATAAGGTAGCTCTTTGAAATAGGGTATACTCTTAAAGGAAAGAATTTGCTCCTAGAATAGAGGAAAAAATTCTTTTCTTAAAGGAAAGATTTTGCTCCTAGAGAGCAAATTCTTTATGAGTTGACCCATCCTGACAGGTGAGGCAAAATAGTAGAATTGCTTCTTCTGCAAGTATACCCACTCACCTTAATACTGTTTATTAAAGGTATTTGCAGTGACCAATTTACGACACTTTAGGCTCTAAATAATGACCCCCCCCCCTTTATAAAATGCAATGCCCCTGGGGTGTTGAATAGAATTAATATGGTACCTTAATCAATCTTGTGCAATGCTGCAGTAAGATGGTTTTTTAACAATTCAAAAAATCAAAATCAACCTTATAAGATGGATCTAGATTTTCAGCCCACCTGAAGGGAAGGGTAATGGGTGAGCTTATAGTATAGACAGGCATCCGTTGTCCACCGTCCATCCATCCGTCCCTCGTCAACATTTTCAAACGACTTCTCCTCTGAAGCCATGAGGCCGAATCTTTCCATATTTCACATACAGCATCTATATTTCACATACAGCATCTATAGGTGGGGGAACGAATAATTGTTTTTTTGTTCCAGTGGCATAAGAAATCTGGTTGCTATGGCAGCTTATAGTTTCCATTGACTTATACTGGGAAAAGTGGAAATTGACAATTTTTGCTGTCTCACTGCAGTTATATAGATGTTTTTCTACAGAAATGTTTCTTGAGTAGTCCTCTATGATTCATATGAAAAAAAGCCACACAAATTTTGGCCAAATCCCTGATTTTGATTGGTTGCCATCACAACCGAAAGGCTGAATTTTCGATTTTTTTTTGCCAAAAATCTCAGAAGCCATAAAGGGGGATAAAGCTGAATTCTATTTTTGCATAAATGTTTGTGATATTATCCTCTACATGATGGGTGTGTTTTATTGCTGTTGTGCATGTGGTTCTGTTGCTGTGGCAACCAAAGCTTTTTCAACATAACATCAGTTCTCAGGTGAGTGATATGGGACCAGTGGTCCTCTGGTTTGGGGTTGTGTCTGAAGGGTAAAACACCTGTCTGATAACTGAATAAAGATAGTATATGATGTAAACAGCCCCGAATCCAGGGGGTGGGCTTTGGGGCTGCAGCCCCGCCATTTGGCCTCTGTGTTATGTATAATATGTAGGCCTTCAGATAATAAAAAGTATCTGATGACACTTTGAGAAAAATTATCCAATGTGGTTAGATGAAAATATTCAAAATATATGTTGTGACATCTCATTAGAATCGCCTCAGGGAGGCAATTCAAATGAGATATCACAACATATATTTCAAGGAAAAAATATATGAAAAATTCTCTTGAAATTGAACCATAAATATGTCATATTTTCATGCCCCCTCCCCCACACTACATTTTGGCACCTCCCAGCCCCACCAGTTATCCAGAGCCCCACCAGTACGTGATCGTCTGGATCCGGGCCTGTGTAAAGGTTGATGTGACAGTTCACATTATATTGTTTCTCTGTTACCATGCAAAAGAAATGTTTGGCTTATGGAAAAGTAAAAATACCTGTACCTAGTTTCGCAATATAACAATATGGATAGAATAGGACATGATAAGTTTCATCCTTGCTTATGGGTCAATTAAAATCAAATTTCTTATGGAGTCGCTAGGTTGGGGGAAGGAAAGTGTGTTCAAACTGTCCTAGTTACATGACCAGCATAGCATTAACACTCATATATGGTAAAAATATTTAAAAATCCTTTCCTCCTGAACCAAATGACTGATGGTCTTGGAACTTGATGTATATATAGTATAATGTACTTGAGTCCTATCAAATTTGTTCAAACTATGACCCAGGAATAACCATGACCAGATATAGGGGAGGGTCACATGCAGCTGCTTCCTCATTGTTTATTTATATGAGAAAATGCAATAAAACATGATTGCTTGGAAATTGTTGTAAACTTTGATATAAAAGTATGCACTGTCAACTAAATGAGGACCTGAAGATATTTGAATATCAGAGGTTACCATCATTCTTGGACCTTCTATCAAAGTCACTTGTATTCGACAATTTCAAGTCATATGGTGCCTCTAAGTATCAGGGAAATGAAAGTATGTTCAAACAGTCCTGTTCACATGGCTAACATGGCTGCCACACCTGTATATGGTAAAAACATTAAAAACCGTCTCCATAACCAAAAGACTGATGGCCTTGAAACTTAGTATAATGCATTGTTTTGTGGAGTCCTATCAAATTTGTGTTCAAATGATGACCTTGGGTTGACCTTGATTTTTTTATGACAAGGCTAAATTTGCTTCCTGGTGCTTCTATACACATGCATGAGAAAGGGCTGTAACATTAGCTTTCTTGGAGACTAATGGAGACTTTGGTATAAAAGTTGATGTATACAGTCAATCTAGATTAGTATATGAAGATTTTTGTACAAAAGGACAAGGTCATTCTTTGACCTTTGACCAAAGTCAATCTTATTTCAGCGACTTAAGACATTTTCCCCTTCAAAACCTCTGAGAAGATTGAAGCAAAATTTCATATGGACCCTCCATGGGTCAGGGAAAAGAAAGTTTGTTTGAATAGTTATGGTCACATGACTAAGCTGGCTATCATGCCCATATATGATAAAAAAGCACTTTGGAATGTAAAGCTTATCCAGAATCAAATAGCCCAACGACATTGAAACTTGGCATCCAGCAAATGGGATCCATATACTGTAAGGTTTATTCAAATGATGACCCTAGGTTGACCTTTGCCCGTTTTACACAGGAGAATGATTCAGGGCCTTGTGGCACTCGTCTAAAATTTGTGATCTCAGCTTCAATTAATTCTAGGGGTGGTTGGGTGATGCGATGGTGCAGGGTATAACTTTCAGTGCCTGGGCGTCCTACTGACTTCGATAATAGTAGGACAAGGGCCTACTGTGCTTGCAATAGGTGCGGGCTGTTTGGACATTTTTCCTCTCGTCTATCATTTCTCTCTTCTTTCTCTCTCTCTCTCTCTCTCTCTCTCTCTTTGGGAGACGGCCCGATATAGATTGAAACACTGTCTCGAAGGGCCATTAAACCCAAAACAGCCAACCATCAATTAATTCCAAAAGCGTTTGTTGCATTGTAATGTTCCGGATAAGACCTACTGATATACTATTTTAGTGATGATGAGTTGCTGTAACAATAACCATATATGAAAGAGCATGGTCTATTCTTCAGTAAGTATTTTATTTGGGAAAGGGGTGGGATGGGGATTTATTCATTGTAAGGATGGCTGTGTAAAATCTTCCATAAAAGTTAAGAATACTAGTTTGGGGCCTAAATAAGGAAGGCTACTGAAAAAAAATTGAATGGTCTTGCTGGATCAAAAGATTTATAGGTTAGCACCGGCATTGAAAGTTTTGCCTACTTTTTCCAGGAGGCTACATGTAGATTTTAACTTCAGATAATGTGGTACAGAGTACTGGCGCAATACGTTTTTGTTCGCAGTAGCTGAAGTGCGAAAGAAAGGGGTTAAAAAACATAATAAGAAACAGATAGGAAACAATATAAGAAAATAAAATTACAAGCAGATATCTTTTGAGGTTTATTAAAATGCCCAAGGGCAGTTTTTAAACCATTTGAATCTACCGACATACTGTGCAAGATTGATGGCCATTATGGTCCACACCTTGTCAATCAGTTTATGACACCTGAGGAAAGCCTTGGGACACAATTACAGCTCAGCCTGTACATCAGCGCAGGACGATCAGAGACTGAACCTTCTGCACTGGGCCGAGTTGTTCAAAGCATCGTAAACCTAACGAGCTCATTAAGAGGTCAACTCGTCAAGTGTGTTATGACTATAAAACCAAATACACTGATACTTTTGTTGACAAAATGTGAGAAGCTTTTGCAGTGCAAAAGCTTCTCACATTTTTTCAACAAAAAGTTTGCGTATTTGAGATATATAAAGGTTTGAAATTTTAACGAAACGTTAACTAACGATGTCGTTAGTTTTGAACAACCGGACCCTGATGTACATACTGAGGATCAGTCTTCACAGAAAGTCACTCAACAACAGTGAAGGCGCTGTTTCATATTAATTAATGAGTCTGCTGCTAGCAGATCTCCAAAGCTTCTGTCACGCAGATCTCTTACGGTCTGAGATAGGCCATCAAAAAAATCAAAGGGAATGTCAAAATCTGCGAGTATTTCATGCAGAAGCTTTTATCTGTTGTTGCTACTGGCAGTCCCGGTAGCTCAGTGGGTTAAGCGCTTGCCTGCTGACCTAGCGGTCCCGGGTTCGATTTCCGCTGTAGGCGGACTTCCTTCACCCATTAATGGGGCTGTATTGCTCACAACCTTTCCGCGGCATTATTGTCTTCCCATTGTCCTGATATGACTCGAATACTGTTGAAAATGACGTAAAATCTCAGGTCATTCATCCAGCTATGTTGTTGCTACCGTTGTACGTTTACTGCAAATTGTTTTAAAGTGTATATATTGGTATTGGTACATTATGTTTCCCGATGAAACTTTTCCATATAAGGGTCTACCTCTTCTGTGAGCAAACACTTTCCTATAAGGGACGAGTCATTTATTATCAGGTGGGGGAGCCGGGTACATTTATAGGGGGAAGGGGCGTCGGATTTTTCTTTTGGTGATGTGCGGGAGGGGGGGGGGGGCGTCGGAAATCAATAAGCCTTGGAGCAGGGGGGGGGGGTCATATATTTTATTAGGCATATTTGGGGGGGGGGAGGGGGGGGGGAGTCAGAATTCTTCCATCAGTCTTCATCTTTAAAAAAATGTCTCAGCTTCTGTGGGGCTTCGCCCCCTAGACCCCCCATTACTCCTAAAACTTCAGACTTTATTCTTTCACATTTAAAAACTTAAAAAGACATTTATGGGAAAGGCTCACAAAACTTAGGCAGCTTCTATCAAAAAGTAGATCTTTTCATTAACTTCCTCGTAGAACAGTATACAATTGTCTATAAAATCGAGTAGATGATTTTTGTTCTCAATTAGATTTAATACCTGTGTTTGTGATATCAGCTCTCCATGTGCCTTGTCATCAGCAAAGCTACTGTGGCTTCTGGGGGCTGCTCACCCAGACCCCCACCCTTTCCATTAATATTATTAATAGTTTTATTGAGATTTCAAGATGGCCGTTAGCAGAAAGAAAAGTGCTAGAATCGCAGACAAACTTCAGTTAAACAGACCATTAATCTGCATGATAAACAAGAAAATGTTCTTTCTGTTTCATACAGGTTTTGATTGAGATCAGTCTGACATAAAATAGGTAATATGGTGTGTGTGTGTGTGTGTGTGTGTGTGTGTGTGTGTGTGTGTGTGTGTGTGTGAAGCGTCCTCAGTTTGTGTGCTGGGATGGGGGGGGGGGGGGGTCATAAACTTTTTTGTCACCAATCGGGGCGGGGGGGGGGGTCGGGAAAAAAATCTGGTTAGACTGGGCGGGGTCGGAAAACTTTTGGTAAATCATATGACAATGTACCCGGCCCCCCACCCGATAATAAATGACTCGTCCCTAAAGGCAGACTCTTTTTGAAAGAGTCCCAGAGGAGCAAATTCTTTCCTTTATGAGTAGACAACATTGTCTGGGGGTTGTCTTAAAGTAACAATGATAAAAAAGATCAAAGGCATCTTATATATAAATTATGGCATTCTAAAGTAAAAATCTGTATTGCGTTAGGGTATACCTCTATTAAAGACGTGCAAAATATGTCCTATAATAAACATACACCGCTTTTTTCAGGTTTGTCAAGTCATATCATAGATTCATGTCATTTTGCTCTCAGAAATTCTGTCTTTATGGTGGTTAACAAAGTATTACGCCACTTGCAGAACTTTCTGACCCTCCCCTCCCCCCCCCCCCCACCTGCATGTAGACTGACAATGCTAAACCCCTGTAAATAAATAAATCTTTCTTTCTTTCCCTTTCTTTCGCTACTGCACATGGCCAACATTTGACCACAACTGCAAGTATACATTGTATACTCCAACAATGTAGACTCCAGTTTTGAAGGATGAATCTCCTGTAGCCATGCACCCACTGAGGGATCTTTAACGTCCCGATCCGAATGACGTCGCACTTTTTGATAAGTCATTTCTTCTGCAAATGACAGGGTCTATAGTCAGTTTGCTTACAGGAATTTCTCTGCAAAATTCAATAGAAATGAAAACATCCACCAAAAACCATTATTACATAACTACAAATGGACTCATCCAAATTATAAGGATGGACAAAGTCCACTGGTCAGAAAAGGATTAATTGATCGTACAACTCATGTTGAAGCATTTCAGTAAGTCAAGAGAGTCATGACAAAGTTGTATCTACCCCTGTGGCTGTCAACAGTTTTCATTTTGGCTGCTCTGGGTGTCCGGTAAGTGCCATAAAAGGTAACTGAAAGTTATTGGATCTGTTAATAATTCAGAAACGTTGATTCTTACAATCTTTTATTTACCAGTTCATGAGCTCGGCAGTTCACAATTTTCTACATTTGACTCTAAAACAAATTTGATTAATTTGTTAAATTTGAAACATGAAGCAATAAAATTTAAAGTTTATGGCAGATAGACAGTTCAAAGGCCTTAGGCATTTAAAACAATGGTACTTGTTTCTTGTAATCGATAGCTAATGTTTTCACGCGTTTGAAATTGATCTACATGTTAAACTGTCAGTCAGTGTCAAAATGCTGTGAAATCTTACAAGGTATCTAACAAAAAACACCATTTTAGTCAGCAGTCACCTCAGAGATAGACGCATTGTTATTGTTACGTTTTTGCAGTAAAATATATTCCAAGAACTGATAAGATTTTGAAAACAATAATAATCATCTTTGAAAAAGAGTATTTCTTCTGTTGGAAATTACATCTCGTGTTCTCGCTTGCGAGAAATGTGACTCGTTTGGACATAACTTGGGAGAGCAAAGTCTTCTTACGGCATCTAGATCGACATCGAAAAATATGTAAATTTACGTGTTTTGGACAAAAAAAAAAATAATAAAAAAATAATAAATAGATTTCAATACTTAGAAATGTTAATTTTTATGGCTGCATATTGGTTTTCTACAACACTACAGTTTCTGACATGGGTCGTTACAGAAGCATTGACGAAATTCTACGCCGTTATTTCTTCAGACGAAGTGGAACTATAAATACATTTACTGAACTGATGTGAAAATTACGAGAACATAGTTTAAAAGTGAAGAGAGTTGCATTACAAGTTGCAGATGTTTTTAAACTTACAAATACAAGGAAACCAAAAACTGTATTCACCAAATACTCTGTAACACCAAATAATCCATTATAAAATCTAAGCAAGATCGTTGAAAATCCAAAATGTCCATTAACAGAGAACTACGAGAGCAGCTATTATCGCGGACGCAGAAGCGCAAATTCCGGGTCCACATGCTGAACGAATCCCAGCAGAGGTTGAGAGAAGGAGTGGAGAAAAAACTTCACGTGAAACAATATTGTAAATCTATAGCTGCTGAGAGCAAGAAACTCTGTCCCAAAGTGCAGTGTAACAGGAAGTGTACGAGTGACTTTCTCAATGAAGTTTTCCCGTTCGTGAGGATCATGAAAAGATACAGCATGCGGAAGAACTTCCTCCAAGACGTTGTGGCAGGACTCACAGTAGGAATTATGCATATACCACAAGGTAACGACAATCAACATTTTTCTTTACCTTCCAACATCAACAACACCAAAATAAAGAAAAAGAGGTCTTACTTCACATATATCAGGAAAAAGTTTTATTCTTTTCTACTTTATATACTTTTCTACTTTTATATGAATTGTTGATTTTACTTAATGTATTTTCATGATTTTAACATTTTTAAAGGTCTAACATACAAATAACCTTTTCCGAGTAAATTAATTACAGTATCCAGCGGTAGAATGCTGATTCTTTGAGTGGTATACAGCATGGTACGAATTCAGAACTGCGCAAGTACATGTACAACTGGCTTTTTATCATAATACCCTGGTATGGCGTGGTTATTTATTTATTTTGACATTTCTTTACGTTTCAGCTCCCGTTACCTTTATATCCACTCATTCCGAGTATCTTAGACGTTGAGATATCGAGACTTTGAGGGCTCGTAAATCAAGCGAATGATAAGATCTCTTACCAAAAGTTTTAGACAGTATGAGCCATTGTGAAAAGTTTGCGCAGATCATCCTGTGCACACATGTATAAACTTTTGGCTTGAGCAGTCGCAATTTTCTGCAATCGTCAAATTCATTTGTATTGTTTGGAAGACTGCCCATGCTCTGACACCGGGGCTCTGATGTGCAAATTGCATATGATTTCACGACGATAAAGTACATCTGTTAACACTTAAAGCGCCAGGGATGAAAATGGCAGAATTTGCAAACAGTGCAGATCCTGATGAGGTGGCTCATCATGAGCCACCTCATCTAGATCTACACTGTTTGCCCTCTAGTTTTTGAATTTTCAATATGATATAGCTTGGATGAAACAGATTTTGATTTTTTTTCAGACGTAAATTTTGTCGTCTGCTTTTTTGGCGTTTGAAGGGTTAACCGCTTGTTCATTTCAGGAATGGCGTACGGGTTTCTCTCCCAGTTACCACCAATCTACGGGCTTTATACGTCCTTCTTTCCTGTGTTGTTGTATTTCTTCTTCGGCTCGTCGAAACATATTTCTGTCGGTAAGTAGTTCTAATTCACAGCATATGAGCCGCGACACGAGAAAACCAACAATGTGGTTGTGCGCCCAGCGCAGACTCAGATCAGCCTGGGCATCCGCCCAGTCTGATCAGACTCTTCGGGTAGCTAAGAGTCTTAACTACCTGCATGCGGACAGCGAAGGCTCTGAGCAGACTGGGCGGATTGCCCAGGCTGATCTGAGTCTGCGCTGGGCGCACAACCACATTGTTGGTTTTCTCGTGTCGCGGCTCATTTGATCCGTTAGCACAAAATCCACAGGGCGTTTGCTTGGTCCGGTAAAAAAGATTTTTTTTAACAATGGAGCCGGATTTTCTTATGATAATTGCTAGAATTTGGACAAAAATATTTTTTTCTCTATAATTACACGTACATGACCTCATCAGAGGTATCTAGGTATGAGCTGTATGTATTTATTTTGTTAGTTTTTGCATTTGTTTGTTCAGAAATCTGTAAAATCAAACTGCTTGCTTTGATGTGGAATATGATGGATGTTGTAGAAAAAGCCTGACCCTATTGTAGGACAAACCGTTTCAAACCGAGACCAAGTAAACTGTCAGACAATTGCAGTTTTTTCCATACGTGTATAATTCCAACTCAACTTCCTAATACTAATTTAGCGCAATTTGACTGGTCAAGAGCGAACATGAACCGGCGTTTGTACTTCAATAAACTCCCTGAGCCAGAAATTTGGAACTACTTGGAACTATTTTCTTGGCGGCGATTTCTAAGATACTCACTATAGCTGATAATTTTGAGAAAAAGATGGCCGAGATGGAATTATAAGAAATTAATTATATTTTTGTGGATTTTATGGATGTGTAAACGCCGGCGTTTATGTGGCTGTCACACAGTGACGTATAGCGTCAGCGTATGCCGACGTATGAGAAATTTAGTAAACACGCTGGTGTACGTTGAATAAGTTAGGGGTACGTTATGAACAAGTTACGAGTACGCTCAAATACGTTGGCATAAGTTGTTGTACGTCGAATGCGGCCCAAAATTTTGTGCATGCATAAAATTTTCAGCGTTCGCCGACGTATTGTTTATAAGTTAGTCATAAGTTTGGTGTACGCAACAGGTAAGTTATGCGTACGTTCATGCACGTAACTTGTAAGTTAATCATACGTTGACATACGTTGGCAGCCAGCAGGTCCATTGTGGAGCGTACGCGTAACTTATGTCTAACTTATAGGTAACTTACCTGTAACTTATACCGAACGTATCCAGAACGTATCCAACCTATGCCTGACGACCTTAGAACTTATTCAACGTATCACGAACGCACTGAGAGTATTTAGGTAACATATCCGCCAGCGACCTGGGCTTCAGCTATATATATTGGATACAGATCAGCAATTCATCACTTTTTAATAAGGAATCTTCTTGGACCGCTTCTGCTTGTCGTTTTGGGGCTTGAGAGGGGGTTAATACTTCAGATGCCACTGCATCTGCTGCAGATGCCGCCACGGATACCACTAAAGAGGCATTGGAGTCTGCGCGAGAGGGAGGTTGGTTACCATCGTAGGCACGGCAGTCGGGTGCTGATTGGGACGACGGTAGGCATGCAGGTGGTCAGCTACTACCTGCAAAGTTCTCTAATTTTCGTTCTTTAGGCATGTCCATCGATCAACGTCCACTACAATAAAAGTGTTGTCGAGAGCCGTCGCTTTACATCTGATCGTCGAAGCACGCTCCAACACGCTATACATAAGGTCGGCGTAAGTTAGACTAACGTTGTGCATGCGTTCGGCATAAGACAAGAACGCTACAGATACGCTGGGAACACGCTGTTATACGCTTGTATAAGTTATGTATACGCTAGGGATAAGTTGTGAATAAGTTATTTATACGTTTCAGTACGCTATGTGTGCGTTCCAAAACCGGCTGCTGTTTGATGTTTTAATTTATCTCCAGCGTATGCCAGCGTATTGGATAAATTTTTCATACGTTGGCATACGTTGTCTGAAACGTTGTAGTGTGACAGGGCCTTTACACATCGATAAAATCCTCAAAAATAAAATTCATTCCTATAATATTTGCAACACGTAACAGATCGCACATAATAGACCTAGTCAATCAAGTCATTGTGCTTTTATATTACCTGTTGAATGGAGAGTAGGTCTAGTGGTCCAACAAAAATGGAATGTGTGAGGTTTTCGCCCATATTACGTTCAGATTTATTTGTTGAATGAAAAAACATGAAATAGTTCTGAATATTGATCATATGAAATACGTTTTTTTTTTTTTTGTTTCTTTAGGAACATTTGCAGTGGTCAGTCTCATGGTAGGCCAGGTTGTAAACCGTGGTTACCAGATGCATCTCGGTCAGCATGCAGAGGTCGTCAACACAACAGTTGCCACGGCGACGACCTTCAACTCTACGACCCTTAACCCGGTGATTAAACCACTAGTAACAGACACGCCTCCTGGACCTGAGGGCTATGCCAATCCAGTGAAATTGGGATATGCTTTATCTGTGACATTTGTTGTTGGGTGTATTCAGGTGAGTGAATTAAGGTGTAGGGGATTTCCCGCCATTTTTAGAAAAAAGGAACAACTTATGTGACTTCCTGTTTGCTTTCCTAGACAAGATACTCTTTTCAAATGAGCTCTACTCTAGAAGGAAAGAACTTTGCTCGGAGCACATTGTGTTACTGCCCTGGAAGTTCACCAGCTGAGTTTTATTAGGTCGTCTCCCGAACTGGTATAGGGGGTGGGGGCGGGGGGAGAGGGCAACCAGTTTGATTGAAAAGTGAATTCCACAGCATCGGACCATCGGCAGAAACGGGTCACTTAAAACTTCTTACATTTTTTTTGTAAATGAAGCAAATATTTTTATCATTATATTATATTCATCAAATCAGACCATACGAAAGAGCATCTAGTCGTTGAATAAACCATCGGTGAAACGTCCGAGATGCTTAAAAGTTTGACTGCTCCTGTTTGGTGTCTCTTGCATTTTGCCTGTTGTTCCCAAAGCAGACTTCAGTTATTTAAAACATTTTGTCGTTTTTGGCATTCTAAAATAGGAAACAGCCATTAGGTTTACGACACGACATCACCAGCATTTGATGGAATTATAGATTTTGCTTCACATTTGCAACAGTAACAGATAATTACATAATCTGTTTGCATGTATTATCGTTCCTGAGTATTGCGTAAAAGATGACCAGGGATGGTCCTGCCTTTTACTTTCGAGCGAAAAAAAATCTTCCAATGGTTGCTGAACTATGCCATGCCATTTCTGTATTTTGCAAATTTTTAAGGTATAAAAACAGTAGTGGTCAAGTGACAAGTAGGTCTTCACACTCTGTTGAAACAACAGCGTCTCAGCTTCGCTGCAACGTCATAAGACTGATGTGTGATTGGCGTTGATATGTGTGCCGCTGGGATTTATTACCCGTAAATGTAAAATGTAACACAATTATCTTTCTATTTCTAGCTATTATTTGGAATAATGCGACTTGGCGGTATGGCCACGTTCATGTCTGATCCCTTCATCAGCGGCTTTACTACCGGGGCTGCTGTGCACGTGTTCTCCAGTCAGATCAAGCATATATTTGGCATCCGCGTAAAATACTACCATGGCCCATTGGCTCTTATCTACGTAAGTATGGGTGTATAGTTTTCAGTTCTGGGGCCGTATTCATAAAGCCACTTGAGTCGTTGCTATGCGGTTGCTAAGGCTAAATATCTATAAAGGAGCCTTCCCTACAACTATGAACTTTGGTCTGGAGGAACAGTCTTTGTAAGACTGTTCCTCCAGAGCAAATTTCATAGTTGTAGGGAATCTCCTTCAAAGAAATTTAGCCTTAGCAACAGCATAGCAACAACTTAAGTCGTTTTATGAATACGGCCCCTGGTAAACTCGCCATTCCATTTCGACTTGAAAATTAAAAATTCAAGCTTCTGCATATAGATTGCCAAGATATCGAGGATCTTACATGAGTGCTCATGTATTATTGAATTTATTAAACGAGTTGGGGAAAAGATAAGATGCGAGGCTATGCCGAGCATCTTATCTTTTTCACCAACGAGTTTAATAAATTCAATAATACAGGAGCACGAATGCAAGATTCTATTTATCATATGACACTAAAATCGCATTTTATTAGCAAATTTTGCACTAGAACGTTACGATTTCGCCATTAGAAAACGCGACGTTTTATGGACGCCAACGCATACTGTAACGTTACGCCGTAATTTGCATAATTAATCCACTAGTGTAGTGGATTATCGTTTTTAATGCATGGCTCCCAGGTGCAACGTCATATGATAAATAACAATACTATTTGACTTAAACTTCTGTAAAACACTTTTTTTAGCTTTAGGGTAAAAGAACCTAGCCGAGTTATTACAAAACTCCTGAAAGTAACCAAACCGAAATTTCGGTTTGGTCAGTTTCAGTTTTATGATGACTCCATTCAGTGTATCTTTTGCAGAGCTGACATTTTGCATTAATATGCTTTACATTCACTTTAGTCTAATAGCATTATGATACTTTGGCTAGCCTTTTGCAGCTGAAGCTTTATTTATTTTGCTCATTCATTTCATTTTCCAGGGGAAAATTGGCGTATATTTGAACAAATAAAGAAATACAATTAAGACTTCGTTTTAGATATAACCATTTGATTCCAAGTTTTTTTTAAATCGAAGGCTTCATCTGTAGACATGTATATTTTTAATTGCTTGTAACTGACGAACTAATGCAGACCTCTCTCTTTTCTGATCTGGGTCACACTATTAAAAATATTTTGTTGAAGTTTTCCTATGTTTATTTTTCTTTGCGAAATTTATTAAACTTTCTTTCGAATTTGATGATCTTGCCTTTTCAGCTGTCGCTTTCCTGTTGTTTAACAATGCTGGTTTTAAAAGATTATTGAAATGAAAACTTGCCGGTACCAATTGGTAGGCTTCTTACATGTAATAAAAAGATGCGTGCCCTCTGAAAAGAAACAGAAAATTGCTACTGATATAACTTTGATGCTTCCAGAGCTCTAGATAAGAGGGGTATTTGATGATAATTGAGGGATATTTTTTTATTTCTCACTGAAACCATATGTTGTGACATCTCATCTGAAACGTCTCGTCGAGACGGTTCAGATGAGGGTCACAACATATGGTTTATGCAGAATTACCAGAAATTATCCCCAATTATCACAAAATACTCCCTCTTATCTACGGCTCTGGCTTCACTGCAAAGTCTGGTATGGGTATATACAGTTCGTGCATGCCGTAGGATCAGTTTTCTCACAACTAAGGCTTTCGCTTAAATAGGTGAACCTTGAAATGAGCTACCTACTTCAACTTACCACTGCTATGTTTTTTCTTTCCAGTTCTACACGGACTTCTTTATGAACGTGACAAGCACCAACATGGTAACGTTCACTGCTTCACTGACATGTTTATTGATGCTTGTGTTGATTAAAGAAGGAATAAACAACAACAGCAGCTGTAAACCGCATCTTCTCATGCCCGTACCTATAGAACTCATAGTGGTAAGTTCTCAACTATATTTTTCCTACATTGGTATAAACGTTTTCAAGCTCACTTTTTCAAATTTACCAATCCACCCTGATAGATCATAAAACATTGCACAAGAAGCCACATGCATGCTTTTAAAAGTCATGTTCTAACAGGCGAAATTCCTTGTTTGAACAAGGCAACTCACGTGCTGTTGTAAACCTGCCATGTGTTTTCGATGATAAGCATTCCAGAGCTGAGTAGGCCCTAAATGGTTACGTCATATTTTGAAGTCACAAAATTACGTTTATTTCCGTGCACGATACTGGTGTCAGATTTTGTGACAGCCTGGGAATGCTTCTGACATGCAATTTTGCTTGTAAGCAGTCGGGGGTTCAGGTTTATAATTGCACGTGAATTCTTTAACCTCTTACTTCTAATCACATATAAGTCCTACTTGCTCAAACATGATCAGGTTACTCTCTACTTTTTCAGATATCTGTGAGCACCATCGTATCCTACTACACGAAATTGGAAAAAGAATTTGGGGTACATGTTGTTGGGGTTATACCGCAAGGGTAAGGAATTAAACCTTGAGTTTGTGAGTGTCTTCGGAATATTGATAAAATCAGTTTTTGTTTTCCTTCTTTTTTCTTTTACAGTCGAAATTTCTTTCAAAAGTATTAATTGTTTTCTTCTTCGTTCTCAGTAATACCTGGCCCCGAGGTTATAAAACTTTTTTCATGCTCAGCTGAGTTGAGCATGAAATTTTACCTGCTAATAGATACCAAATTTTTGGTAAGTACAGTTGTTTTCTTGCCCAGTTTAGCTGAGTATGAAATTTTCTCTGCTGATAAAAATGAAAATGCCAACTAATGTTGGCATTTTCATATTTATCAGTAGAGAAAATTTTATGCTCAGCTGAGTTGAGCATGAAAAAAGTTCTATAACCTCGGGGCCAGGCTAATGTTGGCATTTTCATATTTATCAGTAGAGAAAATTTTATGCTCAGCTGAGTTGAGCATGAAAAAAGTTCTATAACCTCGGGGCCAGGCTAGGTTTAAATGCTTTTATTGCAGAAATGTTCAAGTTTATTTCGTGTAATACTAGCTATCCAAGTTTTGGAAAAGGAGAAAAGTTTAGTTTCTATTTAGGCGAATGAAAACGCTTTGAGGGAAAGCAACCTTCCCATTTTCTTTTTAGCCTCCCTTTTTAATAGGGTTCAACTCTTTAAGGATGGAATTTCGCTCCTATATTAGAGTAAGTCTCATTGTGGAAGGGATTCGTGACCCAGGCAAGCAAACACGGAGTCAAAATAGTAATTCCCCTTTTTAAAATGGCGAAAAAACAGAGAAGACCATGTGGAAACAATCACGATAGTTATTTTTTGTCTCGCCTGCGAAGCAGAAGCGAGACATAGGTATTGCTTTTCCGGTGTCGGCGTCGGCGGCGTAAACTTTCATCGGTTTTTTGCGTTTAGGTCAGTTTCACAAAGCGCTGACAGGCGAGACACCGCATTCCGTGGAATTCTTGTTATGAGTAGCCAAGGCGTAGCTAGAAGCATATTTATAATACGCATAATCACTTCTTATACTCCTCGCGGAGATGCGTCGCCTTCAAGTCCCTAAGATATTTCAGCTCGTCATGTCTTTACCCAGTTAGTATAAATAGTAGTAAAGTATTATAATAATTCAGCATTCTAATATGCAGGTGCGTTTTGAAAATTTGTCAGTTTGACAAAATTTCAATACGCACCTGTATATATGCGGAAAGGCAGCTACACCCTTGAGGGCGGATTATGTAGTAGGCCTATTGACTTGAGTATTTTCTTTTTGGCCCTTTCTTTGGACTGATAAAAATCGTAGGCTTTTTTGAGATGTAGTTTTTACTGTTGCAAAACTTGGCCTTCCCGAACAAATCGTAGGCTTTTCAGATAGTTTTACTGTTGCAAAACATGACCTTCCCGAATTTTTGCGAAAAACAAAGTTTTGCTGATTTTTAGGAAGTCTGGTGGCACGACTAAAACCGTTGTTTGTTGATAACAATTTGCCTTATATTTTCAGTTTGCCTGAGCCGACGGTTAGCCACTTTCGCTACGTTCCCGAAGTTTTGGGTGACGGACTTACGATTGGTTTTATCGCCTATGCTATATCATATTCGATGGCTAAAATTCTGGCTGATCGACATGGATATCGAGTCAATGCAAATCAGGTAGTTTTCTTGATATTTTTGCCCAGTCATCCTTTGACATAAAAAGAAATAAACAGTGTCTGATTGCCATTTCAGTAGAGTATTCATTTCCATTTTTTGGCCACAGTTTTTTTTTTAAATTAAACTGTAGTAATACAATGCGGATAAATGATAAGCTGTCCATTCTTTTAGTTTTTGTCGGTTGAAACACAGTGGGTGGGTAGAAAAGCCTACAAGTTCTACCTTCTCTGCTGTGGCCCAGGAAATTCTTAGAACGTTTTTCTGTTTATCTATTACAAATGTACTCAGAATACAAACATTCAATGTTAAAGCATCGGGAAACAATGGATAAATAGTTTTCTTTCAATTTTTCTAGCTGAATTTTCTAGCTGAAAACATGCCTCTTTACTTTTAAATTCAGTATTCTATCAGTATTCTATCTAATCAGGAAGATCGGGGAAATGAGAGAGAGAGAGAGAGATAGAGAGAGACTTCCAGAAATGGGATTTATATTTACTGTCAGACTACATCAGTGTTAGAGAAATCAATTTAATGGCAAGTTTTATGGTGGTTCACCTGATTACTGATTATATAGCTGTTTATCAAAACTGATATTTATTATGTTTACCAGGAAATGGTTGCTTTGGGTGTGTGTAACTTCGTGTGTTCATTTTTCTCCTCCTACTGCTGCGCGGCATCACTGTCTCGGAGCCTCGTCCAGGATGGCGCAGGGGGCAAAACTCAGGTAGGCAACTATGTCTTATTATCTCCCTGTTTCTTTATAGGAACTGATCGCACTTGGGCTGTGTAATTTTATTGGGTCCATATTCAAAGCAACTTGCTGTGCGGGTTCAATTCTAGACAGCTTACTGCAAGATTCTGTGGGCGGCAAAACGCAGGTAGGACAAATTCTGACCCAATTAATACTGCACAAGGGCGTCATTTTCACGTTTTTGGTTATATCCCATGCCAGCAGGCACACAGGGTTGAATCAACTTTGGATCAATCTTGATTCAACGTCGTGACGTTGAATCATGGTTGAATCAAGGTTGATTCAACCTTATGTGCCATGTGGGATCTGAGAGAAAGAAAAATAGTGCTTACTGCTTAGTCAGAATCTCGAGCCCAGTGGGTTAAGCGCTGGCCTGCTAAGCTGGCGGTCTGGGGTCGAATCCCGCTGGAGGCTGAATTCTTTTCAACCGTAAACAGGGTTCTATTGCACACAGCCTTTTATTAACACCCTTCCATCGGATCGATATGATCGTAATACTTTTGAAAGGGGCGAAAAATTGCAGGTCAGTCATCTAAGAATAAGGATCTATCAAATCAAAATTTTATCTTAATTGAAACGTCAGATTTCACAAATAATTAATAAAGGTCTAACTAAATTGCTGGGATATTGGCATGGGTGCAGCGTAGAACATGCTCATATCTTCTCTCGTTTGTTGTTGTCTTGATGATATTTCGTAAAAAATCATATTGGCATTACAACCAAATTTCTGCATATGAAAAGACTAATAACATTTTCATGTTTATTTCAGATTGTCGGTGTGATATCGTCAATGGTGGTTCTTGTGGTTCTGTTATACATTGGACCACTCTTCCATTCTTTACCAGAGGTAAGTTCCCACTGGGAACACAAGGTTGAATCAATATTGAATCAACCTTGATTCAACGTCATGACGTTGAATCAAGGTTGAATCAATATTGATTCAACCTTGTGTGCCTGCTGGGTTACCTTATGAGTCGTGCCGACATGGTGCCTTACAGTATGTGCGAGTGGCCTAGACTGAGAGCAGCCTACGGATCTGCGTAAACTGATCAGTCTGCTTTCTGTTACATTGCGAGTGTTCATTTGAACAAAGTAGACTCTTTGACAGCACAGGCTGCTCTGGGAACTAGTTGACCGTTCATCTGATGAGACTTTATTAACCTTAAATCGCCAAAAGAAAAAGCAGACGACAACAATTAATTACGTAGACCTGCAAATTTAAAAAAAACACAAGTTTCGTCTGACTAGATTCAATTATTTGGATCTGAGCTGATTGCAAAATCAACTATTTTCATTTTTATGTTCATTGGTAAATGATACATAAACATAGGACTTGAAAACTGTTGCGGTTTAGAACCAGATCATTATCCCACTATTTCCACAGGCTTCTATTGCCTACTGCAACACGTTTAAGAGTGAAAATCATAAAAAAAACTCATCTCGATAGACCAGCACCGTTACTTGACGAGAATTTGGATTTACAACTAAACGCATCTTAGAAACCTTAAAGTCTCCAAAGTCCTACTAGTGGTAAAAACGTCCAACCACAAATCATGAAAAGCGGCTCAATCCGAAGAGTGTACATGTAATTCATCAAAACAAAGCTCATCTCGATAGACCAGCACCGTTACCCGACGAAAATTTGTATAAACAAGGAAAGCGCATCTAAGAAAGTCTCCATAGTCCAGCCAGTGGTAAAATACGGCTCAATCTTCAAATTTGGTGATAAAATGTGGTTTAATGCGCACATATTGAGTCATATAACTGGCAAACAGTAGCGGCTACACTTTTTTTTTGAAAAAATGTCAAATCGTTCTACTAAAAACAATGTCATTTTTGGGTTCCCCTTTCAGCGATGCAATATCAACAAAAGCGGGACAACGAATGGGGACCCACGTCTGTACTTGTAGTTTTATTATTTCATCATATTAGTTGAAGGTTATTGTAGTTGATACTAAAATGACCCAAATCATATTTCAAAACTTTTTTCATGTGAAACTCAAAGATGTATCAATTGTTTTAAGTTGGCTTATCGCGGTCATTTACAATGATGAAACTGTAGTGAGAAGCTTGAAACGATACCTCACAATAAAATATTTCACGAATCTATACAACTGAAAGAGGTATGGGGCCTTTTACTCACATAATCAAGCAATACACGCAGTTATAGAATATAGTACAGAGTGACTGAGAATGCCAATAAATCGTAAAAACCACGAAGCAAAGAAAAGCCTGAATTTAATATGTTTCTGACCCCTGCTTTTCTTTCCTATCATTTCCAGTGTATCCTGGCATCGATTGTTATTGTGACGTTGAAAGGAATGTTCCTACAGTTTGGGGAGCTCAACAGACTTTGGAAGCTGTCCAAAAGAGATTTTGTAAGTTCTGTTTATAGACTTATTGTGAGAGTGGAAGCTCTGGATTCGAGGTTATAAAACTTGAGAATAATCTCAAACTCAAAATAAAGCACACTGATTGGCTGCTTCCGAGCATATGCTCGGAAGCAGCTAATCAGTGTGCTTGATTTTGAGTTTGAGAATGTACTCAAGTTTTATAACCTCTGGGCCTGTTTGGTTAAGCAGGGCCAGTCTAAAGCACAAGGCAAGAAAACTGTGAAATTTTGGCATAGTGGTTAATAGTCTGAGATAATTACTAGGGGAATGTGGGGGAATATGATCCGTTGGGAAAAATGGTCCACCCAGAATAAAAGCAACCCGGAATAAAACGGATAATTTTAATGCCCAAAGGCTACTAAAATCAAACGGTATCCATACCAAAATATTTGTATACCATCTCTTTCGCGTACCAACACGAATTTTGTTTATTTAAATGTGAAATAATTGCACTAAGTGACTCCAGTCCAGAAACCTCGAAAAACGGTTATTTTGTATGCAGTTTTCTGTTATAGCGTTTATGGTTCAATAATTGGCCAGACTGATTATTGAACATAATGTTTTACTTTTAAGACATAAAAACATATACACAATACAAAGAAATTTAGTTTTTTTAGCCTGATTTATTTATATTATGATATGCTAATTTCAAATTTATTCGCCTGTTTATGTTAGGGTGGACCATATTATTCCAAAAGTTTGGGGTAATATGGTCCACCTATTGAAAAATAGGAAAGTTATAACTATTTGATTTCAAATATGTTTTCATGGCTGCCGTCATTATGATGAGTGTGTGACGTCATTACCTCCGAATCAAATTACCATAACCTGGCCCAGAGGTTATAAAACTTGAGAATTATTTCAAACTCAAAATAAAGCAAAATTTTGAGTTTGAGAATGTACTCAAGTTTTATAATCTCCGGACCTGATTAATTCACGTAAGCTAAAAAATCGAATGCTGTATTTCTGCGTTTGTCTTATTTGGTATATGATTTGAATTTATTTTCCCTGAAATTGCATTGTTTTCTATACAAAATGTTTGTTTGTCTTAAATATTAAAAATGGTGGCATCAAAAAAAAAGTTCTAATTACTTCCTCATTTCTGGAATTTGATCAAACTTGTATTAAAACATTGGAGTTAAAAAGACCTTAATATTTATGCATGATGCTCGTTTTGTGAGCTTTTTCCTTAATCTCAAGAAACCTCTGTATGTTTTTAAAAAAAAATATAGACCATACACCTATATGCATATCATACTTCATGTATCTTCAGAAAGTAATAAGAAAAAGCCCTACCATATCCAGTTTGTATAGTTTTGAGAGTATGATTCAATTAGTGCAAGCAGGTTACAGTGTAAGAATAAAAATGCTGTGACATTTTGGACATCCTGAACGATATCCGGATACTTTTCATTGCTGCAAAAGCTCATGGACTCTATCAAAGTTGAATAATTGTTTTGAGTGACCTTCTTCAATGGGTTTCTTTTAGAAGCATTTGAATGAAATATTAGAGTAATGAAATCTAAGGTAATCATGAAATATGGGTAACTTTTGACGCTGTGTATATATGAGAAGCATGAAGATTTCATTTTAAAGACAAGTCAGCTTCATTATTGAAATTTCAACTGGAACTTGAAACGACAAAAGCAGTATATACCACGCAAGTAGCATATACTCACAATAATATTCATAATATTAGTAGGCAAGTAAATTATACAGTATGGCGTAGATTTTCCCTGATTGGCACGTTCAGAGGGATATTTATTATTTTCAGTTTATTTTGACAGTTCTGGATGAAGCATTGTTCGGACCAGTAAATACAACAGTCTTACTCTAAGTACGTTTTATAGCATCATACATTGAAAACAATGAGGGCTAAACACGCACCTGTAAATTTTGATTTTCGCACCTCAGATTGCATCAAAGTCACAAGCCTACAAAATCGATTCAAATACTGTTTATGCCATATAAAATTAGATAATATTCTAAACAAAGTTTCTAAACTACTTATTCACTTACTCTGCACGCGTATCTTACTTGCGTACAAAAATTTAAAACATTCTTGGAAATAACAAATACGAGGCGCATTGGTGAATGGTCGAAAATTTCACTCTAAGAAAACTAATGATCCTATTGGCGATATTCCCGGAGAAAGAAAAGTCAAATGAATTTTGTTTTGTAAGCTTTATACACATAAACGTTTGGGTGTGAAATTTAAGGTCGTCCTTAAGTTTAAGGAATGATTGTGATTCTGGGCCCAGATATGCACTGTACGTGTGTATTTTATAATATTCGTTCGACCATGCACTTGGTTACCCGAATATTGTTTACTGCTAGAACTTAATTTTAAACCTGTTAATATATATTCCGGTCTGACCAACGTTATATATTTTGTAATATAAAGCTGCACTGTAGCCTTTAGGGAAATTCTATGCCTTATTGCTAACTTTTCATGAAACGAAACAAAAGGGCAGTTTTCATAAAGTAAACAGGAAAAAAGAGTCAGTATCATAACTAGGGGAGAGTCGAGTAACTTCGGACTCAGGGGAAATTCGGACACTGACATTGTTTCCTTTATGTCAGTTGTTTGGAAGTAAAACAAAAAATGATTGGCCAAAACAGTGAAAATCCTGATGAGACGGCTCATTATGAGCTGTCTCATCTGGATTTTTACTGTTTGCAATTGTATGTCCGAATTTACCCCCATGTCCGAAGTTACCCGACTGTACCCTATTAGCACAAGTAAATAATCTCACTTAAACCCTGCAGTCATATTCATTTTTCATTTAACCTCTACTTTTTGTACTTTGTTATGGATTTTGAATTTAATATTGATGAACGAATATAATTGGGTATTGTTCAGTTATTTTTGCATTGCCCGAGAGAATACGAAAGGTATCCCACGAGAGAAGGTGCATTGTTTTATGTGCAGGCAGCGAATATTTGGATCACAAGGCTGGAATATTCTTAAATTGTCACTCGTCCTGCATCACAAGATGTATAGTGAAATTAATAAGTTACCTTGGCAGTACTGAAAAATTCTACTTGTCCTGTAGCTTGAGGCACTCGCCATGGCGAGCGGACTTTTCTAGCCCTGGATCAGCTTGTAGACCATGCAGTCTGATCGTAGTTCCCTGTTCACAGTAACAATGGATCATAAGGATCTTATTTAAAAGCGAATCCTGGGACATCGGCGACGAGACCAGTCGACGGAGATGAGAATGCTTATCTGAGTCTTTGCTAGTTGCTGGTTGCTCTTGCTCAAAGTTACCGTATCTCGCAGCTTGACTCAATGATAGTAACTTTTGCCTTCCTGCTCAAGGACCGGATTGCTCTTTAATCTAGTAGGAGCCAACGTGCATCTCGGTTATTTTAAAATTTGTTAGAACAATTCCAGCCGACACACCCATAAGAAACAGCGTCGAAACAATGTCGTTCGCTGCATCGCTGTTGCTCCGACGTTGTTTAAAAATGTGTGAAAACTGAGAAATACGCTTACACAAGTTATAACTTCTGATATTAAAATGTTAAGTTCATGTCTGACTACGCTAGGCAAGTAGACTTTTCCAACTGCTAAGTTTGAAACGGAACTGAACTTGGCGATATCACAATGTATAAAAGATACTATTGTATTTTCAATGACTAGCAAGTGAAATAATATGGTGTTTTAAATGAGAATTCAACAGAGAATTGACTAATCATAAATTTATGACTTCGAGAAGATGTGATACACGTATTCGTATTTGAAAATTTATTTCATTCTTTTTGCAGTTTTCGATGCACTTTGACTCATAATGTGCAGTGAACGATATACAGTCAACTCTCGATATCTCAGAGTCGATATTCCAATCAAACTACTGATATCTCAAGGTAAATTTTCTGGTCCCAGAAAATTTACATTGAGATACTAGTAGTTTGAGATATCAGGAGTTGAAATGTTATTTAAGATAGGAAATGTATCCAAACTGTACTCTTTGATATTAGAGGGTACCTTGAGATATCAGTGTTTGAGATAACGAGAGGTTGCTATGTGTATATATATGTTGAGCCGCGACACGAAATACGGTGCCCTACAGTGTGTGCGATTCTGAAAACTAGGATCAACATGTGTGTACTGGTGTACTGATCGGAGTCTTCTGTTGACAGTGGGCGTTTTCGGCTGGGCTTTTCGAGCTTCACGATTCTAATCGTGGTCCGGCTTTTCGAGCTTCATGATTCTAATCGTGGAACACTTTTTCTAAAAAAGTGCTCCACGATTAGAATCGTGAAGCTCGAAAAGCCAAGTACTTCACAATTCTTAGCATGGAGCACTTTTTCTATAGAAAAAGCGTTTCTCGCTTAAAATCGTGAAGAACAATACGTCCAGTCGAATACGCCCATTCTGTACATCCTAGGATATACGCCCTAAAGAGGTGGACAGTGGCAACTCGGATATGACCTACGCGGTTGTGGGCTGATCAGAGTATTCGCTTTCTTACAGTCTGATTTTCTCATGAGATGGCTTCTTTAACACGTTTTAGATTACTTTTAAACGGTACGCCAAGGATGTGAAATAGGGATTTAAAGTCCTACAGCTGAGCCAAACTGTTCTTTTTTTTCTTCTGAAAACAAACAAGCAAAACTGATAAATGTATACGAATTATGATCATACTGGAGGTTAGATAAAATATTTTCCAAAAATGGAAGTGGTGTCTGGTAAGATGGAGAAAGGTGATTCTCTTCCCTGTTCATGGAATTTACTGGTCATTGTTAGGACGGTAAATATCTCGCGGGACTATAGCAGAATCGAAAATGAAACAGTGCTGTTAACATGTCAGTGTATATGAATACAGAATGTAATAGAATGAATTAAGATTTTTGAAATGAACGTTACTCTCAACAGTACTGCTGACGAGTTATTGCGTTTTGCGTTCCTAAATTCTACCTCAAGTGTAAATGACACGTTGTGTTTTAACCAGAGCTGTGAACTACCGACAGGTCTTTCAGATCGTGAAGTAAGTTGCTTCAAGGCAGGAGCATATAATTTCTGTATAGAGAAATTATATGCTCCTGTTCAAGGTCATTGTATCTTTTTTTTTTTTTTTTTTGGTTAGTATGCACACTTTTTGGTAACGTAAATTACAGGGTAAGCCTCTTTTGCGTTATTTTAATACAAAATTCATTTACACACAGCGGGGTTTCCGCTGTGGTCAAAACAACGCCATTGACGTCAAATAGAAAATGATTTACATCATTTTTTACTTGACGTCATAGCGTTGCATATGATGAAAATGTATCAAATTCAGACAACAAGATGCTCAACCAGCTCCTTAACTAAGTCTCTGCGTGATAATTCGAATCACAACGTTAATGAAGGTGACGTTCAGCATGCACAAGCAGAGGTATATCTAGTTGATACCAGCAGAAAAGACCACGAGACTTCGCATGAGCACTAGCTGCTATTCGTACATGCTGTAGTGGCTCTGTTGCTTATTTTTCTTATTCTTAATTTTATTTTCGTCTTTAGTTTATCATTATTATTATCTTTTTTAAACATGTTTAAAACCAATTAATCTGGATTGCTAAAGTATCGTTTAGATTATCTCATTTATCAGTTGCTTTTCTTGTTTTACCATCAATGAATAATTACAAAGTTCAAAATTGTACGTGCAACAATATAAACGTATTGATTCCGTATGAAATTTCAGCTATACGGTTAACCCTTAAAGCGCCAAAAAATAAAATTTTTGAATTGGCAAACAGTGTAGATCCAGATGAGGTGGCTCAAAAAAGAGCCATCTCATCTGGATCTACACTGTTTGCCCTCTAGTGTTCGAATTCTCAATATGATATCGCTTGGACGAAACATTTTTTGAAATTCTGCAGACGTAAATTTTGTCGTCTGCTTTTTGGCCACTTAAGGGTTAATATATTTTTTCTGTTCTCCATTAGAATTCACGATCTCCTGTCATAATTAACTGATGCATAATTCAATAATTATAATCGCATGACACTACCTATTGAGCTAGAGTGTTCACCGTAAAATAAAATGGATGATTTTAAAATTCTCCAGTGGGTACTGTCATAAACTTCAAGAGAAAACATCGACTTTTGCAGGTGCTGATGTATTATTGATACAAATGTGTTACTGACAAGCTGAAAAGGGTTTGAGGGCATGGCAGAACAGTGAAGGGTCAGATCAAACTGCGCATTAGCGCAGTTTGATTAGACCCTTCACTGTTCGCCTCAGCGGATTCCGGAGGATGCCCGAAGGTTGTTAAAGCGAATATTGAAGTCTCTGATCAAATAAAAATCTAAATCTTAAGCGGTTGAGTTTGTCATAATGTCATTTTTGCATGGATTCGGTTCAATTATGACAATTATACTGGGTTAAACGTACAAGTTCCATACATTTATTGTTTAAATGCCAATACATTTATTTTGTCTCTCGATTTCTTATTTAATGCCAAAAAAGACTTTCATCAAGTGTCAGCTTTCAATATGATTGTCATATTATATTTCCTTGTTGTTCCTTGCAAAAGTCTATACTGAGCTGTACTTTTATCTATCTAACAATTTTTCCAGATTTAATTAGGCGTTTCGGCTTTTAAGACATAACTCAAAAACGATTTATTTTGCTTTCCACTCTACATTCTTTATCTTTTCTTTCTTTTTACCTGAAATAGTATGGTGGTATCCAGAAAAGTGAAAATTCATTCATAAAACAGGCTTATTAAGCAGAAACGACTAATTATATTCATGAATTAAATTGTTGAAAGATTCTGCTACTGAGACTTTGCGAAATAACAATCACAAACTATCGACTGAAGCTCACCTTCAAAGGAGCTTTCTGTATTTTGACTGACTATACAGATGTTAGACTGCGCAGATGTTATCCGGGTTTCCGCAAAGAACATGTCCAAAACTCCTGTACTGTCTTGTCTGCCACTGCCCATATAATTATCATTTTGTTATCTTTTTCAGGCGGTGTGGTTAGTAACGTTTGTAGCAGTGGTCGTGCTTGACGTTGCTCTCGGTCTGCTGATTGGAATAGTGTTTTCACTTTATTTTGTTCTAAGACATTCTCAGAAGTAAGTGGCATCCTTCCCAATTATAGTCCTCTCCATTTCATAGTGAGGCTTTCACAAACAGTTCAGACCCCAAAATGGACTGCTCCTGAGACTCCACATGTTCTAACTTGTTCGAACTTTTCTTCTTCCTGCAAGACCCCAACAGAATAACTAAAGGCTGAATCTAAATGTCAAACGGAGCACATTTCATTTTAGAAAGAGTGGATCAAATGCTTGCACAATATGTCTCTTTGATAACTTAAACATTCCGCTAATTGATAATCGCACCGGTGCGGATGAATTACTTTTCTTTTTTAAAGACTTATACATGTTCAGTGCTGAAAATCAACCTTTTGTATTAATCAAATATGAAACTATAAGAAATCTAATTTGTAGATAACGGATCATTCTAATTAAAACGTTCGGTCAAACATCATGTTCATAAAACCATGTTGTTTTGGTAGATATTGAGGCTTCTGTGCTGAAAATACTAGAGATACTCATAAAAATCTCGAGGTCTGCCACGGCCGGGATAGCCAAAAGCTGGCTTGTACTGCTGGGCAGCACACGTTTAAGAAATATCTGCCCTCTGTAGTAACCTATATATCGTATGTAGAGCGTCAGACAGTTGAAGCATCCACATGATAATGCGTGCCAAAGCATATGAACTCAGGTTCATCAACACAATATACTGTACGTTTGAAATAAGTGATAAGTTCAAACACTGAATAAACTGTTCCAGTCTCTAATGTTTGTATATATCAACTGACTCGGACCTATATCAACTGTCTAGGGTATACGTCCACTGTCTAGGGTATATGTCAGCTGTTGGGGTAAATAGGTGAGGGGAGGTAGGATGGGGTAGGACAAGGAACTACGGGGTGTCGTTTAAGACCAGTGTTTGATTTAGGAGTTGTTGTTTTTTTTGACTCCCGTGCAATAGTCTTTCAAATTTAATTGAAATTACGCCTGAAAAAAATGTTAGTTTTTCTATGGTATTTCAAAATATAAACTTTAAAATCTTAGATGACCAACCATAAAATTCTGTTTTTCTCTATATTTTCAGACCTCACATGTCCCAGCTTGGTCAGGTGCCCGGTACAGGAGCCTATAAAGACGTGAAAACATCGAATAAGGTACATTGACAATACAGTTGAGCCGCGACACGACAAAACCAACAATGTGGTTGTGCGCCCAGCGCAGACTCAGATCAGCCTGGGCATCCGCCCAGTCTGATCAGAGTCTTCGCTGTCCACACGGAGTTAGCTAAGACCCTTAGCTACCCTTAAAGTGCTTAGTGAAGAGTCTGATCAATCTTGTTGGATGGCCAGGCTGATCTGAATCTGCACTGGGCGCACGACCACTTTGTTGGTTTTCTCGTGTCGCGGCTCATTTATTATGTGATAACCGACTGTTAACATATTGAAGTCAATCACAATTTCTTGCAACAGCATCCATGTCAAAATGATCACCAGCTTAAGCAGATATAGATGCAGTTTGGTGTCAGTGTCGAGATTTTGACCGGGGCACTTTCAGTTTCTGGGGAATTAGGCCAAACACAATCGGCTGTTACACCGACACAGTCATCAAAGAGAGTAAAATGTAGGCCCATGCTGTCAACTATTTCCCTATTTTTTAGTATTGACCTTTTCAGGGCAGTGCTGCCATTGTGGTTTATTTATGTTATTGTTTGTTGTGTCCGCTTATCTGTAGATTAAAAAATCAGTTTGTATATTTGTTTTTATTCACTATGATGTTTTATATATGGTATATAGAATAGAAATTAAAACCCTAAAGAGTTAAAAACTGATGTTCTGTGTGCTTAATATACCATATTTGGTTTTGTAACTGCTAGGCTTTGTGACCACCTGCCTGGGAAAGAATTGTTCATATTGTTATCCGCTTGTATTGTCTAATATCTAGTGTTGTTACCTACGTTGTTTTCTGTTTTATGCCAGGGATAGGATATGGAATTCGATTGTATCAGTACCTGTTCCTTGTCTTTTGATATTACTTGGCAAAGTTAATTGTTCTCAGTCTATTCCATAATGAAAAAATAAATAAATAAATAAATAAATAAATAAATAAATAAATAATAATAATAAAAAAATAAGGCATATACAAATACCTTACAAGCCCGGAATTGGTCTTATTTCCTTATTTCCTTATTTCTGTAAGCTGTATGAGTTGACACTTAATTTGAAAACTGGAAAATCCGCCTCACATGATAGGAAATCTTACTGCAGGTTCTGAGTTTGGTCTGTGTCGGTCACATATTTTTCATTTCTTTTCTCCATTAATTATTCAACTGATACACATGTTTAAAGCGTCTCCTTATTGTAAACTGCACTACCAACACATTTTCCCTGTATGCTTTAATATCCGACAAATGAAATACTCAAATTTAGCAAATTTCGTTACAAATTACGTAACTGAGTTTGTAAAGGTGTAGAAAAGTATGCTAGAAACTGATTATTGACCGAAAAGTCTGGGTCCAGTCTCACTGAAATGAGTGTTAATGCAGCTGAATCTGTTTTATATTTACTGTAAACATTTAAACAAGTCGGACACCTTAATTAATTCCTAAAATGGAACAATTTTGCTGTACAATGCAGTAAAACGCCTAGCAGATAGAGATGGAATTGCAAAACAGTGACGACCCTGGGTTTGCATGCACTGTTTACTTTAGACCTATCTGTTCAAATATTAAGATTTTTTACAGTAACCGATGTACGTTTTGGTAACCTACAGGTACAGCAAGTGGATGGAATGAAAATATTTCGGTTTGAATCGTCGATTTATTTCGCCAACGCAGAGTTCTTCCGGGACCGGCTATACGACAAAACAGGTCTAATTCCTAGGAAACTCAGGAAAAAGAAGCGAAAAGCAATGCATGATACATTAATACGGCGAAAACGAGAACTTGAAGAAGCGGAGCTGCAGAGGAAGCGGGAAAGGGTTGGTCCATAAATACATTGTTCCGTAGATAATAGATGGTCTATAGATACATTGTTCCGTAGATAATAGATGGTCTATAGATACATTGTTCCGTAGTACATTGTTCCGTAGATAATAGATGGTCTATAGATACATTGTTCCGTAGATAATAGATGGTCTATAGATACATTGTTCCGTAGATAATAGATGGTCTATAGATACATTGTTCCGTAGATAATAGAAAACTGTCCAGTTATATTTGCAACTTAAAAAGTTTTATTCATTTTACAATTTTTATATATGTACACCTACATATGAGCCGCGACACGAGAAAACCAACAATGTGGTTGTGCGCCCAGCGAAGACTCAGATCAGCCTGGGCAGGCGCCAAGTATGATCAGACTCTTTGTTCAATGCTCAAAGAGTAGCTAACTGTCTAAGGTACCTCCATACGGACAGCGAAGACTCTGATCAGACTGGGCGGATGCCCAGGCTGATCTGAGTCTGCGCTGGGCGCACAACCACATTGTTGGTTTTGTCGTGTCGGGGCTCAATTATTATACTTTATAGATCTTTTCGCCTTAGCCCTCTTCAAACAGAAAAGACAAAGCTATAAACTTAAGTACCACATCTCGGACCTGCCATCGCTGGTGCAGATACGTGTTTTGATGTGAAACTATCTGTTCACCGGCTTTTAGCACTACTACATACCGTATTAATCCTATTAAAAGCCCCGAGGGCGTTGCATTTTGCGAAAGGGGGCAGGGTGTTATTTAGAGCCTAAGTTGTAATAAATCAGTCACTCCCAAAATACCTCTAATATACAGTATTAATATGAATGGATCTACTTTCAGAGGAAGTAACTCTACTATTTTTTGCCTCCCTTTCCAGTGGGGGTGGGGTTAACTCTTCCAGAAAAGAGCAAATTCTTTCCTTTAAGAGAAGACCCAAGTTCAAACAGCTAGCTCATCCAGAGAAGTAAACAAAGATTTATACAAGTTAATATAACATTATTTTCGGAAAAGAAGCAGGGGCAGGGGTCATTAGAGCAGAGGTGATTAATAGGATTAATATGGTATATCCTATCTTTCATCAGTTTAATTTTTCAACTAGTTTATTTTCGCAATATACGTGAAGTTGAATTATGAATATGACATAAAATTGTATTTCAATGTTTAATAGATTAAGTTTAGAATCTAAACAAAAAGTCAACCCCAGGTAACTTTTTGTACGCCTTTCTTACGTTTTAAGTTTGTTTGTATTTGTTGTATAAATAGATGTTTAATATATATATGCTTAAATAAATGAATAAAGGACCACTGTGATACATATTTTTTTCCAGGAAAAGTCTTTTAAACCAAAGTCTGCTATAGAAATACTGGTATCCTCTCAGCAGCAAGTGGATCCGTATGAGGAACAACAGAGGAAAACAAGGGAAAATAAACTAATTCTGGAGAGATTTAAGAAGGCCTGGCAACCGCCAATCAAAATACTTATTATAGACTTGTCGCTTGTCAGTTATATTGACACAGTTGCAATAAAAACTCTAACCTCCGTAAGTAACTGGTTTAAGATATAATGATATTATTTTCTGTTGTACATTCATTCAAAAGCGATAAACAGCTATAGATAGATTTATATGCATTGTCATACAATAAATGGTGAAGTGTATTATTTGAGAAAATTATTTGAGAAAACTTTAGGTTTGGAATTCAAGAAAGTGTTTACCCTTTGTAAAAATGGTTGAAAGAAAAAAACGTTGAGTTGTATTTATTTGTCTAAAAAGCTTTTCTGTACCTCTCAGATGCTGTGGTTATGTCGCCATCACAGTTTCACTATCAATTTTTAGGGGCGTAGCTAGGGGCAATTACACAGTACGCACAATAATGTTTTATACTCATTGAGTGCAATAATAGTGGGTTAAGACGCTAAGATATTTCAAATTTTCGTGTCTGTTGGCAGTTAGTATTAAAATTATGCCCAGTTTACAACATTTCAGCATGAAAATACGCAGGTGTGTGTTGAAATTTTGTCAATTTGTCAGTTTGACAAAATTTCAATACACACCAGCGTATTTGCGTATAGGTAGCTACGCCCTTGATTTTGCATGTAAGAGCCCGTGACTACCAAAATTTATAGTAAATTGTGCCATGGAATTAGGTGAAAACAGTATCTTATTCAGTCACACTGATACACATAGAATTGTGTTTATAGTTGCTTAAATAGGCCTACTGATTTATAGTAACCATATTCCATTTGATGAATGTCTGGTAAAATTTCTAAATTATTCTAAACCTAAGACTGACAGGTCATGGTGGTATAAATCTTAGCGGACTTTGGCTTCCAGTCTTTTGAGTTGTTTTGCCTTTTTGCGGTAAATGTGGCTCTGAGAGGGATGCTCGTTACATGCCGAGACCTGCACTTCATCTCTTTTCTTTCAAACTTTTGAGGATTTGCGACGCTGAAGAAGTTAAATACAGAAATGCGCGTCTGTTGCACTAAATTTGGTTGGATACATTTATATTTACTCAGAAGAATGTTTTGTTTTTTTTTGAACGGGGCACAGAAGCATGTTGGCGACTTTTTAATCTGTTTCCAATAAATGAAATGTGAAAATTCAGATTTGGATATACACTGAACGAAACTTATAACCGTACATCCCACATTTTGGCGACAGGCTCTACAAATAAAACTTGTTGGTCAAAAGTAGTATGTTGGATACATAAGTAAGCCCATTATCATATTTTTTCACATATCATTTCAATAGAATGCCTACCTTTTGCATATGCGCAGTCTAAACATAGGTACCCTCGTCTCAAAAAGTCACACATTTTCCTACAGTATAAATGATTTCAAATGTGGAAGATGTTGAGAAGAAATCTTATCCTAAAGAAGCAACCAAATACCTTCACTAAAGATTCAAAAGTAGTAAAAGTTTAGATGCGATCAGACTTGCCGATAGGTCTACGCAATAACGCGAAGAAACGCACTGTCGCTAGTTAAAGACCAGAAGTTCAGCTGTAAGCACATTACCCAGCTGCTTTGTAGATGTAATTATCGGCTGTACGGCGTTGAATTTTTGGCGATGCATGTATAGCATTGTTACTAAATTTCTTCGGTGACATTTCGAAGAATGAAATTCATCCCAGAAATACCGTAAAAGTGAAATTTTAAATTTGATTTAGACACCGGAAGTGTGCAAATAGGTGACAATTTCCGGTTGCAATATGGACTCATCAGGCTCCATAGGGTATGTGTCTTAAAGGCCAAGATCTAAAAAGGTACATACATTTATTTCAACTTGATGTTTTAGGAGATTTAGAAATCTGTTTTCATTTCTCGGAAAATGTGCTTTTTAAAATTGCGTAAAAACCATGTCTCTTAAGAATTTCGATTACTTTTTAGTGTTTATTGGTTTGGTAGACCACAGGTCACATTCGCACTAAATGCGTTGAAACAACATTTTCTCTCCGAAAATTGCATTTTTGGATACTTCTTCCCAAAATTGTGCCAAAGCATCACGGATATTTCAAAATATCGCTTAACTGAAGTCCATAACCATTAACATTATTTCTGATTTTATACATTTTGACAATATCGCGTTTAGATAGGAAAAATGCAATTTGAAAAGTGGACGGTTAAAATATTCGTTCAGTGTATATCCAAAACTTTTCTAGAAACTTTTTTTTCTTAAATAATTCAATTCATATGTGCATAAATTGTAAAAATAATATAAAATAAGTGTTATTTAGACGTTCATATTTTAAAACATTTCATGAAAAAGCATTGGCGCATGCTAAAGGATTTCAAAAATGAAGCAAATACCCTAAACCACTCGTGTCAAATGGCGACAGTAACCGGAAGGTTATCTATCATGTGACGACTCAGTCATTTCTGGCCAATATTTCTTTGTGTGTGCTGCTAAATTTGGAAATTGATATTACTAAAGAAACAGAAATATCAATGGTGTAAAGTGTCGGTTCACTAATTTCGGGTAATAAAAGTGTTTTTTCTTTATCTTATTACCCTGTTTTGCTATATTCCAGATCGTCAACGATTATAAAGAAATAGGTATCAAAGTCTTCCTAGCAGGATGCAAAGGTAAATACTATAGTAAAATAGGTTAACGATTTCGGTTGGCAGTAGCAAGTTGGTAACTGCTGTCTTCGTACATGTCAGAAGGAAGCAAATTAACTCGTGTCACTTTTAAGGTATATTTTACTACAGAGATGACCAGGTAATATGAGCTATATTAACGTACATTTTATATTTTTGACAATAGCATATTTAATTGCTATATAATATTCCATGGGGTTGGGCTAAAATTTCTTCCAGTATTAGTTGACTGAGTTCCTTCTCTTTGTTTTTAGATATGATCCAGAGATACTTTAAGTGATGTTGACATATAAAAATGCAACCCTCCTAGTATTTTTATAATCTTTCATTTACAGTTGAAGTCCGCAATATGTTACGACAAGCAGAGTTCTATAAGGCAGTTGATTACATGTGTGTGTATTTCACCGTTCACGAGGCCGTAGTCATTGGCGAAGAAATACTCGAAAAAGAAGCTAAGGTTTGTTTTGATTGTTCCAATAATACAATAAAGAAAAAAAAACTTTACAAAAGTGTTTGTCAGTAGAGAAGGTGTCTTTGGGCGTCGACAAATGCTCAGATAAGCAATTACTTAGGCCGATCAGAGCCTCTCCTGTTTGAAGCAATATTCTATTGAATGAGGCTATGATATGAAAAGTGAGACCGATTATACATCCTGTGCAATCTCATCTGAACCTTGACTCTTAACATATGCTGTAAAACAAAATTTTCTCTAGTGTTTCTCAAACGAAATATGCTCTCTCAAAATGCTCAAGAATAAACCACTTCCCGTCATGAGGGTCCATGTTCCTTCCACAAAGGGGCATGGTTTCTTAAGGTGCATCAGTATAATTCTAGTGTATTTTAGAGGCAAAATGGTCCTTCATGGTGACGAGGGACACTAGGTGATAACCTGGAGTGAATGGATTTTTTTCTATTTCAGCACGATGGCGTTGGTACCATGACATTAGTTTTTAATATGACGTGTCCATATGCACCCGAAATTTATATACAAGAAGTTTTTAGGATAATTCTGAGACAATATTTCACCGGAGAAATTTATCCAGAATCGTATATTTTGATGAATGAAAAGGTTTCTAAATGAAGGCATTTGAAAAAGTTAGATTTTTTTTAAGAAATCCTTAATATTGTAACCGAAATCCAAAGTACCGATGTTAGGAACAATCACAAGAAATTGCACAAACCTTCATACAAAAGATCGTGGACTGTCGAACATTAATTTCAGTAGTAGAAATGAAAAAAAGTATCAACAGTAAGCAAAGGATTTTTTGGTGTTACCGTTTATTAAAGAAGAAAACAACCACCACTTCGCGTCGGTCGTTAACTTCGGCTGCATTAAACACCTAGCATCTATAGTTGAAGCGTATATATACATTACAGAATCAACTATATAATCCAGTGGATGTAAAACTGTTCAAGGAGGTGTCGGCGAACCAAGAGAGGCCTGATGGCGACCAAGACGAGGACGCCGACGACGAGGAGGAAGATAGTGACGACGAAAATACAAAGGTAAGATTTGAGGGGACAGAGAGGCGTGAAACAGAAATTATTTGCGACCTCAAAGACATTCACATCTCAATGGAAGTCGCTTGATGTGAAGATAACGTATTACTAAGTCCTCCCGTACTTCATCATAGTGAGATTTCACTTTCATTTCCTTTGGATCTTTCAGCCTTTGCTGGTAACTTTGAATAAGCCGGTGCTAGGAGCATATGTGGCCTCACAAATAACGCTGCTGTCATAAAAAGTGTCACATGAAAACCGAGACTCCTATTTTCGTAAAATTGGAGTCTCGGTTTTCCTGAGACCCTTTGTACGCGTTTGTTGTCTCCAAAGGGAACCGTTGCAGATTTTTAATTCGATTACACTGAAGCTAGTGTTAGGTGTCGTGTGGCGGCCGTAGAAAGTCTCCAATCATAGATTTTTTTTTTATTTCTTTTGGGATTATTGGACCTGTGCGGATAACTATGCAGGGCGAATGCAGCCTCGCAAACTACACTGATGTAATACGAGGAGTCTCGATAAAATTGAGACCTGATATCATCAACCCAGTTAGTCTGTACTTCAGTGTTCATTCTGGTTCTTTAGCATTGGGGTCACCGCTTAAATACGGATTTAAAAAAACCTTAGTAACTTATATCAGGTAAATTTTCTAAACCATTCTAAAACTAAGACTGACCTGTCATGGCACTATGAATCTTAGCGGAGTTTCGCTTCCATTCTTTTTCTTGCTGCATAGGTTATCTCTTTCCTGATTTCCTTGTCTGTCTCGTTTCTCGAGACGCGGGGGTTGCGGTGGCTCGTGTGAGGTGGGGAGGGGTGGGGTGGGGGCCTGCGCTTGCGAATTCCTACGTAAAAATGATTTTGAGAGATTTATGGCAATTTGAACTTAGTCGTTCCAGCAACTTTTTTGCTCTTTAGGGTATGGAGCTTTTGTATCCAACTCCTTTCACAGATTTCAAAAGTTTGTTTCGAGCAGGTGCATAAAAATTGTAGACATAATGCAAATATGCATGTGACTTAATAGTGTTTGTCAATAATAGATAACTTAGTGACATATGCAGCCCTGTGACAGGCATTGCATGGGGGCATCATTCGTGTCTTACAGGCACAATTACCCAGCTTTTTCAAATTCTGTTTTTTTTAGCGACACTGAAGAAGTCAAATACAGAAATGTGTGCCTGTCGCACTAAATTCGGTATAGTTACGTTTATATTGATATCCTATACACACTGCATTAAAATAATTCTAAATGTTTAAGGAATAATTCTTGTACTTAAGCACTGGTTGTGTTCTTTTTCTGCCTTAAGGAGGCCATAGAAAGTAGCGAATCTGAGTACGACACATCGCCAGAAGACACGGAAGATGCAATGGACGCTGAAACTGACCTGCTCAAACCTAATAAAGAAACGAAACCAAAGCCACGTGGAGTAACGTTCAAGGAGGAAGGATTTGAAATGGTGCTTTTGTCAGAAAAGTAAAATTAAGTAAGTACATTAAGCCGATGCATATGTATACAGTTCCAAAGTGAGACACCATTCTAACTTGAGAAGCTTAATCCATATGCTACTACTGTTTGATAGAAAATAAAACACGTACAGAAATTTATCAAACCAATTTATTGATGAGAGGTAATCATACGTAGAAAACTCGTATAAATAAGATAATACACTGCTCAAATATTTAAGGAAGCACTGTATGTAGTTTCCATAAGTCTCTACAAAAAATTCTTCATCATCAAAACTAATAAATAGGTTATGCATTGATGTCTTTGTTTTTCCTTGTATTTGTTCCGTTCTCTCTCTCTCTCCACTCTTTTGTTGTCAACAATAACTCTGCAGCATTATAAGATCGAAAATTCATATTTAGTTAACAGGTTGATAACGACAAGTTGTTTCGTGGGAGACAGAACCAGCTTCTCTTCTTCATTCTTTCCTGAATTTATTATACCCCCGGTATACGAAGCGGTATACGAAGTATATAGGGGGTATATAGTTTTTGGTCTTTCCGTTAATATGTTTGTGTGTGTGTGTTTGTGTGTATGTTAACATTTTTTCTGTCACAGATTTTCAAGAACCACTAAAGCTAGGACTTTGAAATTTGGTACAAACGTTGGGTATGACTAGTTCTACCGTGTAAGAGAGAATCAGCCTTCTCCTCTTATCAGTCCCTTTGTTTATCCATTTTTTTCTTTCTCTCCAATTATTTTTTGTCACAGATTTCTCAGGAACCGCTATAGCTAGGACCTCGAAATTTGGTACAAACGTTGGGTATGACTAGTTGTACCGTGTAAGAGAATATTAGCCTTCTCCTGCTTATCAGTCCCTTTGTTTGTCCATTTTTTCTTTCTCTCCAATTAAATTTTTGTCACAGATTTCTCAGGAACCTCTACAGCCAAGACTTTGAAATATGGTACAAATGTTGGGTATGACTAGTTGTACTGTGTAAGAGAGAATCAGCCTTCTCCTGCTTTTCATTCCCTTTGTTTGTCCATTTTTTCTTTCTCGCCAATTAAATTTTTGTCACAGACTTCTCAAGAACCTCTTTATTTAGGACTTTGAAATTTGGTACAAACGTTGGTTATGACTAGTTGTACGGTGTAAGAGAGAATCAGCCTTCTCCTGCTTATCAGTTCCTTTGTTTGTCCATTTTTTCTTTCTCTCCAATTAATTTTTTGTCACAGATTTCTCAGGCACTACTACAGCTAGGACTTTGAAATTTGGTACAACGTTGGTTATGACTAGTTGTACAATGTAAGAGAGAATCAGCCTGCTCCTCTTATCAGTCCCTTTGTTTGTTCATTTTTTCTTTCTCACCAATTAAATTTTTGTCACAGACTTCTCAGGAACCGCTACAGCTAGGACTTTGAAATTTGGTACAAACCTTAGGTATGACTAGTTGTACCGTGTAAGAGAGAATCAGTCTCTTCCTGCTTATCATTCTCTTTGTTTGTCCATTTTTTCTTTCTCTCCAATTAAAGTTTTGTCACAGACTACTCAGGAACCACTCGAGCTAGGACTTTGAAATTTGGTACAAACCTTGGGTATGATTAGTTGTACCGTGTAAGAAAGAAGCAGTCTTCTCATGCTTATCATTCCCTTTGTTTGTCCATATTTTCCTTCTCTTCTATTAAATTTTTGTCACAGATTTCTCAGGTATACTACAGCTAGGAATTTGAAATTCGGTACAAATGTTGGGTGTAAATAGCTGTATCATGTAAGAGAGAATCAGCCTCTTCCTGCTTATCATTCTCTTTGTCCATTTTTTCTTTCTCTCCAATTAATTTTTGTCACAGATTTCTCAGGAACCACTACAGCTAGGACTTTGAAATCTGGTACAAACGTTGGGTATGACTAGTTGTACGGTGTAAGAGAGAATCAGCCTTCTCCTGCTTATCAGTCCCTTTGTTTGTCCATTTTTTCTTTCTCTCCAATTAATTTTTTCTCACAGATTTCTCAGGAAACCAGTACAGCTAGGACTTTGAAATTTGGTACCACGTTGGTTATGACTAGTTGTACCGTGTAAGAGAGAATCAGCCTTCTCCTGCTTATCAGTCCCTTTGTTTTTTCATTTTTTTTCTCTCCAACTAAATTTTTGTCACAGACTTCTCAGGAACCGCTACAGCTAGGACTGTGAATTTTGGTACAAACCTTAGGTATGACTAGTTGTACCGTGTAAGAGAGAATCAGCCTCCTCCTGCTTATCAGTCCCTTTGTTTGTCCATTTTTTTCTTTCTCTCCAATTAAAGTTTTGTCACAGACTTCTGAGGAACCACTACAGCTAGGACTTTGAGATTTGGTACAAACCTTGGGTATGACTAGTTGAACCGTGTAAGAGAGAATCAGCCTCCTCCTGTTTATCAGTCCCTTTGTTTGTCCATTTTTTCCTTCTCTCCAATTAAATTTTTGTCACAGATTTCTCAGGCACTACTACAGCTAGGAATTTGAAATTCGGTACAAAGGTTGGGTGCGAATAGCTGTACCATGTAAGAGAGAATCTGTCTCTTCCTGCTTATCATTCTCTTTGTTTGTCCATTTTTTCTTTCTCTCCAATAAAATTTCTGTCAAAGATTTCTTAGGAACCACTTTAGCTTGGATTTTGAAATTTGGTTCAAACGTTGTGTATGACAAGTTGTACTGTGTAAGAGAGAATCAGCCTCCTCCTGCTTTTCATTCCCTTTGTCCTTTTTTTTTCTTTCTCTCTATTTTTTGTCACAGATTTCTCTGTTCTCATGAATCCACAGTCTTCAAATTTTGTATACATCTTGAGAATGACCATACATATTGGTGGAAAGAAAATCAAGATGCTAAGATTTCTTTTGGTCCCCTTTTTTCTTTTTTCTTTTTCCCATCTCTCACTCCAGTGCAATAAATGGGAAAATTTATGTAAAAAATTTCTCAGATTGCTATGTTATTAGGTTTAGATCTAGCTTTAAACTGATTAATTGACATCATTTGGTTGCTGCTGCTGACTTTAGGTCAAGGTCGCAGACATAGAGGTTTATGTAAACTTACGTTGAAATTTTAATAACATAATTTGCATTTATTTTAATGGAATAATGGAACCTTTTGGTATTTGTTTATAGGCCTTCCACTGGATTTGTAATAGATTGTCCATCTGTCTGTCTGACTGTTAATTAACATTTGCTTGTATTAAATGTGTTTTTATTTTGCGGTGGCGCTGGCCGGGGGTATACGTGAGCCCCTGCTCACATGCTCTAGTTAACTTTTCTTTTTCTCCATGCATTTAGTACTCTAATTTTTCATAAAAGATATCCCAGCTTTTGTTCAAGGTGGAAGGTTCATATTTGGTATATGAGTTGACAGTGACATGTTATATCGTGGGATTGGGAATAGGCCTCCTCTTCTCTGTTTCTCCCTGTATTTGTTCCTTTTTTTCTCTCCACACTTTTTGTCAACGATATCTCTGCAACAGTATAAGATAGAAAATTGATGTTTGGTATGCAGGGTGATAACCAGCTCTGATAGATACGGAAGCAAGCTCATTTAAATATTTTGCGATTAAATGCTTTTATATAAGGAAGCAATGCCATAATAAGGATTTAATTTCAGTCTGCATCAGCGAACCGTTATTACAGTGTTATCTTTTCTTGAAATATCTGCGACAGCACAGTAATAGAAAAAAACCAGAAAAAAACCCAAGAAAATAAAAACAAAAAAGAAAGAAAAGAATATAAACGGACAGGTTAAAACAGTCGTTTCCTTTTCTGAAAATGGCAGTCAGTATTTAACCTATAGGCTGAATAGATGACAGTCTATGTGCTCTACATATTTCTTTTTTTTTTGAAGAGATTTACAGATTTTCATCTCACAAAGAATGGCCATAAATCATGTGGACAAGTACTGTGCTCCACAGAGTATCAACTATCTCTTTCTTTTCTTTACAGAATTAAAGTTAATGGTGGAGCTGAGACTAAGAATCCCATGACTGTGTAGAATAAACGAGCCACGACACGAGAAAACAACAAAGTGGCATGTGCGCCCAGCGAAGAATCAGATCAGCCTGGGTATCCTCCCAGATTGATCAGAGTCTTCGCTTTGCTCTTAACAAGTAGCTAAGGGTCTAAGCTAGCTCCATGCGGATGCCCAGGCTGATCTGAGTCTTCGCTGGGCGCACATGCCACTTTGTTGGTTTTCTCTAGTCGCGGCTCAAACGTATTAAGCTGTTGGCGTGAACAGCGTATACGTATTCATTATGCATTGGTATATTTGCTCAACGTTACACTCAACGAACTTCATACAGCTAATACTGGTGTCAACGAGGTTTCAGGAGGGAATAAAAAGACGTTTTACATACGGCATCATATACTTAGCCTTTTAAAGACTGTTCCATATTGTGATTTTTTAGATAAGGAAACTATTCCATAATAATTAAGAAATTACTTCTATTCGTTTACAATAAGTTGAAAAACAACCCACGTTGGGAAGCCAAAAGCTGTGTTTGGAGACTTCAGACAACTTGCCTCTGAATTTACAGTTATACGTTCCATTTACATAGACTTCTCATAGTGTCAGTCGCTACTGGTTTCAAAAACAAAAATTGAATCGTTACACGTTTTGTCTTAAAGGCGAAGACTGCAGACTATGTGTGACAGGTTACGTTTCTAGTTGAACAGTAAATCAACATGGTTTGTTTGCCTGAAAATGTGTGCAAGCAACTTGTGCCAAGACCGTTATTGGAGAGGTAGTCTTGTGTTCGGATATGCAGTTCCTTATGACAGTTCTATGGATTGTTGGAATGAAATGTGTCAATACGCATAAGGGCAGACTTTATTGGTATGCTGAAGACATATGTGCAACTGTGAGGTGCGAAATATTTATATCATGTTAACCAGCAAATCGGAACAACATAGACGTAACAACGAACTTTACATTTTCTTCATATATTTTATATGTGTTTTTTTTTTTACAAATACCTTACTTCTAGCAAGGTAACAATGTCCTGGAATAACCTGTTTATATCATTCATGTTGTTGTTAAAATAACATACAAGCATGTGATTCAAGGCTGATAATCTAGGTACAGCTTCGATTAAAAAATTTCTACACATCGCATTTTAGCTCATCTGAGCTGAAGGCTCATAGATGAGCTTATAGTATAGGCAGACATCCGTCGTCCATCTGTCGCCACCGTCAGCATTTTCAAACTACTTCTCCTCTGAAACCAATAGACCGATTCTTTCTATATATTTTGCGTATAATATCTATAGGGGGTGGGAACAAATAGTTGTGTTTTTGCTCCACCACATAAAAACTCTGGTTGCTACGGCAACGTAGAGTTTTCATTGACTTATAATATGGGAAAGTGAAAATTGGCAATTTTAGCTGTCTCACTGCAGTTATTTAGAACTTTTTATACAGAAATGTTTGTTGAGTAATCCTCTTCGATTTGTCTGAAAATTGTCCTAATAGCTGAATGTGATTGGTTGCCATTGCAAAATAAAGGGTGAAGTTTCGAAAAATATTCAGAACTTTTCTCCTCAGAAGCATAAGTGGGATAAAGCTGATGCTTTGCATATATGTTTATGGCATCAGCCTCCACATAAATTGTGTGTTTTGTTCCAATCCCATAAGAACTCTGGTTGCTTTGGCAACTTATATTTTTTTTTACTTATTATAATGAAAAAAATGAAATTGGCATTTTTGCTGTCTCACTGCATTAAATTTGATTTTTTTGTGCAGAAATGTTTTTGAGTAGTCCTCAATGGCTCATATTATTTTTGTCCAAATCGCTGGATTTGTTTGGTTGCCATCCGAACCGAAAGGCTAAATTTTCTAAAAGAATATTCGATAGGAGAAATCTGATACGTTGCATACATGTGTATGACATTAGCCTCTACTTAAAATATGTTTTATATTACCGTTGCCCATGTGGTTTTGTTGCCATGTCACCATAATAATGGGAAAAGTGGAATTTGGCATTTACTTCTGTGTAACAAAAGTTTCATAGAAATTCCTTCTGGAGTACTCCCCTACCAGCCATACGAATTTTGTTTAAATTCCTGTCTTTGACTGGTTGCCATCGCAATCAAAAGGCTAAATTTTCTAAAAGAATATTCAAAAAGCCATAAACGGGATGAAGTTGAAACTTTGCATACATGTCCGTGACGGTAGTTTCTATATAAATTATGTTTTTTTTTATTATTATAATTAATGAACTTTATTTTGCTATGACAACTTTATAGTTTCCATTGACTTTTTATGGGAAAATTGAAAACTGGCATAAATTTCTGTGTTACTTCAGATATCGTGACAATTTTTTCACGGAACTGTTCTTTGCGTAGTACTCCAACCATCATATGAATTTTGTTCTTATTGCTGATTTTGATTGGTTTGCAACCAAAAGGCTACATTTTAGGTTCTTCCCCCATGATCTTCTTCTTAGAAGCCATAAGAGGAATGAAGCTGAATCTTTTTGGATAAATGTTAGTGATATCATCCTCCACATAAATGGTGTTTTTGTTGCTGTTGTGCACCATTGGTCCTCTGGTTTATACCTAGTTTCACTCCTTTTCTATACACTTCGTATTTAGAACAATTAAATATGTGCCAACAAAGATATATATGGCAACATAATTATGATGTACTAATACGACGGGCCTCCATAGCCTTGTGGTTAAATTCTAGTGTTAAATGACGTGTGGTGGCCGTAAAAAGGCTCCGTACTTCATCACGGTTGAGATTATAGCTGATATGGGCCAGAGTCAGTCTGAAAATTGAGTTCCGCTGAAGCCTTTTTGATATATTTCTTGCTTCCAGAAGTGCGCCTTCGAAGTGCCATGTTTCTCTTGAATTATAAGTGAATGCAACCTAAGTTCATACAATGGGAAAGTCCGATTCTTTTTTCAGACAATTAATAAATCTCAAGTCATTTAATTCCGTGTTATAAGAGCATTATAGTAACCGGCTTAATAAACAGTATTTGATTTAAAAAATGTTGTAAAAAAGTTGAATGTATTCATGTAAACTCACTCTTGGCTTTATTCCTTCGCGCCTTTTATATTAATTTTCCTCGTTTTTTTTTGCAGTCGTTACTGTACAATGGCTTTTGGCACTGAATGAAAAGGCTAAAGTTATGGTGCTCATCGCTCATACATGTTCAACAATATTTTAAATGAGTAAAATGCAATAAAAGAAGAACCTCATTTTCAAGTTTGATATACAAGTTTGATGCATTTTGTTGCATCAGTGGAAGGTAAATATGGGCTGGGGTACACCCCTGTAAAATTATGTCTCTTGATTTCGACTGTGTTTTGCTACTACCTTTGCTGGAAATAGACTGTTTCATGTGAAATAGTTTATTTTCTGCATTGTTTATCATCATCTACATTATTAGTGGTGCCTTTATTAGCTTGCATGGTTTAATGCTACTAATTCCAGTTTCTGAGTCAGGGACTGGCTGTTATAATATACGAAGAATATATTGAAGACATGAGAAACAGCAAAAATTCTGATATGTTAGTGATCTGAAGGAAATATTTCTGGCAAGGTATAGATAATCATGTCAAAACTCATATCCCTAAAAGCACTTTTACTAAGCCTCACAAAAACTATTGGTTATTTGCCATTTCCGTCGAGATTTATAGAATAAGAACGATTCAATGCAACATACCCTCTGTCAAAATTGCATTTTCCCCAATTTTGGACATTTTTTCAAAATGAAAGTAAAAAGTATGCAAAGACCAGGAACTGAAACAATCAAAATCCAAATCAAGCCCTCAAACCATAGTACCATAGTTGGAAACAACTAAGATTACAAATAATCAAGATACAGAGAACATATGGCCAACCGAGTGAGCAGCTTGTTCCCAAAAGGTGGCCACTCAGCAACCCAAACCGAACCAAAAATAATAAGAACATACATAAGGTAAAACATCACAGAAACTCTGACACCAAAAACAGCCAACAGAGAACCACAACAGAACTACCGCCTTGGAACGGTCAGTAATGAATTACTGGGGGGCTTAAATCGATTTTACAGGCCCAACCTCACTGTCAGTTTCTGAAGTGGTACAAAACATTTAGTTGGTTGTTCGGTTCGCATGATAACCCTCTAACTCGTCAATGAATCATCACGGTAAACACATAAATCAAATTTCAACACCATGAAGAAGCAAAGACGAGGACTCAACAGATACAACGGGCCGTCTGACAGGTGGAGATCCCTGGCCTGCCAAACAACCCCACTGGAAAATGAAGCAAAAGAAGGTCACCAGTTAAGCCCCGGTGGACCAAGCAACAGACAAAAAGGCTCCGGTCCCAACCAACTAAAATATATAGCTTTAGGTCGGGGCCATCATAGAGTCTGACGCCCGATCCCCCGGTGTGCAATTAAAGAGTGCAGCAAAGTTATCAACCGTGATTGGGTTAATCACTAAGCATGCAGACTGTCGCATAACATTTAAATTATAGCCAATACGTTTGTGACGTATTATTATTTTTCGGAATTGATCAGAAAAATCAGTCCTACCCTTAATCTTTTTGAATTTGTATACTAAGTCACCATAAAATTCTGGTTCCGATAGGCCTTGGTGTAAAAGAAATTTTAATCCGACATCAAATTTTGAAACCAATTCATGGTGTCTGCGATAGAATTTAGAAAAAGCCTTTCTAAGCTTATGATACCGATAGCCCTGTTTAAGAAGTTTAGCAGTTAAACATTTATTACGAGCCATCTACATGACTACACACTCTAGCAAATCTTATAAGTTGAGAAATATATATTCCATAAGAGGGACGACATGGAACGTCACCATCCAAAAATGGAAAATTAACTATATCAAAGTCAAAGTCATCACGTTTATCATAAATTTTAGAAGATACAAAACCGTTAGAAATAGATAGATGTAAATCCAAAAAGGGGGCCTCGGTATCTGAAGTATTAGCTTAATTCAATTTAAGTTCAGGTGGGTAAATTTGGTTGACCATGCTTTCAAAATAAGGATTAGCAATATTCAGAAGATCGTCTAAATTTCTAGAGGTTGAGTTAAATGCCTCTATGATATCAGCTGAAGTCGCATGTTTGAAACCACCGCCGAGGCTTGAACACACAGCGGTGAGAGAACATTACAAACTAACTATAGAAGATACCTAGCTTTCCAACCGAACGCTGAGAGAAATGTTAGTGGAAATAAACCTTGAAAATGCACCAAATAAATATTAGACTGTAGCTACATGGCTTTGCTACTCATCAAGTATCACTGAGTATTCAGCTCTAATATTTATTTGGCAAGAATATCTTGATGCATTACCCCCTTTTGTTCGAAAAAAACATTTCTTCGCCTAAAAATGCTGTCGCACATATCTCACAAGAAAAGCGTCCCTTGTCGGTACTAAAATACCATTTTACAGTAAATCTAATAATCTGATAATCGCTTAGGTCGAAACAGCTTAGTACTGTTTTTTATGAATGCTATGGTATTTTCTGTCGGAAAAAAGAGAAGAAAGCTTGTTTTTGTATCCTCGGCACATACATAATACAAGAAAAAAAAAGGATTCTGCGTGATGCTATGTCGCACCTGCCTTGCCCATCCATAGTAATAGAGACCATAGTTAAAAGAAATTTTATGCTAAATTTGATATATTAATGTACACATTTTTCAGCAGCTTTGGATTTACAAGAAAGGAAGGATCATCCCTTGAGAATATTCTAAAAAAAGAAATGTTGTGCCAGGTTTGCTGATTATAGATATCATTATTTGACAGAAATGGGACTATAACGCTATGGTTGACGCAATTTTGTATGTTGTTGTGTTGTGTTATTGTTTAACGTCCACGGTAAACAGCTATGGTCATGTCGGGACGGTCAGTTAACCTAACCACACTATTCCTGGGCAGGCTTAGACCTCCTAAGCGGCTAACCAATACTAAGTGCACTTACTTTCACCAGTAACTGACAACTGCCCTTCTTGAATCAGCGGAAGGAGAAATAAAAGTAAGTGGCAAGACCGGGCAATTTTGTATGTAAAATATTACGAAGTCAGCAGAACTTAAAATATAGGTCAAGGGTATAAACAGGTGCAACAGCCCTCAAAATTATTGAGAATAGCATTTTGGCAGACAGTTGCTTGCCATACATGTTCAACAATATTTTAAATGAGTAAAATGCAATAAAAGAAGAACCTCATTTTCAAGTCTGATATACGAGTTTGATGCATTTTGTTGCATCAGTGGAAGGTAAATATGGGCTGGGGTACACCCCTGTAAATTATGTCTCTTGATTTCGACTGTGTTTTGCTACTACCTTTGCTGGAAACAGACTGTTTCATGTGAAATAGTTTATTTTCTGCATTGTTCTAGGAAGAAACTTTATGCCAGGTTTGATGATTCTAGGTATCACAGGTCACCAATGGACTTAAAACACAAGCCTCAACATTATTTTGGATGTAAAATTTAGCAAGTCAGCAGAGCTTGAAATTTAGGCTGAATGTAAAATAAGTTCAACAGCCCTCGAGAACAGTTTAGGAAGAAACTTTATGCCTGGTCTGATGATTATAGGTATATTAGTTTGCAAGAAATGGACTTAAACGCCAAGGTCGATGTTTGGTGTAAAAACTTTACAGCAGAGCTTAAAATACAGGTAAAGGGTAAAAATAAGTGCAACAGTCTTCAAGAACATTCTAAGAGAAACTTTATGCCAGGTTTGATGATTGTACACTGAGCCACTTTAGTAATGCACCACTTATAAAACCCTGAATTTTGAATAAACAACCAATATATTTTTAAATTCAAAACTACAAGCTAAGAAAGCACATTTTTGTGAATTGATCCTGTAAAAATGGTGCCTGTCGGAAACCAAACAAAACCGTGGTCGTACACAAAAGAGCGCTACCAGCCAAATTAGAATTCGCAACACTACCAACTTAATCTTAATTCGCACCACGAGGGGATATTTTCAACACTAATTTTTCGCACAGTATTCTTTTGGAACGTATTTATTTTTTATGATATGAAAGTCCTCCATATTGGTGTCATTATGTGCATACTTTTCATTATCAATATTTGCTGCTTACTTTGCGGTGACACGTTGAAAACGCAAGTTTATTTTTCTTGCTTCCAAAAGCTACTGTGACAGTTGATGTTGTTTTGAAAATATGCGATCTAAATGTTTCTACATTAACTTCCTTGTAAACAAGCACATGTTCTTTGTTAATTTTCATGCAAACATTGCTGGGAATTCTACATTATGACTTTGACATTAGTCTTGACGTCGGTACCCTAAGGGTTCAGAAATTAGCCCATCTTCAATTGTGTTTTGGTTTTATTGACTTTGATGTTGTGAATGGTATTACGGCAATGACAACCCGTGATAAATAATTTCGATGGTGAGCGAAACGTTAAAATGACGTCAGAAGTAAAATCTATACTGTAATACTAAATAAACGAAGTAACGCATAAACTGCAAAATTGGTGGCATTTTCAAGCGTAATTTCTATACTGGTTCTTTCGCATTAATTTCGGTTAGCGTGTGTTTTAGTTTCACGTAGATTTAAAGAATTTGGGAATTAAATTCGTCTTTCATTTTAAATTCTCCCAAGTATTTTTCTAGAAACTTCGACTATTGGTCGAATTTTTTTTTGTCAACAATGGGTGCGTTCGAGTGAAATTATCGTGTACTCGAATACACGTGTTAAATTAATCCGGTCGTTTCGGTTCTGCGTCGTTATATCGGCGCGCTGCTTAGCAAGTCCAAATTTAGCAGGTTCTAATGCAAAAATCCGACCCATGAACGTACGTCATTCCCCTTAAATAACGATTTATTTTTTATTTTTGCTCATATGTCTAAACGGATGAAGAACTAAATGGTCATAGTCCCGACGGCCCTGGCTCGAAACGACCCATTTTCTTCCAGAACGATAGTCAATACGAGTAGCCAATCGAACTCGCCCATTGAAGAATAAAGCTCAACGCACATGGTCTTTCGAAAAGTTGGACGGACACACGGCGCCAAGTGTGTGCGGCTATGGTTACGTACAGTGGACTCGACAGTATCGGATCATCGACAGTATCGGATCACCCGTATGTTATCACCCATTTTCCTCACAAATGAAGCAAATATTTTTTACCATTATATTACAGGCATCAAGTTAAACCAATGACAAAATGCAGGGTGAAAAAATTAGTCGAAATGTGCGGCTGTGAAACAAATCAGAGTTGTTGAAAAGCTTGACCCCTCTTCAGCGGCGTTTGCATTTTGTCTGTTGCTCGTTACTCCCAAAACAAATTTCGGTTGTTTACACAATTCTATAATTAGGCGATTGAAACCGATTCTGCTTTGTAATGTGTCCTGGCATCCCTCAAATTGCAGACAGTCATTATTTTCGTGACATCCCAGTATTTGATGCAGCTAGAGACTTTAAAAGGTGGGCACCAATGTGCGACAGTAACGGATCATTATATAAGTTGAACTAAAATACAGGCATTAGCTGGAAAACTTTATGTAAAATGCAGGCCTGATGCTGAAAGTAAGTCATAAATCAACTACCTGAATGACTGCCGTGTCTTCTTTCAAAAAAGATCGGTATAAATAATAATACAATATCCTTTTTGTAAAATATCCCCCATCTCACGCCCCACACACTACCGTCTGATAATGACGGTTATGCGTAGCACATCTAAGCTTCCGCTAAACATTCTGAAGCAACATTCGACATCAGCTCGCATGTTTGTGAACCCATTAATGTTTTGCGTTCATCAGCTGGACATTTGTACACTGCGTAGACTGAGATTAATGCAACAGAACTCGTTGAAATAACATGTAGTGTTTATACTCTGTTTGCATTGATATTCCTGTACTAAGGCGGAAAATCACCATAACTTTCTTGATCCTGATCACACGCTACGGTCTTATCAGGTTGTATTCGTTGCGAAGTCAGATTATGGTCTATACCGTTTGAGAAGTTCCGTGCTAAAGGAGCGCAGGGGATAATTGAGTTAAGAATTATTGACATGCTTGTACATTTGTACACATTCAACTGTTAGCTAACGTTGCTGATGACGGGCCACGTGAAAAATATCGTTGAAAGGCCGTAAAAGTTTCCTCTCAGAGTTTAATACGTCCAACTGTTTATGTAGCCAAATTTTTGAAGCTAAGTATTTTTGCAGAACGCCTCGGAGTAACTCTCTTATAAAATAATATCATATGATCCGATACTGTCGCAACTGATTCGTTACTGTCGTAAGACCCTCCTGTAAGTCAGGATAGGTTATCTGCCCTTAAAGGAATAAATTTCGTAAATATTTTGACATGGATAGATAGAAGGCATATTTTGCAAGTGTTATGTATAATAACATACCTAATGTTAGCATTCATATACAACAAAACAGGAGTTTTATTGAACTTGATCCGATACTGTCGAGTCCACTGTACCGCTGAGCCACTTGGGGAACGTCGTTAGGAGAGTTCAAACTGAACTTTCGAAAGGACAAAAATTAAAAATGTCTAAGGTTAACACACATGCGCCAGGTAAGAAAAGGGCATTTTTTCCAGCGAAGCAGACAAATCAATTTGAATGATTCAACGAAGCTAGATAAGCCTAGTCTTCAGAGGGCTTGAATATTTTCCCCCAAAACGTTCCAGGACCCAATTTATCCAGAAAAAAAATACCCAGGACAGGTCACATAACCAAGATGGCAAACATTTATTATGGTAAAAAAATTTCAAAAATCTTCTCCCCCAGAACCACGCCGGGCCGCGTAGCGCAATCGGTAGGGCACCTGACTCAAAGTCAGAGGTCCTGGGTTCGAAACCCGGTCTGGCCACATACTTTCGTTTCTCCTTCCGCTGATTCAAGAAGGGCAGTTCAGTGTCAGTTACTGGCGAAAGTATGTGCATTTAGTACTGGTTAACCTCTTAGGAGGTCTAAGCCTGCCCAGGAATAGTGTGGTTAGGTTAACTGACCGTCCCGACATGACCTTAGCTGTTTACCGTGGACGTTAAGCATCAAATCAACCGATTCTCCCCCAGAACCACAAATCCTATGATCTTGAAACTTAGCATGTCGCATCAAGGAGTCAAAGCTCAACAAAATTTATATGAATGATGACCCTGGGATGACCTTGATCTGTTTTACGGCAAGGTCAACTTTTGAGTCACTCAGGTTTTTCTATAGGAAAAAGTGAAAAAAAGTTAATTTTTTTTTAGAAACAATGCAGTCTGCTACCTGAAAGTTTGTAGATGCAGACAACTAATTAGGTAAATGAAGCTTTAGTGAGTATTCATGGTAAAGGTCATATCTTCACCTGGGCCTAAGGCCATTTACATTGAAAAATTAAAACTCGCTTTTTTATATAAACTTGACCATCATGAAATATTTCCGCGCTTGCGCGGGCTCTTTTCTAGTTATTTTAAAAGGTGAAGGTTTGTTGTAATTCCGCCGTAATAAAATTGGTCCACCACTTGAAATCACTAAACTTTAAGTGACTATCCCCATAGCTAATTCCAGACGAAAGTGCTGCACGTGCATTATTGCCAAAATAAGCTTTCGACAGAGTGTGCGGATACACTACAGCGATTTTACAAAATTTTGACTGTCAGACAAGTCATCAATGATTGAATTCTGCTAGAAAATTTTATTGTTAGCAGTTATAGGCAAAAACATATGGGCATTGAAAAAGTGGTGCGTAACTAAAGTGGTTCAGTGTATGTATCATAGTTTGTGAAAATGGAACTTAAACAGTAAGGTCGAGGTAATTTTGATGTAAATTTTTATGAAGTCAGCAGAGCTTAAAATATAGAACAAGGGTAAAAATAAATGCAACAGCCATTGAGAACATTATTAGAAGAAACTTTATGCCAGGTTTGATGATTGTAGGTATCATACTTAGTGAGGAATGGACTTAAACACTAGGGTCGAGGTAATTGTTGACGGACGGACGAACGGAATGACTGACGGACGGACGGAAAAGTGAACTCCTATCTCGCACCTTGCTAAAGCAGGTGCGACAAGAGTGACTCAGTATTCTTGCTTACAAATTAATGCCAGAAATATATCTCTTTTTACAAAACACCATAGTTGCTTGACTGCCTAAGCCTGTTTTAGGGCATAGCAATAAAAGGACTTCTTTGAGAAACATATTATTTCTGTATGGCCTTATTATCTCAGGTGATAAGCAACAGAAACCATGCAGCTGTAAGTGAGTTTGAACAGGTACCAATAATAAAATGACTAAGTAGAAGTTGAAAAAGTCATTTGTCTGGTGCATGTTTTTAGCTGAAAGTTTTTATACCACATATTGGGAGATGATAGAGCCAGGAAGCTCTGGATGCACGTGCTTCCCTCCAGAGTCCAGACTTAAAATATACTGTATTTAATGTTGATTTTGGAAGAAATTTGGATTTTAAACCATCCATATCGTTGTAATGCCCCATGTTACGTCTTTCTGAGTCGCGACACAACAAAACCAATAAAATTGCATGTGCACCCAGCGAAAACTCAGATAAGCCTGGGCAGGCGCCCACTCTGATCAGAGTCTTTGCTGGGCGCCTAAAGGGTAGCTAAAGGTCTAGGGCTAGCTCCATGCGAACAGCGAAGACTCTGATCAGACTTGGTGGATGCCCAAGCTGATCTGAGTCTTCGCTGGACGAACATGCACATGCCACTTTGTTGGTTTTGTCGTGGCGCGGTTTAATTTAAAGTTTTGGTTTGTGACGTCATGTTTGACCACCTGCGATAACGAGGCCCGGAGAGATGAATTTTTAATTTGATTTAGTTTTGATGTACGAAGAAATGACTGAGCCGCGACACAAGAAAACCAACAATGTGGCCGTCCGCCCAGCGCAGACTCGGATCAGCTTGGGCATTCGCCCAGTCTGATAAGACTCTTTGCCAAGCGCTTAAAGGGTAGCCAAGGGACTAAGCTACCTTCATGCGGACAGCGAAGACTCTGATCAGACTGGGCGGATGCCCAGGCTGATCTGAGTCTGCGCTGGACGCACGTCCACATTGTTGGTTTTGTCACGTCGCGGCTCATACGGATATATAAAGAGAAAAAGAGAGATAGAGAAGGGAAGAGATAAAACACATTTTGCTGTCTCGCTGACTAATCAAACTTCCGTTTTCAAACTTCCATAATTGGTCCTATCGTTTATTTTTATTTCCTGCAAACCTTAGTCCTACATAAATTGATAACGAACCTTAACTTATACTGAAAGGATTTAAAAACTTCCACCCATTATTTTTTATATCTCAAAAATGAATGCAGCTACGCCCACCAAAATTTTACAACATGCATATTCTTTGATACCTGATTATGTCAGTATCACGAATTTGAAATCGTTCTTCGAATCGGCCAGGAATAAGCATATGTTACTCATGTTTTAGTACAGTTTACATACAGATGCATCACTTCAGGTATACAATTTTCTGAGGAAACATTTCTCTTACAATATCAAATCAACTTTTAAAAGTTTGAAGTCGGTCTGTGGCTTTATTTCGCATAACGCGTCTAAATATCGCAGACGGGTGCAGATTTTTGGGCATGTTAAATGCTGAAATGTCAAAAAGTGACGTCGCGAGACAATTTAATGAGTTAATTACGACAATTTTTAGTCACAGACGACGTGCACGGTTTGCAGGAAGTTCTAAAGACCGCCAGAAAAGCAGCTGACCGAAGCTAAAAACCAAAGGCCATGACGTTAACTTACGTCGACGCCGTCTCCGTAATTGGTTTTGCGCGACAGCATCGGTTGCAATCTTAATTGCAAACCAACGTGGATGACGTAACAATATATAGACAGTAAGGAATCGTCTAAAAGAATGTTGCATAAGATAACAACGTCATCTCTCTATGCATTTCAGAGATGTAACGCTCCTTTTACTGACGTCATTTTAGAAAATGATTCAAATAAACTCCATAATCTTAAAATTTGATGAGTTGCAAGCATTTTGTCATAGAATATTAAACGCTGTCACTCGTGAAAGGATCATCAGCCAGCAGTTTAAAAGTGGAAGTTTTTAAATCCTTTCAGTATATTATAAAGTTGCATATAAGGTTTAGCACTTAGACATTATTTCCGTATGCGCTTTCAAAATGTATATGCAAGAAAAGGGAGAAGCCAAGTGATCTAAAAGAATGAACAATCAGAAAACGAATGTTGGGATATAGTGTTTATATGGAAACATTTTACTTACATGTCGGATCTTTTGTGTTATATATAACATAAACGGAGCTGTAACAGATCTCAGATATGGGATGTTTCTACAGTTATGAAAATATATAAAAATAAACTCACAAAGATACCACTGAAATCGCAATGAACAAACTATGTCGTTGAGATGACGTTGTCGTATGTCAGATGACGTATAATCTGCTGAGGTGATCTATTTTTCTTCAGACAAAAATATAGAAAGACGCAGTAAAGAAGGATTCACACGGCTTATATGGTAGCTTTCTTGAAACAGGAAAGTAATTTATCAATTTATTCTTGTATATGACAAAATCCAATTCAAGATCAAGCAAATATGTATCGGAATAAAGAAATGATGGTTTTCCTTCGGATATATGTGTTTGTGTTCAGTTTGTCATCTGCTGCTGTGCCACATAGTTTCAGAGGATCGTACCAGCAAAATAGTGACAATCAAAACGGTATGGAGGAACTTCTGGTTAATAAAAGTAAAGCTGAATATTTCAAAACTGGAAAAACAACACATCCCTGCCCCTCTAAAAGTATCCTTGCCTTTGTCCTGTCAGGTAATAAATGTGAGTCATATAACAAGTCAGGGACAGATGAAACAAACAGAATTTCCGAAATGTATGACCAAACGGGTGCTCTAAACAGAAAATTGAATGACTCAAAGTACGAAGGGAATAGTGACACCTTTTGCAACTTAGAAGTTAGTCGAAGATCTTTGAACATGTTTAGCAAACAAATTTTAAATGAAAAAGCCAATCTTCTTACTCTTAGACTAAAGTTTTCCACCTCTTTGAATGTTTCTTGGTCATCAGGCGTTATCTTGCCTTTTGAATGGCGATGGGTATTTAAAGAAACATACTCATATTTAAAAATGCCCTATGCATCTTTTGTTTGGTCTTTCGGACTTCTATACATACACTCAGCGGAACCAATTGATATAGAACTCGGTCTCGCAAATGTTTCTGATCGCTGTCCAAATCTGACAGTTGGAGAAAAGGACTCTGACTTGATTATCGGCAATGCCTTAGGAAATATGACTAAGTGGATAGCAGTGAAAAATATTCGGTACAATACAAGTCAGTGGTGTTACATGAGAAAAATACGACAACACAGGAGTTACATACCTGTCGATATCAAATTCTTTAAAGCCAAGCCATCTCTAGAGTATATTTGTTGTGCATATAAAGCAAATCAGCCGAGGAATGGAGTAAAATGTTCCCAAAGAAAAGAGTATAAATCGGTTTGGTGGGACATTCACCAAACACTAGGAATTCTTATGCTGATTTATTTTCCTGTTTTATTTATGAAGACGAGCGGAAAAATTCACAAAAAGATTAAAATGTCTTCAGCAGAGAATGAGACCTTCGATGACGAAAAAAAGAAAACTTACATAGAAATACCTATAAATGACTTTGTGTATCTCGAAGAAATATCACCTGTTACAGCGACTTCATTGATTTCTTCTGCCTTATCCAATTTGCTGCCAACAAAGCAATCCACTAAATCCCGACTTGCAATTTTTGTTTGGTCAGTAGCAACAATGATTTTACCAGCAGCAGAATTAATCATGTGGTACATTTATTTATATGACTTTGCAATTGATTTAGCAAAGAATGGCGTGTCTTTTGGGTTCTCCTCCGTGCTTGCAGGTTGGGAGGCAAGCAGGTATACTAAGCTGAGCTTATTTGGAGGACCATATGTTGCCCTTGGTCTCTATGTTGTAATAGGTTGGGTCCTTATGCTCTGTCCAAAGAAAATTGCAGACCTTATCTATGTTGAAGGGGATGATAATAATGAAAATATTAACAGTATTTTGTGGCTTAACCTAACCACAAAAGAAAATCTTGGATCAGTTAAAATCGGAAAGGATAAAAATGGATATACCAGATGTTATAAGCTACAGCTTTGTCATCTCTACATGCTTTTAAATTCGGACTTTTGGGGTTTAGAGTGGAAAATTGTCAAGACAAGGTGGTATACATTTGTTTCAGTTTTGATACAAACAATATCAATCAAAATAATTAGAGGATTTGTAATAATACCGTGTTTCTCGATTTACTTTCTTTTCGTCCCCATTGAAGTTGTTATTTCTGTTTGCTACTACAGTGTACCAATGTTTAGTTTCCTCCTTTGTGTTATAAAAGGATTCAGTATTGGGCTGAATAAATATGTTGCCGACAATATTAGCACCCGTTGTCCTCGTCTCGGGTGCATTATACGGATTCCACTTCGCATTATCGGCTTGTCGTTCCAGATGTATTATTTGTATATTTTCACTATCCTCTTTCTTGACAGTTTCAACTTTGTGTCGAGAATACTGATGTTTACTTATACAGCCGTTATCGCCTACCCAAGAGAAACCTACGGCTACTTCATGCTTATTCTTACAACAATTTCATTTGGCATCTCGCAATTTTCTTATTTCGGTGATATCTACAAACTGATTTTGAAGGTGGCAATTGATCAATGTAAAAAAGATGAAACACTGGAAAAGCATGTTGTTCGCAAAAACGACCAATATGAAGACGAAATTCGTGGTATTTCTAGAGAGTTGTTTGAGTATTTGATTGCACATATTCGACCTCGCAGAGTTCAGATGTTTCATACACTCTTACGGCTAGCTACGATGACTTTCGTCTTGAGTATTTCAATTGAAATCATGGTAAAGTTTGAAAAGTTTGAAGAGCTCAGTTTCTTTGTTAGTATTTTTGTAACAATGTTCATATGTGCTTTGCCGACTATCTACTACTCTCTGGTATCAAAGGGACGAGATAAAGTGAAAATTACCAGAAAAATTAACAAGTTATTGCGAGCATGGGATTTGAATCGGTGACTTACACTCACACAACTATCTTAACCTATTGCATTCTGGGTATTTATTGTCGTCTGCTGAAATTGTCGTCTGCATCAAAAATCAAGAATATTTTGACAATATTGGTCCAACTGACTCTTGTAGAAATGATGTCTAGACAGTAAATAGTTTGGATCTCGGATCAGGTCCCACATTTGTGGGGCCTGATCTGGATCAAAACTGTTTTCCCAGAAACCCCTAAAGGGGTATCCCGCATGGAATGGGTAAAGTAGAATGAATGCACCTTCAAAATTTTGTCGCCTGCCTTTTTTGGCGCTTAAAGGGTTAATCCAACTGAGCCACTTTAGTTACGCACCACTTATGAAGCCCTTGGTTGTAAGCAAACAATCGATTTATTTTTAAATTCAAAAGCACAAGCTAACAAAGCACTTAATTTCGCATAAAACCTGTAAACATTGTGCCTGTCAGAAGCCAAACAAAAGCGTGGTCAAACGCAAAAGAGCGGTACCACCCGAATTAGAATTCGCAACGCTAGCAACTTAACCTGAATTCCCACCGCGAGGACCTGAATTCCCACCGCGAGGGGATATTTTCAACACAATTTTCCCCAAAGTTTTCTGTTAGAACGTTTTTAGACGTTTAGTTTCTATAATATAAAAGTCTGCAATATTGCTGTCAGTACTGGCATACTTTTCATTATCAATATCCACTGCTTACTCTGCGGTGACACGTTTAAATTCGCAAGTTTATTTTACTTGTTTTCAAACGCTACTGTGACAGTTGAGATTGGTTTGTAAACAATGTATCGAAATAGTTTATCATTAACTTCCTAAAAAAGAAAAGCATGTTATTTTATTAATTTTCATTGCAAACTTGGTTGAGAATTCTACGTTGTGACTTTGACGTTAGTCTTGACGTCAGTACCTTAAGGGTTCAGAAATGAGGCAATCTTATTGCGTTTTGGTTTTATTGACTTTTATGTTGTCAATGGTATTACGGCGATCACAATTCGTGATAAATAATTACACTGATGATCGAAACTGACGTCAACATGACGTCAAAAGTAAAATTATTTTAAAAAGTGAACCTGTGTTGTAAATCCCAGTAATAAAATTGGTTCGTCACTTGAAATCACTAAACCTTAGGTGTTTTTCTAAAGTGACTATCCCCAAAGATGACGTTCAATGCTAATTACAGACAAAAACAACAGTCGCTGATGCTGCACGTGCATCATTGCCAAAATAAGCTCTCGGCAAACTGTGCGGTTACATTCCTGCGGTTTTGCAAAGTTTTGTCTGTCATCAGATAGGTTAGTCATTAATGACGGTATTCTGCTAGAAAATTTTAATGTAAACAATTATGGGCTAAAATTATGGGAAATGAAAATTTTTGGGAATTAAAAAAAATGGTGCGAAACTAAAGTGGCTCAGTGTATTTAAAGGTCGGTTCCTGTACTTTGGAATGCATCATAATTTTGATGAACTTTCATCCAAGTTGTTGGAAAGCACTTATAAAAGGGACTTAATAAGTTTCACTAAAAAGTGTAAATCAAAAAAATATTAGAAAAGTTGTTTTGCAAGGGATTTCCTAACTCTGCTTCGCACACCAGTTAGCGCTATTTTTAGTTCGCGCCAAAAATAGATAGCGCAGCTGATGTCATTCTGCATTGCATTTTGGGATAGTTTTAACCCATCCGCCATGCCAGGACCTCTAGGAGAGTTCATGTCAAGGGAAAATTGACCGTTGGAGAATGGCATCAGAAATCGCGCACTTATAGACATAATAAACATAGTTATTTTTAGAACTGGAATTCCAACGAAAGAAAATAAACCAAAAGGGAAAACGACTATTTTCTTCAACATCTGACGAGTTTCTCAGTAACAACAAATTCAGAAAAATAAGAGAATTCAATACTGCTCAGAAAAAAAGACGAAATTATTTTGTGGACATAATTGACATAGCTAGCCCAGGAACCTACCTTTAAATCGCACCCGTCCATCAGTCCGTCCGTTACAAATCGTGTCTCAGCGATAACTTAAAAAGTACTGAAGCAAATTAAACGAAATTTTATAGAAAGTTAAAGCATAATGAGAAAGTGTGTCGCGCACAAAATTTAAGTTCCGATGCCCATGGTCAAGGCCACAATTAGATCAACGGTCAAATTTAATTGTGTCTCAAATTTTGTCTCAGCAATAACTTATAAACTACTGAAGCAAAATCCATGAATTTCACAGAAAGATGAAACATAATGAGAAAGTGTGTCGCGCAAAAGATGTAAGTCCCTACGCCAAAGGTCATTGCTACAATCAGGGGTCAGAGGTCAAATTGTGTCTCTGCAATTTCTTAAAACCTGCTGAATGGAATTTCAACAAACTTCACAGAAAGGTAAACCAAAATGAGAATGTATGTCACACATAATATTGATGTTTGCAAGCTCAAGGTCACTTCACAACCTGGGGTCAGAGGTCAAATCACATCCCGGCAATTACTCAAAAAAGTACCAAAGTATAATTGATTTACGCTTCACAGAAAAATAAAGAGTAATGAGAAGATATGCTACACAGAGGACATACTTTCTCACACCCAAGGTCAAGGTCACAGAGATTAAAGTTCAAGCTATTTCCCCTCATTTGAAAAAAATACATAAGAAAATTTGCTAAAAAATTATGAAAAGATAAAAAAATATTGAAATGGTGTGTCACACACACAATTAAGGGTCTCTTCACAATAAGGGCTCAAAAGTCAAACTTTGTCTCCATGACCAGGCCCCGAGGTTATAAAACTTTTTTCGTGCTCAACTCAGCTGAGCATGAAATTTTTTCTGCTGACAAATATGAAAATGCCAACTAGTGTTGGCATTTTCATATTCATAAGCAGAGAGAATTTCATACTCAGCTAAACTGAGTAAGGAGACAACTGTATTTATCAATAATATGCTATTTACAAGCAGGTAAAATTTCATGCTCAGCTGAGTTGAGCATGAAAATTTTTTTATAACCTCGGGGCCAGGCAAAAACCACTGAACTGAATATGATCAAACTTCCTAGAAAGGTAAAGCATTATGATAAGTTAGTCAGGTGCGACATTTAGGTTCCAACACCTATTGTCAAGGACACAAAACAGTTAGGTTAGTGGTTGAATGGTCCCCTTGAAGGCTCCTAAGCTTCTAAAGTGCATTTGAACGTCACAGAAAAGAACCAGAAATGTTACAGTATGTATTACAAATGCCACCGAAGGCCCCTTTAACTAGCATTTGACCATCTGGTTGTGACCTTGGCCATAGGCATGCAACTTGAGTCTTGCACACAATATAGGTTATAATTTTGCTCTACTTTTCTGTGAAATTTAATTGCAATTCAGAAGTTTAAGAGTATATGGGGACATAATTCAACCACCACCTAATCTATGTTGTGTCCTTGACATTGGGTGAAGGAAAATAAATCTTGCACCTGACATAACTTATCACTATGCGTTTGCTTTTAATTAAGTTTGATCATATCTATTTCGTTGTTTTTAGTAATTCAGGAGAAGCAATTTGACCTTGGACCTTTGACTATGACTTTGACCTTGGTTGTGACAACCAATGTCTTGCGTCTGGCATACCTTCTCATTTATCTGTATGTGAAGTTCAATGAAATTTGCTTTGGTTGGTTGGTTGATTTGATGCTTAACGTCCACGGTAAACAACTAAGGTCATGTCGGGACGGTAATTTGCTTTGGTACTTTTCTGAGTAATTGCATGGATGTATTTTGTCCTCTGTCTCCAGATTGTGACCTTGACCTTGAACTTTGGAACTCTAATATTCTGTATGATATACCGTCTCATTATGTTTGTTAGAATTTTGATGAAATTCCCTTTAGCAGATTTTAAGTAATTGCAGAGACAGGATTTGACCTCTGACCCCTGACTGCGGCCTTGACCTTGGATGTGGAAACCTAATTCATGTGCGCGACACACCTTCCCACTATGCTTTATCTTTCTGTAAAGTTTCAATTAATTTGCTTCCGTACTTTTTAGGTTGTCGCTGAGACACGATTTGTAACGGACGGACTGACGAATGGACGGTGCGATTTTAATATGCCGCCCGAAGATCCTTTAGGGGCATAAAAACATGCTTGCGGATATTATTACGAATGGTATTCACCATCAGCTGGATTAACCATTTAAGCGCAAAAAAAAAGCAAAAAAAAAAAAAAAAAAAAGAGAGACGACAAAATTTACGTCTGCAAAATTTCATAAAAATGTTTCATCCAAGCTTATCATATTTGTAAAGTTTAATCAAATTTGCTTTTGTAGATTTGTAGATATGTAAGTTATCACTGAAACACGATTTTGAGACACAATTTGACCCCTGACCCAAGTATGACCTTGAATTTGAGGTAGGAACCTAAGTCTTGTGCGAGACACACCTTCTCGTTATGCTTTATCTTTCTGTGAAGTTTCGTCAAATTGCTCCAGTAGTTTTTTAAGTTATCGCTGAGACACGATTTGTAACGGACGGACGGACTGATTGACGGACGGTGCGATTTTGATATGCCATCCGAAGTTCCTTCGGGGGCATAAAAACTAAACGAGAGTGTGAGAGTGTATGCCGTTTGCAAGACTCAGGTTCCATGCCCATGGTCAAGGTCACAACCAGGGGTCAAAGGTCAGCTTAAGGGGCCTTAGGGGGGCATTTGTTACATCTTGTAACATTTCTTGTTTCTTATATTATTAGTCTATAAGAATTGTATTTTATACAAGGGGTAGTAAAATTGTGATATGTTTATTGTATGTCTTGGTAGTTTTTAGTTTCCATGGCAACAAGAGGTGCCAGGAATGCGGTGCAGTTTGACAATTGACTTTTACTATCACGTGCAAATTGACAAACTGCCCTTTTTTATTAATACATGTTGAAAAGAAATGGGCAAAACGGTCGAAACTACTAATGCGAGCGATTTACCAACAGATTTGGAATAATTCTCCATTTAAAATAAAAAAGTCTTTAATTAAATGACCACAGTATGTTTTTACGCTAGACGAAAAAGGGCAGATCGCCATGTGCCTGAACGACTTGGTAGCTCTAAGAAGGGCAAAGCACTAAGTGCGTTCCTATGGGTGCCGTTTTTTTATATACGAATTCCCTGTTTTGTGACATCACTAATTAAAATTATTGATATCACAAAATAATGTAATATCACTATAAAAAAGCTCTTATACAAATTTTAAGAACAGGTCTGATGCGGAACCGCCAAGTCCACTTTTTGCTAAGGTTGACTGCCCATTTTAGCACAATTTAAACCTATTCTGCTACAGCTGACTGCTTATGCCTGCTATAATACCTTATCATAGCAGCTTTAATATTGACAGAAGCCATCTCTGCAGCAGATGCCATTGTAAACCTAAATTAAGTTGATTTTACCAGAAGCTTCACTGATTTGACTATCATCAATTTAGCACAAAGGTGCTGGCAGAATGGGAAATACTATTGCTGTCCCTGAACAGTCTGGTCTTGGTCTACAGTGTTTGCCCAGACATTCCTGTCCCAATATTTAGTGAGGTGGTGCAAGTTTTACAGATCATTTTGGAACTTTATTTGCTTGTAAGACCACATTCACACCTGTGTTTTTATATCACTTTGAGTAAAAATCCAAGTATATGCATGTACATGGTAAACAGTAAAATGAATAAGATGAAGAGGGAAAGATATCAGAATCCCATGATGTCTATGCAAAGAGATATATTGATAAGCATAAGTTCTGCAAAGCCTATACTGCCATGGCGAAAGCCAGTCAACAAGTTCTTATAAATAGTTTGAAAACTGGTTCTCAAGACATTCAGTATTGCATATGTCCTTTATTCAACGTCTTCTGAATAGCTGTCTTTAGGTCCAATTTCCACAAATATCTAGTTTTAGTTAAGAAACCAGTTCAAATATTTCAACAGTAGAGTATTAGCACTGGAATCATGAAGTTCAGAATTTGGCCTTTTTAAGGAGTCATAGGATGCATGGCTTCTAAGCATGTATTTACGCACAATTAGCCAGGTAAGAGATTTTGAACAGTGCATTGATTGCACATGCATAGTATGCTAAAACAGACAGGTGTGGCATCCCTTATTCAGTGAATAAACCTTACCACCACTGAACTAGAAAGTGTAAACAGTTTTTAAAATTCGTAGAAGACCTATACATCGATTTAGTGATATCACGAATTCGATTTTGTGATATCACAAAAAAGGGATTTATAGTAAAACGACACCTCATACGTTCCCAGCAGGCACACAAGGTTGAATCAACGTTGAATCTACCTTGATTCAACATTATGACGTTGAATCAAGGCTGATTCAAGGTTTATTCAACCTTGTATGCCCATTGGGTTGCCGGAGTAGAATGAGACAAATCAGTATCATCAATAGGACAACAAATCACCCACATTGTAAAAAAATTACGTAGATTTTACGGTAGAATACCTGGCAACAGCTGCCAGTCAATTTCCCGTTATTTTTACGGGCACCCGTAAACATTGGCCGAAACATCATTCAGAGTAGGGTAGAATAAGATAGGTATTGTTTTGGTCATATAGTCCTTCAACATTCTATACCATATCGAGATTTCATAAAATGTTCTACAGGCAGACGCCTGTAAAATAACGGGAAATGGACTGGCAGCTGGTTGCCAGGTATTCTACCGTAAACTCTACGGAAATATGTTACAGGGCAAAAGCCCGAATTTATTTAAGCAACGACAGGACTGTTGTTTCTTAATCACTACTGTAAGACACTTATTTTTGGCGGTTTCTAAATTTTGGCAATGTTGGAGCAATGCAAGTATTACATACATTTATTATGCTTTGGTATATATGCATATTCCCTGGGCGTTTTGTCCCATCTAATAAGACGTCTTTCCCAGTGGTGGGGCAAAACGCCCAGAATATTTCAAAATACAAATTCTGTAATTCTGTTTAACCCCTTCCTTATTTCCAGGTTCAAGTGCCATATTTGTGGACAACCTTATTTCTTTGAACAGAAAAAAATATTCCGAATTAGATCAGACAGTTTCTTTGCCTTACGGTGTTCGTTTGCAACCCCCACCCATTTACTATACATGAAGATGTCTGAGTACAAGAGGTCAAGGACATTCTTTGATCTCTGTCCCAGGTCTGTCATAGTTCGACAGTTTCAAAAATCTCCTCAAAAGGAACTGGGCCAATTGTAACTTAATTCATACAGAGTCTTCAGGGGCTGAGGGAACGAAAATTTGTCCAACGGTCCAAGTCAAATGACCAACATGGCAGCGATGCCCATATTCTTTAAAAATCTTCTTCTCCAGACTTAATCGACCTTTATTGCCCTTGAAATTTGGTATGCAGCATTGGGTACAAAAGAAATACCAAGATTGATTTGATGATCTAACGCTGACCTCGGCCTTTTTACGGCAAGGTCAAGTTTGATTTCTTGTGCTTTTATTTGGGAAAATGCTAGAACATACGACTTCATGGAAATTGTTGAAGACATTGTCATGAGAATTGATATTTACAGTCATCTTAATGAGTAGATTAAGAGTACAAGAGGTGAATGTCATTCTTTCACCTTCGACCCGGTCTGTCATATTTAGACAATTTCAAACATCCCCACAAAAGCAACCGAGCCAATTATATCCATACTTTATATAGAGCATCCAGGGACTGGGGGAGCAAAAATTGTTTAAATGGTCCAGATCACATGGCCAATGCGACAGCCACGCCCATATATGCTAAAAACTCTAAAAAACCTTCTTTTCCAGAACCAATTAACGGTGGCCTTGAAACTTGGTATGTATCATCGGGTACTCGAGGACTACCAAGAGTGAAGACTGTTCAAATGATGACATTGGGTTGACCTTGACTTTTAACAGCAAGGTCAAATTTGCTTTCTGGTACTTTTAAATGGATTTTCTCCTAAATGGATCATGACATTGAAACTGGTACGCAGTATTTGGGATTCATATACGATCAGGTTTGTTCAAATGATAACCCTAGTTTGACCTTTTATCTTTTTACTCAGGTGAGCGATTCACGGCCTCATGCCGCTCTTGTTTACTTTTGGAGCAATATGGACCGGAATTTGTTTTTTCATGTAGTAAAGCTAAAATTCATCTTAATACTGAAAATTGACATGGCTGACAATAATAGCGCCACGACATAAGTACATGGGCTTTATGGCACATGCGATCAACGAAGACTCAGATCAGGCCCCGAGGTTATAAAACTTTTTTCATGCACAACTCAGCTGAGCATGAAATTTTCTCTGCTGATAAACATGAAAATGCCAACTAATGTTGGCATTTTCATATTCATAAGCAGAGAAAATTTCATACTCAGCTAAACTGAGCAAGTAAACAACTGTACTTATCAATTATTTGCTATTTATTAGCAGGTGAAATTCCATGCTCAGCTGAGTTGAGCATGGAAAAAGTTTTATAACCTTGGGACCAGGTTGCACATCTCTGAAGTTTGATCACATTTATACAAGGGATCTGCTCTGAGATCTCTTGTATGTATGGATATACAGGCTAAACTGAGTGCTGGGTTGGGGATATGCCATAAGACAAAATTTTCCTTGCTACACTTAAGGTGATTTTTTCTGCCGTTCGTTACGAAGGCAGACAAGTGTTTTGACTTCCTGCTTGCTACCATGGACAACAAAACTCTTTCTAAAGGGCGTCAACTATTAGGAAAGAATTTGCTACTCTAAAATTTGCTCCTAGAGAAGCAAATTCTTTTTCTTTTAGAGTTGGCGCGATTTAGAAAGAAGTCAAAAAATGAAAATGATAGAATTATTTCCCCTGGACCTGTATCCAATCGCCTTTAGAGTCTTAACATAGCAAGCCTGACCGCCTGGGCCCAGTTGTTCAAAACTAACGACGTCGTTTGTTAACGAGACATTAGATTGTAAAACGTATTATACGTAAAACACTGCCATTTTTGCCGAAAAAAATGTGAGGAGTGCAAAAGCTCCTCACAATTTTTCAGCCAAAATATTACCGCAATCGATTTTGTGAGTACTGTCAGACTTAATGCATGCCAACGCTATTACATCGGAACTGTGGCAAGTTCAGATCAGTTCACAATCAATCCTAGGCTGCAAGTGCATATATTTTATGCCAGTGTTTGCATGCCCATTCACACTGGAATTAATAATGAATACATGACCAGTAATTCGTATTTCTCAAGGTGATACCGTACTTTCAAGAAAATTAAGTCGTCAGTTATCAGCATAAAATCAATCGTAACACCGCTCGCCCAATTCCGTGAATCCGTTGAGATACACGGAATTGGCCGAGCGGTGTTCCAATTGGGGCGACATAAGCCACATTAGCCAAGAATGAATCGTCCGTGCATAGCGGCTAACGATCATGGAGTATCCCGTACAGACGGAGAAGAACAAACCGAATATTTTATTCATGTGTACGAAAGCAAAAAGTAATAAAAAGCTCAGTCATGAGATATAATCTTCTTCCTGTTTTGTAAAGACACTTTCGTTTTCAAACTGACACATCATATTGGTCAGCATAATCATATAGACATTATACATTTTTGTATGCATTGTGAATGTATAGACATGCATACTTAAATTCGTTTACTAATGTTAACATCGAGCATAAGGAGAGCGTTATCATATTTTAGTCACATAAGAAATATGTTACATTCCATTGTTATATTTGACATATCGTTAGTTTTCTGGAGGCATCTTAACAGCCTGATTGAGGTCTATTTTAAAATTAATAATTCCTTAGTATTTAGGCATTGTTTATAAGGTCAGAAAAGTCCGTGATCAGACTGCTTAATGCTCTAGCCGGATAATCTGTGCACTGCTCTTATATGAAATAACTACAACTATAAGAAAAAAAAGCAACGAAAAAAAAACAACAAAAAAAACAAACATATGCTTTGAAATAATAGATTTTAAGATATGGATAAATTTACATGTTTTTAGAAGGAAAATAAAGGCTTAATACCCTCGATGCTAAATTAAATTCAACTCTGGTAGTTTAAATGTCTATAGTGAAATTTAAAACATGTATGGGTGTCCTTTTCAAGTAAACGAGCAGCCTGGTCGGAGTTATTACGTTGAACGAAACAACAACAACAATGGAAACGTGAACTACATATATTTTGTTTCTTCGTCTTGGCCGTGCGGGAGGTCGGCATGAAAACTGATTATCCGCATGGCCAATACGGGGGAAAGTGTATGTGCACCTGAACATTACTCGGACCGGTCTGCTTGGCTTCGGTAGACGGTTATTTTAGACTGTAGTATCTCGATGAATTTGAAGATGCCCTGGCTTAGGCATGCTGTTAATGTGAACGGAGGGGACTCTGGTCGGAATGCGCATATGCGCAGGCCGATCAGCTTCTTTGCCGTTCGTACTTGGTCAATCTCTCTTTTACATGCAGCCGACGGGCCTGGCCTTGGCATTCACTGATCTAAAATGCCTTTTTAAACTTGAAGTGAAAGATCTCCTGGCTTTTGTATGTGGTTTAGGTGAATGAAAAGGACTCTGGTCGGAATGCGCATATGCGTAGGCTGATCAGGGTCTTCCTCATTCATTTGGTTAAAACTTAATTACGTATAGACGAGCGGCTTGGACGGAGTTTTTACTGTTATAATATGCCTTTTCACTGATACTTATCGTTTTGTTTCTATAAATAAGGTTCAGTGGAAACAATGGCCGTATGGGTATAAGAATTTAAAGTTGAAAGTTTTTACCTGGATGCTCAGGAATATTCCATATTAGAGATAAGTATTTTCCTGGCAGTATATCCAGACTTTGGAAGGAATAATCCTAAACACTAAAGACAAATTTAATGTTTTAAAAAGTATATTAGACTGTAGTATTCGTATGTGAGGCAGAACCACAAATAGCTATTACATTCATTTATATTACTGCACGAGTTTATCCACGTAAGCAAAGTATCGAACGATATATATCTACTGGGGTTACGCCTCAGTACACACACGTACTGATCATTTATTTTTGACCGAATTTAGAACTGAAATACCGTAGTGCCCAATAAGTTGGGACAAGGTACCTCCACATACTATATAGACCCCGATGAACGTTTGTTCTGATCTAATATTGATTTGTTTAAGTAGCTTTTATACATGTAGTGGGGTTGAGTAATCAGAGAAAGAAAATGATCACCGACTATATGGATGAGATATTGATTATTATATAAAATTGCATGGACACATTTGCTTATAGGCGTCACAGAACGTGATGTACGTTTAGCAATCTGTTTTGGCTCAGGCGTATATTATGGCCTATAATAAAGTACAGGGGTACAGATAAATTCTTATGCATAAGCAAAGGAAGAGATTTCATGTTTGATCAGTTTGTTTGCCTGGATTGCACGGTGTTTTGGGTTAATCCATTCTAGTAAGGGGTATATAAGGCCAGTTAAAAGGTTATTTAAAAATGCGTTAATTTACAAATTCGCTAATGACCATGCAGCAGTGAATCGTTGCTGACTAAGTGTCACAACATTGTGTCAGGAAAGATCCAATGCTGTCTCGCAGATCTTGTATCTGTAGGTTGTTCGAGTTTTTACATAAGCGGTGAGAATTTGAGGTTGTCGGGTACTTGAAATGTATAAGGTATGAACTCCCTAACTCCCTGAGCTTCGAAGGGCGGTGCTAGCCTTCGTACGTGCCTTCAGGGTGTGCAGTCTTTTTTCTATTGGGTGCGTTTGGGTGTTGTATTTCTATTCTTTTTCAAATTGACTTATAGTGGTCATAATAACCAGTCCGTTTTCCTCTGGTAGGGATACACTAATCATCATTTTTCTACAGAGTGTATATACTTGTTTATATGTTTAAAATCAGTGCTTATATGTGTTTCAATGGTATCTGGATCTGCATCACAATCTTTTTCCTTGATAGGTTTTGTCTCTCATTTTAAAATAAGTTAAGGAATGTTTAGGTGACTATGCTGAAGTACGGAGTTACAGCAATTATACCTACAGGATGAGATACGAAACCGGAAAATGAGAGGTTTTATACTCTACTATCTCTTTCTGTCTTTCTGTTGTCTTAACATCCAAAAAATGAGGTTAGAGAAAGTGAGTCTTACTTCGTTTCTAGCGATTTTCGTTTTTGTACTCCGTTGCATTGAACAGGTAACAGCTCTGTTGTTACATTTTGACATCATTATCATATATAGTAAATTAGCTTTTTCATCATTTCGTAGCTTAGATATTGATTATTTGATTGACATGGCAGTAGAATGGTGCGTTTGCTTGTCCTATTATTTTACTTTTGAATTAAAAAATACCTTTCTGTTATATGGTGAATATGGCTGAACAACTAACTCTTTTCTCCCAAAACTGCAGAGGTGGTCTTTCAGTAGCTTCTAAGAGGCGTGATTTATTTCAGTATTTTAGAGTTAAGAAATATAATATTATATGTCTTCAAGATGTGCATATAAATAACAAGTTGGAAACCTTTATTAAAGCAGAGTGGGGATATGATGCATATTTTAGTTCATATACAAATATGAGTCGTGGGGTCATGGTTTTAATGAATAATAATTTCGAACAAACAGTTAAAAATGTTAGGACGGATAAAAATGGAAATTTTATAATTCTAGATATGGAAATACAAGGTAAAGAACTAACGTTAGTAAATTTATATGGCCCAAATGAAGATAGTCCTCAATTTTATGAAAGTATATTACAAAAAGTCTCAGAATTCGAAAACGAAAAGGTTATAATTTGTGGTGATTGGAATTTAATTTTAGATGAAAATAAAGATTGCAATAACTATTCACGTATAAATAATCCAAAGGCGAGAAAGGTTGTTTTAGATCTACTAGATAAAGAAAATTTTGTGGATCCGTGGCGCGTAATGAACGAGGAAGAAAGTAAGTATACATGGCGACGTTTAAATCCTACAAAAAAGCAAGCTAGGTTAGATTTCTATTTAGTAAGTAATTCGATATTTTCTTTTGTTATGGATGCTGATATAGTACCCGGCTATAGAACTGATCACTCAGGTATAACTCTGAAAATAAAATTGCAAGAAAATGAACGTGGTAAAGGGTACTGGAAATTTAATAATACTTTATTAAAGGATAAAAAATACATTGAAGAAATGAAAAACACTATAAAAGAAGTAAAAAATACATATATTATAAATGACGAAAATGTAGATATTGAAAATGTTCCTGACTGTGATATCAAATTTAATATTAATGATCAGTTGTTTTTAGAAACCTTGTTGATGATTATCAGAGGAAATACAATAAAATATAGCTCAATAAAGAAAAGAAAGAAAAATGAAGACGAACAGAAATTAGAAGTAGAAATAAAATTGTTAGAAGCTGAAATAAATAAGGATTTTTTGAATTTAGACGATGAAAAACTGATTGAGTTAGCTCTTAAAAAAGAACAATTAACCGATATTAGAAAGGAAAAAATTGATGCTGTAATGTTTAGGTCCAAAAGTAGATATCAAGATTTAGGGGAAAAACCGTCTAAATATTTTTTTAATCTTGAAAATAGAAATTTCACAAATAAGGTAATGACAAAATTGATAGATGACGACAGTTTGGAATATACAGAAACAAAAGATATATTAAACTATCAGCGCAGTTTTTACGAAAAACTATATGATAATGTTAATATTGTAGAAGATAACCCTATCGAATCTATAATTGGTGAAAATTTAACAAAATTGTCAAATTCAGAAGCAGATTCATTAGAAGGAGAAATATCATTACATGAGTTATCTGAAGCATTAAAACACATGAAGAATGAGAAGAGTCCAGGTATGGATGGTTTTACGGCAGAATTTTTCAAATTTTTCTGGATAGATTTAGGGGTTTTCGTTTTGAGGTCAATAAATTATGGATATCGAGTCGGCTCATTATCTATAACACAGAAACAGGGAATTATAACTTGCTTGCCTAAGCCAAATAAATCGCGTCATTTGCTAAAAAACTGGAGGCCTATATCTTTATTAAATGTAGTGTATAAACTGGCGTCAGCTGTAATTGCTAACAGATTAAAAACAGTATTAGATAAACTTATTTTTGAAGAGCAAAAAGGTTTTATTGCAGGGAGGTTTATTGCTGAAAATGTAAGAACAAATTTATGATATTTTATTTGAAACAAAAAATCAAGAACTCCCTGGTTTAATTTTGTCAATAGACTTTGAGAAAGCATTCGATACAGTTTCTTGGAAATTCATAAAGAAAGTTTTAAAATATTTTAATTTTGGTCCCTCAGTAATTTCGTGGATTAATCTCTTTCAAAATGGATCAGAGTCTTGTATTATACAAAATGGTTTTATATCTGAATTTTTCAAATTAAAAAGAGGATGCAGACAAGGAGATCCCATCTCACCGTATATTTTTATTTTATGTGCGGAGATTTTTGGTAAAATGATAAGAAGTAACGATAAAATAAAAGGGATTAAAATAAATACAAAAGAATTTAAACTAAGTCAGTATGCGGATGACACTCAGATATTTTTAGATGGCACGGAAGATTCATTAAAAGAAACCTTGATAATTTTAAACAAGTTTTATTTAATGTCAGGACTAAAAATTAATGTTGAAAAGACTAGGGCTATATGGATAGGCTCTTTAAATAACTCGAATAGACAGATTTGCAGAGAATATAATTTAGATTGGACTCAGGGACCCTTTAAGATTCTAGGAGTTACGTTTACAGTCGAAGTTTATAATATATGGGATGTTAATATTGATGAAATTTATTCAAAAACAGAAAATTTACTTAAACAGTGGTCTAAGAGAAAGTTAACTTTACCAGGGAGAGTGACAATTATAAAATCTTTAGCTTTAGCAAAATATATTCACCTATTTTTAGCTTTACCAAACCCCCCAGGGGAGTTGGTTAAGAAATTGGAACGGTTATTTTATAAATTTTTGTGGAATTTTGGACCAGATAGAATAAAAAGAAGTGTTATCATTAAAGATCTAACAGCTGGAGGACTGAGAATGATAAATGTAAATATTTTTATAAAAGCCTTAAAGATATCATGGTTACGACGAATAGTTAAAAATTCAGATAGCATTTCGTGGCATACGTTATCTCAAATCAATTTTCATAATTTATTTTCACTGGGGCAGGGGTATGTAAATGAAATAATAAGGAATACAGATAATCCTTTTTGGAAAGATATTTTAAAAAACTGGCAAGATTTTTGTAATTTTATAGAAATTGAAACGGTACATAATGTCCTTGACTCTCCCCTCTGGTATAATTAAAATTTGGTTAGCGGGTATAACTTTTGCATATGGGACTGGTTTAAAAGAGGAATTAGATACGTTTCTGATCTCTATGACGAGCATGGAAATGTATATCCGTTTGAGGCATTAAAAGCTAAATTTGGTTTAAAAGGAACTTTTTTGGAATATCATTCAGTATTAAAAAAAATCCCTACGTATTGGAACACATTAGTAAACTCAAATAAAGCAGTGTGTATTATGAGTAGATTTAATGTAAAGTGTAATGTTTGTATGCAACAGGTACTAAAAGATAGAAAGGGGTGTAGAAGGTTTTACGATATCATGATAAGTGCCAATAAACTCGAGCCAAATTATAAATGGATTCAAGAAATAGGAAATTTAAGTATTCAGGAGCTAAATAAATACAATAGCGTCATAAAGTCTATCAAAGAGGTTAAGCTGAAGGATTTTCAGTATAAAATAAATAATAAAATACTGGTTACCAACTCATTTTTATACAAGATTAATAAGGTAGACAATGATTTGTGTACGTATTGTCAACTCCACTCAGAAACCATTTACCATCTTTTTATAGACTGCGAAAAAGTTAAACAGTTTTGGAATTCACTGAGGCTATGGCTAACAAATAATTTGAACATACATATGGATTTAAATGATAAAAGTATTTTGTTCTCTTATCAAGATAAAAGTGTATTAAAAAATTATGTACTGGTATTGGCCAAGTATTATATATATGCAAATAAATTTTGTAAAAAGGACCTAATTTTGAATAGTTTTGTAGGGTTGCTAGAAAAAAACTTCCACATTGAAAAATATACTGCCTATCTGAATAATGCAATAACAAAGTTCTTCACGAAATGGACGCCTGTGTATAACTACTTTAATAGAAATGTTAATAATTGAGAATGTCCACACATACAAATACCTATTGTAACTGACTCCCAAAAATCAAGTAACTTTTGCCTTACATACTATGGATCGGTGGGTGTTGATTAGTTTTAACCTCTGTTTTTTGAGAGATAAGTATGTCTATAAAGGACAAGCAAACGTAACTAATTCATACAGATATGAGATAAAATAGTCACACTATTATATAGCCTCTATTTTATGCTTTATAAATAGAGATGCGATGAAATACTCAAAATCAAATATGTTTTCTATTTTTTTTAAATATATTTCTTTCTATTGATGCAGGTGTTTAAACGGAGGATGTATAGTGTTATACGTCATTATATGTACAATATATATTCCTCTCTCTCTATATATACATGTGTGTAAGACTCAAAATATTGTAATTTTGTATTATTATGTTCAAAAATTGTGTTCAATAAAATTATAAAAAAACTGACACATCACTTTAAATTAAATGACCATTCGTAATTAAGTACCTCTAAGAGCTTAAACTGTTCAGGGACATTAAAATTAATTTCCTTATGTTTTCATCAGCTACCATGAATAATTCTAATGAAAAAAGTAACAAGACAATCAGAGAGGCCGTGGTCGAGTGATTACAGCGACTCGGTTATTGTGCAGAAGGCCGCGGGTTCGAATCTTGGCTTGGGTCAACTGGCAACTGGAAAACTCTCTCTGTCAACCCAGCAGCAAATGGGTATCCTTTTCGAATCTAGGAAGGACAATGCAGCGAAAGGAGTGGGGTGGGCCCCGCCTTCCATATGCTATGCCCAAGATACAGTGGGCCTCTAACCCCCACTACTCCTACAGCCGCAAGGCTACGGGAAACCTTAATCTTTATGATGGAGACCAGAGGTGGCCGCGCAGCAGTGGCGGCCATATTCGTTATGCACACTCAGTTTCATATTTGTAGCTTCATAGATTTCGGAAATTTAAAGGAAAAACAAAACGGAACGCCTACAAAAAGCATCGTCACAAATCGCAAACTTGCACAGTTCAGAAAACTACGTATGAGATCAGTTTTTCAAAGTGTCCCGGTAATTTCATCTCGTAAAACGATGACAGTTGCATGACAAATGTAATTTGTACGGGGTAAATGTTTTTTTTTTTTTTTTACATTAAAGGCCTGATTTCACGTCGGATTAGCATTCGGAATACCAAAATTTTACCCTGCGCCTTACTGTAAATAAACAACGGACTTGTTAATCTGAGTCATAAATGTGACGAGAAATCGGGCCTAAAATTGGACTCGCAAGACCTGACTTTAAGGTAGAAAGCTACTGAATAGAAATATTGGAATTCAAACTATTTTACCAGCTGAATAACTCGTAGGGCTATAAAATATTTCGATACTTTTTTCACCATTTTGTTTCCCTAAAAAACAGAATTTTGTATTTCTACATACATTTTTTTTTACACATTTTCCATTTAAATTCATATCTTTAGCGTTTGAATGCACTTTCAATAATTTACACGATACTGGATATTTGAAACAAACTGGTAAAAAATGCAGGTATCTTGAACAATAAACTATAAACAACCGGTTTAATTTCAAAATGTACACCAGATACATACACATTATTTGAGAGTATCCATGCTAAAACGTACATCTAAAAGCACTTCATGTGGAACCAAATGAGAAAAGAGAAGAGAACAATATTTCACACTAAAATACCAACATTTCTCAGCGTTATCATTTATATAAAAAATATGCATCATAATGCGCAAAATACACGGCATGGTTAATTACATAGTTTAACATCACCCAACAAACGTTCAATATAGCGTGATTGATTATCGACTTTTTGCCAACCAGTGTGGGGAATACCTTGGAAATCCTTATCGATGACGTCACCGCGTTTTCTCCTATAAGTATTTATTTTTTCTTTATATTTAAAAAAAAATAAAAAAAGCAATTATATATGAAAATAGAATTTTATGAAATAAAAAATCATAAAAAATATATACTTCTCGTAATGTAATCGATGGGGCAGGTATATGCATATTACTTCAGTTAAACTTACATTGTATGTTACAAAAAAAAAAAAAAATAATAATAATAAAATAAAAAAAATCACCGTTTCTTTTCCTAGCAAAACACTGTTTAAGTTAAAAAAATGTTGCAAAAATAGACAACCCCCATTCTGCACCTTCTGCAAGCATAGCGGTCCTTGCCCCTACTATTTTTACCCTGGTATTCCTGTTCTACCATGTAGAGTAATATCTACAAAAATGCGCAGATGGAGTAGCAACTGTGTAAGGAGCAGTCTGATCTCGGTTTCCACTGTTTGTACAGACCTATCTGCCCGAAAACTTAGGATCTTTATGGTAGACATAGTTAGTATATGTTATAACTATATATACTGCACAGTTGACCGATTTGATCATGAACGATAATTCTGTTTTGTTTAAACAGATAAAAAGCAGAGTTATTCAGTATCTGTCAAGATAATTTTCTCTTTCAAAAGAAGCATATGATATTTACCATTATAAGCGCGTGATAGTGACGTACATTGTCCACCATGATATTTATTTGTACCATGCGTATGTTATCTTTGGTTTAAACAATATTTATTCAAAAAGAAATAGCACAATGCATACATGTATATAAACAGTAGACATATAACTAAGCGAAGAAAAGCATACATGCATACAATAATCACTGATGACTAAACATGGATCTGAACGGAAGCCTTCGGCTTATAGAGTTCATTTCCATAATACTTGTAATAAATAAACACAGCAGCACAAATTTAAACATGGCATGCCATTTTGAATTCGTATCGTTCAAATCGGGCATTTTTTATTTAAGAAATATGTATCAAGAAGTCAAGAACAAAAGTGTGTAAGCAGTGGAGGGCATAGACCAGATTGACGGTTACATTGGGATTGATTATAATTAAACTTGAGTATAAAGCTTTTCACATTCTGTCTGCCATCAGGTATATATATACTAATTCGTTTTAATACAATAAACATACGGTTACCGGTGTCTATAAAATACAAATGGTTTATGTCTACATTGTATAAGCTACATATTCACAAAGTTACAGAAATCGCAGAACACCTGAGAATAAGAGACTGAGGAACAAATAAAAGTGATAACAGTAAGATAAGAGGAAAAGAGAAGAAAAGACTGGCTTCTGGTCCTTTAACCCTATCTGCTCCATGGATGCTATGACAAACACTAGTTCAGCGACTCTACTGTCTGACAATGCACAGTTTTCTACTGCTTACCGGTTGAATGTATGTTATCTTTATTACGTATGTTTTAAAACCTAATCTTAGCAACTTGATAAACCTGTCATTTCTCACTGTAAAAAACATATACCAAATGAAAAGCATCCCCGTGGCCGAGTGGTAAGCGCCAAACCGAATTCCAACCCGCAACCTTCCGCACCACAACCAAGCGTCTCTTACAGCTCCCGATATTGCGCTTACAAGTATGAAAAAAACACACACAAAAAACATATGGTGTGTTTTTATAAATCACTGGCACAAAAACAAAGTTAAACATATATCTGCTAATTTAGCCGGGACATGACAACACCAACAAAGTGGCATGTGCGCCACGCGAAGACTGAGATCAGCCTGGGCTTCAGCTCAGTCTGATCAGAGCCTTCGCCTAGCTAAGGGTCTACCTCCATCTCGACAGTGAAGACTTTGACCAGACCGAGCGGATGCCCAGGCTATCTGAATCTTCGCTGGGTGCACATGCCAATCAGTTGGTTTTGTCGAGTCGCGGTTCTTATTGTTTTTCATAATAGAAGGCAATATTCAAGTTAAACACGGATTCTACACAAATAAATAATTAAAAAAATATATGCAACCGTTTAATACGAAGTATGACACATTAGTAAAAATACCTTGCCTGGGTTTCCAGAATATAAGAACGGGGTTATCAGAAAAGTCCTCACAATGTTATACACACAACTCTGACTATCCTGATCTACGTTCCACTAAATCAGATGGCAACTACCGTTACCCTGAAAACAGCAGAATGCCAGCGGCACAAAGGCTTGTTGCAATCAGAGCCCGGTTGTTCAGATCTTAAGTCAAAGATCCGATGTTTTATAGTAGGCCTACAAATAGAATCAAGTGTGCTAATATTTTTGCTGAAAAGAAAATGAGAAAAATTGAAGAGCTAAAGCTCCTCATATTATGTTTTGACCAAAATAATAAAATAAAAATATATTACAACAATAAATTAATAAATAATAATTAAAAAGACAAAAGACAGTGTTTAAACGTAAAATACATGTGAAATTGTAACGTCGAAGGTTCGTTTCATAAATTTCATGTGAAATGACCACTTGCATAAGATCCTCTAGATAAAATACAATGTACAGTCGAACCTGTCTTAATGAGTCATCAAAGGGAAACACAAAAGTTGTCTGCTTAGACAGGTGACCCCTTAATACCGTTTCATTTGCACTCTATTGAGGTTTAAGGGATCCCACAAAGGTGGCTGCTAAAGGCAGGTGACCCCTTAACAGAGGTGACCACATAGGCAGATTTGACTGTATTATCATCCGTTAAGATATAACAGCTGTTTAAATCAGCTTCCGTAAAACAATAATTTATATTAATAATATTATATTAAAAAGGGTATTTTTGATATAAAGCCCTTTGTTTATGGGTAAAACGTAAAGTCTAAGAAATGAGAGTGTTTGTAGTAACCGAATAAAATTAGATTCCAAACCTTCTCTAATCGCCTTATATCTTAAGACAGAGCAAAATGAAGCAAAAGTTTTCATATATTTTGAAATTCTGCACTTACTATTCCCTTTAGTTACCTAAAACTGGCTTTGTTATGTAATTTAAAACGATTAGGTACTGCTGTCCGTGTACATAAATCTAAGGCAGCCACTGTAAACCTAAAAGAACCGAACACATTTTATTCAAAAGCATCACACTTTCCATTAAAACTTTTCCACCTGTATGATATTTACAAACCAAGAAGATGTGTTTGATCACTCTAGCTCCATTAATAATACAGTCAACTTTCATTATATCGAACACTGATATCTCAAAGTACCCTCTTATATCAAAGCATAGAGTATAGACAAATTTACTATTTGTATTTAAATTTCAACTCCGGATCTCTCAAACTACTGATATTTCAAAGTAAATTTCCTGGGACCTGAAAATTTACTTTGAGATATCAGTAGTTTGGAATGCATTTCAACATTGGGATATCGAGAGCTGACGGTAGTTTAACAGTGTTTGATTTATATTTGGACGACCCTCGTTAATCTTATACCCCCGAAACAGGAAGATATTTACTTTGCTTAACCATAAGATTACTAAGTCTATAAGAATTCAAATTAGTAAGGAAACATTTGTGTACAAGAAAGGATGTCAATCTATTTTGCAACTGCAGTTTTATTCTGCTTGCTACCAGCTGTATCACAAGGAGCCAATGGAAAACATCAAAGCAATGTAAATGGCAAAGAAATCCAGAACCAGAAGGCAGCTATTGGAAATACCAGTGGTGAAGGTTTTAATGCAGGGAAAGAAAGACATCCCTATGTCTCTGTAGGTAAAACGGCGTCTGTTGCCTTTGCTGAGGAGCGGCAGACTGATGATGAATCGAAGTTGAGTGGCCAAAAAGGGCATGATATAAAGAACTCGCTATACATAATTAGAACGGATTCTAACGGTGAACTGTTACAACAGACCGCACAGGGAAAGAGCCAGACTATAGAGAGAAATGATTTCGAGGACAAGGAAAAGCAAATACCTAAAATCACTGATAGTGAGCAGCTGGTCGGACAGGAAAAACACATGCATATTGAAGAACTAAATGAGGATATAAATACGGACAGAGTTTGCCAATTACAAATCAGTGAAAGATCTCTAAACAAGTTCAAGAAACAAATCGTATATGGAAAGGCTAATATCATTACTCTTAATCTTAAATTTTCAAATACAGTCAATGTCACATGGTCATCTGGCGTCATCCTACCGTTCAAATGGCGGTGGGTATTTAAAGAAACAGAACCTTACCTAAAGATGCCTTATACGTCCGTTGTTTGGTCCCTCGGACTGCTATACTTACATTCAAAGGGGCCAATTGATATAGAACTGGATTACGCAAGTAACATGACTCAGTGTCGCAATATAACGATCGGAGAGATTGAGTCAGATTTGATTGTAGGTCGTGCCCTAGGAAATATGACTCAGAGTGTTGCCTCAAAAGATATAAAATATAATACAAGTAAATGGTGCTACATGAGAAAAACAGCCTATCACAAACAACTCCTGTCAAAAGATATTGACATTCAGGCATATCCTACTTTAGAGTACGTTTGCTGTGCTTATAAACTGGATGTACCAACCATGGAAGTAAAGTGTTTCCAAACAGATGAATATAAGTTTGTTTGGTGGCAAGTTCACCAAATCTTAGGAATCCTTATGCTGCTCTATTTTCCTATTTTGTTTATGAAGATGGGTGGCAAATTACAGAAGAGAATAGGACTGTCTTCAACAGGGAATGATGCTCCCAGTGATGGAAGGCAGAACAATTATTCTGCATTGCCGACAGAGGATTATGTTTATCTCATGGACGTTTCACCAGTTACAGCCTCCTCAACGATAAGTCCTGTCTTAGTCAAAATTCTCCCTTCATCTCAGACAGGCAAATCTAGACTTGCTATCATTTTATGGTTAGTGGCAACGCTTATTTTACCAGCAATAGAGCTGTTATTGTGGTACCTGTATATGTATGACTTTGCAATAGATCTGGCGAAGAATAATATGTCTTTTGGATTTTCTTCGATGCTTGCAGGCTGGAAGGCCAGCCGGTCAAAGCTGAGTGAGTTTGGTGGACCGTTCATTGCCGTTATTCTGTATGTTGTTGTAGGCGGATTGCTGACACTCTGTCCAAGAAAGGTTTCGGACCAAATCTATCTTGGAGTTGCTGACAATAAGGAACATGTAGAAACTATTTTGTTGCTCAGCCTAAATAGGAAAGAGAAACTTGGTTCAGTCAAAATCGGTAAAGCCAAGAACGGATATACAAGATCATATAAACTGCAAATGTGTCATTTGTACATGCTTTTAAATCCTGACTTTTGGATTTTAGAGTGGAAAATTGTGAAGTCTAGATGGTGTGGATTTGTTTCAGTTTTAGAACAGACCATATCGAGCAAGACAGTCAGAGGAGCTGTAATTTTGTTTTGTTTACTGCTTTATGTTGTTTTGGTCCTTATTGAAGTTGCCGTTGCTTTCTTCTACTACAGCATTCCAGTGCTCAGCTTCCTTTGTTCTCTTGTTACAGGATACTTTCGTGGACTACAGAGATATCTCTCAAAAAATATTAGCCATAAAAGTCTAAGATTCATGATTCGCATTCCGCTTTGTATAGTCGTGTTATTATTCCAGATTTACTATTTATATATTTTCACTATTCTATTTCTTCAAAGTTTTTGGTTTATATCAAGAATATTGGTATTTACATATACAGCCATTGTTGCATACCCTCGAGAAACGTATGGTTACTTACTGCTTATCATTACCACCGTTTCATTTAGTGTCAAAAGGTTCTTTTCGTTTGGGAATATTTACAAGTTAATTTTGGAGATCACAATTAAACAATGTAAGGAGACGGAATCGCTTAAGAAACATCTGATTTCTAAGGAGGGAGAAGACACGTTTGGCATTTCTAGAGAACTGTTTGAGTATTTAGTTGAAAATATTCTACCACGCAGAGTTCATATATTCCATACGCTCCTACAGCTGTCTTTAATGATCTTTGTTTTAAGTGTTTCCATCAATATTATGATAATGTTTCAAAAGTTCGAAGACCTGAGTTTATTTGTTAATGTTTTTGTAGCAATGTTTATCTGTGCGTTGCCGGCCATTTACAGTTCCATAGTATCAAGTGAACAAAGAAAATTAAAACTGAAACGAAAAGTTGAAAAGTTACTGCATGCATGGAATGAAAACCAGCATTCGGACATAGAACTGATCAATTTTCCAAATTATCAATGATCTAAACAATAAAGCCGATTTTCCTTCGCATAATTTTACAATGGTGTTTATGATTAGGAAGAACTGAATCACTTGGAACCTGTGATTCCCAAGAATTACTATGACATTGTTGGTATTTCAAGAGATTTCTTTGAATATACAGTGTAAAATATAGGACCTGACAAGGTTGATATATTCCTGCAGCTTCGTTTGTGCAGATTCTTTGGTGCTATGGTATTGTTTCAAAAGATTGGAGTTCTGAGTTTCTTTAGCAATGTTTATCTCCGCATTATCATTTAGTTACAGCTTCCCAGGAGAATAAAGTAAAATCTGACACGAAAAATGATGTTACTGAGTTGTGGTTTAATTTCCATTAGATTTCATAATTATTTCATAATTATCAATAATTTCGTGCTTCATGTTACAGTAAATGCCTAAAGGTAGTGCTTTGTGGTATATACAGCAATCTCAATAAAACCATAAAAAATTATCGTATCTCCCTGAAAGTTAGCAGACTTCTTATCTTTGTTGTTCTCTACAGTTTAGAATACAAAACAGAGGGACATGCTGTTTAGAAAAGTGTTTTTATATGAAACGATCAAAGGGTAATTTTCTGCGCAGGAATCTGAAAAATAAAATCCGTTCTTGAAAATGTACTTAGCTCTGAAGATACTTTGATCCATTAAAAAGAGCGTCCTAGCAATTATTTGTTCCAACTCTTTCTCAAATTGTAAGGTAGACCAGATAAAAACAGTAGCTTTTTCTCAAATGTCTGACCATGTATATAAGTGCATGTATAGTGATTGCATTCATTAATACAGGTAGGTCAGTTATACCTATATCATACTCACAGTATAAAAATTACATTACAATGACCAAGACAGGCGTGTTATTGAAATTATTCAACCTTGAAAATAGACTCTGTGTATTTTAAGACAAATATTTGGACACAGGCCACACCCTTTTTATTTTTATCTGCGCAGCCTGATAACGTGCACCAAGAATGGAAAAATAATTGCTAGGACGCTCTTCATAATACATTAATTTAAGTTCAGACCTAGTTACATTTTCAATAATGATGGTCATTTTTTTTTTATTCGCACAAAATTACCCTTTGATCTTTTCTTATATAAATCCCTTTTATCATCAACAAGTCCTGCATTTTGGGATTCTGAATTGTGAGAAACAACATAAAGAAGGCATCTGCTAAGTTTTGGGAAGATCTGTTGTATTTTCAGCATTTTATGCAGATTTTTGTCTTTGCCCCAAATCAGTGATAATCACCACCTTAACATGGGAAAGGTTACTCTAAATCATCTGCCAAAGACTCATATCGTCACAGATCAGACTCTCTGGTTTTATTACAATATTCTCAGAATTCACAGAGTTTTACGTGAACAGGAAACTGCGTATCTGTGCTGGTGTAGTTGAACTTTCGTTAGCGTATGTCCTAATGGTCTGTTAAGTTTTTTTTATCATTTTTCTCAGGAACGCCGGTATTTTATTCATGGATACAGTGTACAAAATTCCTAATTGGTCACTTTTTACACAGAATTAAGCCTTCATTCTGACTACAAATTAGGAAGGATAAATGCACATATATTCTTATATTTTACATGCAAAGTGTCTGCTTTTGCAGTTGCAAAATGACTAGCTACAATTCGAGAAGTATCAAGATTTACACAAACACAAACGATTATGAGAACTCTGACACTAAAGCAGGAATATAAACATTCGGGAAAATGTCCAAATTTACTGTATATTGATTACGATTGCACTAATTACACTCGAAGGCATCCTAGCGGTCCCAAATGCGTCCTTTTATATAAACCTCTATTTCATGGTCCATTGATTTGGCCTTATACTGATACTGATACTGATACTTTATTTATGCATTAGGCCATTAAAGCCCATGAGCATTTATACATATAACATACAATACAGGATAGGTAGCGATATATAAATGTACTTTTGAAACCATCCCTTTCTGAAGGCGAACGTCAACAGTTTTAGTGAGACCTTGACAAGCCTGCATGGCAAGCTGTGCAGACTGGTCAGGGTCTCACTAACAGCGCTATGACTAAAGCAATCATCCGTCATCATAACAATTCAACTGAGATATATACAAAACGTCTGTAGGCCTACGTCAACAGCTCCGGTGAGACCATGTCCAACCGGCACAGCTATGCAGACTGGTCAGCGTCTCACTACCAGCACTATGACCATAGTAATACCATCGTAACATATTACCTGGAATAAACTTAACATCTAAACGCGTAAGTCAACAATACCGGTGAGACCATGAACAGCATGCACAGCTATGCAGGCTGGTCAAGATCTCACTACCAGTACTATAGTTATAGCAATCACCATCGTAACGATTCCACTGCAAATATATATTATACAAACAAATCAAAAATAGATATTGTAAAATACTATAACTGCTGTTTTTCCTGTGGATGTGGCGGACCTTACCCAGCTTCCAAAGAATCTTGGCATAAATTACGAAAATTAAACAACCAACGTCGGGGAGCCGGGTTCAGGGTTCATGAGGCGGAACCAATGTACAGACATCATTTCCCCGAACCCGGCTCACCGACGTCGTTTAGAGACCCCATAACACTTTTCCAAATACAGCTGGGTACAGTTCGCCTCATGCACTTTATTTTACATTTCTTACAATATTGATAGGCAATAATCAATAACGAATGAATGAATATCCGTCATTACGTTTAACTCTTATTTCGGTGGTGTATCTTAACCAGCGTCAGACGGGTTCGGATACGTACTCTGTAAGATCCTAAACAGCAGACAGGGGACGGGGGGCAGGTTTAGGGAATATGTGGCGGAACCAATGTCCAAACAGAATTTCCCCGCACCGGGCCCACCGCCACTAATCGCAAAATCAGGGACATATGGAAAAGCATTGATATAACTCTAAATATGACAGGAGAGAGACCAAGCTATACCGACATGATTTCTTGTCTCAATTTAAATGCTTTCTGAATATAAACACTTAACTTTTGTAATTGTTTTGTATTCTCCGTAGAAAAAAGTTCGATTAATTTTATCATACTAGGCCTTTTCCAGTAATACTTAGGTATATAGATTTTCCTCAATTCTAGATATAAAGTACATTCGAAAACGAAATGGTATTCATCGTCTAGTATGCCACATGATTTGCATTTTCTATCCTCTAATGGTGTTTTCGTCGGTTTTGTCCATCGCCCTGTTTCAATTTCCAGTCTATGAGAAGACAGCCTTAATCGACATAAGCTTTTACGAAATTTATCCACTTGCAGTTTGTCTAAATATATTTGATACTTGAAACTTGAAATTTGATTATAGAATCTAGTTCTTGAAGATTTTTCTAACCTGGCATGCCATTCTTGTGAAAAAAAGTCCTTAACTCTTAGCTTAAATACGTTTAGAAAAATTGCAATACTTCCCACCCCTTGTGCTAACCATACATCCATGAACCCTAAACGACACAAGAGTTGTCTAACTAAAGACGCCCAATTTTCCTTATCTAGTTGAAAATCCAAATCACGTAACATGACATTATAGATTCTTTTGATATATTTTTTCTCATCACTTTATAGAATTTTAAACCAGTATTTGATAATATTAACATAGCGTCGTGACTGGAAATCTTCCCTACCTAGTTCGCCATAAATGAAATCATTCTGTGTGGATTATTTGACTCCTAAAAGCTTCTTACAAAAGTGTAAGTGTACCGTTTCAACATCTTTTGACTTATAAAATCCCCACACTTCACTGCCATAATTTAAAATAGGAGAAATGAGTTTGTCAAATATCTTGAAGACTTTTTTTTATGTACGAATATGATTGCCTGGGACTCAGTATGACCCGATGTTTGACCTCAACCTAACAGTATGGCACAGTGACCTATATTGCATGGTCCAGTAATTTTGCCTTATATGTTGAAGACTATTTAATGTACGAATATGATTGCTTGGTATGACTCAGTATGACCCGATGTTTGACCTCAAACTAACAGTAGGTCACAGTGACATAAATTTCATGGTCCAGTGATTTTGCCTTTATCTTGACTATTTCAATTACGGGCATGATTCTTGGGATAATGTCTCAGTATGACCCAATGTTTCTCCTCAAACTAACAGTAGGTCACAGTGACCTTCATTTCATGGTCCAGTTATTTTACGCTATTTCATGGATTTGCATAATATTTGAAATCGTGGTTTGTGCTGACACTGAGTGATCTCATAGTTATTTCAGTCAATGTGGCCTACATTTCATGGTCCAGTGATTTTAGTCAATATGTCCAACACTATTTTATGGATTTGCATCATATTTGAGTTAATGCATTGGGTTTCACACTATGAGTGACCTCATACTAACTGTAGGTCAGTGTGATGTATACTTCATGATTTACTGATTTAAGCCAATAGGCTATATCTCCAAAATAAACGCATTCATACCAAATTTAGTGTGACAGCATTCATATCAAATTTAGTGTGACAGACGCGCGTTTCTGTATTTCACTTCTTCAGTGTCGCTAAGCCCCAAAAGTTTGAAAAGAGATGATGAAAAGAAACTATTTCATTCGCTTTCATTATACTTGGTGTAATGGTACATTCAGATATTGTGATTGACCTCGTGTCACTTCTAAGTCATTGTGACCATATATCACATTTCATTGATACAGTCTTACCTTTGGCAATAGTTAAGAGGTATGAATTATTCTTAGGAGAACTTTATTCTGACACTGCTGTTGATCTCATTTTACTTATCCGGTATTGTCCATATTAAACCTGCGCGTGTTAAAGACAAGCTCCCGTAGATCGCGCTTTATTGTCTTCTGACAATACTCTAGTTCTTCTCAGAGAGACAGAGACAGAGAGACAGAGACAGAGAGAATTCAATCCTCAGCCCTTATCATGATGACGAATCGAATTATATACTGAACAAAAATAAAAACTTGACGTTTTTATTTCTTAATTCCGGCCAACCTAGCAAATATGTAATGTATGTACGGATTTTTTCGAGTTGGACAGACGTCTGATTACTTAAATCATGAAAAATTATTGGTAAATGTTTGTCCTCTCCGGAGTTATCTAACTTATTCTTATTTTAATAATTCAGACAAGAACTTTAATTTAGTTTAAACATATTTATTTCAACAAATCTCAAGTGTACATAGATCTAATACGCAGAATAAATAGGATTAGAACGGAAGCATGCGCTTATTTGGTTCTTCTCTTTAATTTGCGCATGCGCATAAGAGAGTTTTCTTGTACGCAATAAACAGTAGGTCCAGTAGGCACAGAAAACACTTTAACGCTTATGTCCATTGTAATCACAGTCTGAAAATAACGTTTAACGATTCAAATCTTTCATATTATCTCCCTTTGAATTAAACATATAGAGATTTTTGAGATGCCATATTTTCTATACCAGTGTGTCTTTTTTTATTTTTTTCTTCGAGATTTGTCTTGCAAACTTAATGTCTGTATTACTGAATTTATTTGAAAGCCATTTCTTAAACTGTCATAAAGACTTTAAAGTGTAATGGGAATTCCATTGAAACTGAATTTCCAACTTCTTAATGGCATGGGCTGAGGTTTTTCTTCTAGTCCTCACGGCCTCCTAGTTGACCGTGCATTAGCATAACCTTAGTTTGTAGATCCATACAGATTAAATATAATAATGGAAACGCATTGCCAAGAGATTTTGTATCACTGAAGCAGACTTTAACAATTTGAAATTCGGTAAATGTTTGGTTTTGAGCACAGAAAACAGAAAAGTACCCATGTGACGTTTACAATAGCCTCAATATTGCTGTATCTAAAGAATCTTGAATTTTGTGTGACTGTGATACTACCAAATGATTACTTTTTCTTAAATTTAAAAGAATTTTTATGTCTCACTTTTTCGGGACCACCGTAGGATGAAACATAGCGACTGTCAAGTTTTTATTTTTGCTAAGTGTATGTATTCTGTGTATATCTTTACAAGCGACAAGGAAGATATTTGATTAAGAACAATTGAATTGTGTGTTTTTGATATACATGTACATGTTTATTGTTTGACCTATTCCAGAGCTTGACAAACAACTTAACAAACTAATCTCCTTCCATATAAAATCGCATGCAGATGATAAATCAAAGGAAAATCGGGGAATATCACCAGTATGAGTATGCTTTATGGATTAAAATTGAGTCTATAATTCAGAACAGTAAAACGGGTATAACTGTGGCAAAGGAAGAATGTTATTCTCTTTTGCAAATGTGCTTTTGTTCTGTTTGTTGCCAACTGAGTTGCATAGTGTAACTGGGTCGCACCAGCGGGAAGTCAAAGGCTATGAGAATCAGCAACATCACACGCGAACTAGAAACACTGAAACTGATACTTCTGATGTAGGAACAACGCAAGAAGATTATACTACCAAAAGTGAGCCACGACACGAGAAAACCAACACTGTGGTTGTGCGCCCTGCGCAGACTCAAATCAGCCTGGGCATCCATCCGGTCTGGCCAGACTCTTTGCTAAGTGCTTAAAGGGTAGCTAAGGGACTAAGCTACCTCCATGCGGACAGCGAAGACTCTGATCAGACTGGGCGGATGCCCAGGCTGATCTGAGTCTGCGCTGGGCGCACAACCACTTTGTTGGTTTTCTCGCGACGCGGCTCAAGTATACTCGCCTTTGTTCTTTCTGCGAATAAACCTGGGATGAATAACGAATCAGGAACAGATGTCATTGATGGAGGTTTAGATATGATAAATGCTACGAAATTTCTTCTTCAAGGAATCGGAAAGGACTCTAAAGGCAAAATAGTGAACAATGTTGTACGAAATACAACCGTGAAGGGAAGTGATTTACAGAGCAAGATTAAAGGAATTCAAAAGCGCTCTGATGGACAGCAACATGCCAGATACAAAATAAATTTGAAAATGGAACCAAAAGGACATATAACTATTGAGAGGTGTCTCTTACAAGTGAGTAAAAAGTCCGCGAAGGCGTTTAACAAGCTGATTTTATATGAAAAGGCCAATATCATAACGCTGAGACTTAGATTTTCAAACTCTCTGAATGTCACATGGTCATCAGGCGTTATCCTACCTTTCGAATGGAGATGGGTGTTTAAGGAAACATACTCATATTTGAAAATGCCGTATGCAGCTTTCGTCTGGTCCCTCGGGCTACTGTACTTACATTCAAAAGGACCAATTGATATAGAGCTTGATTATGTACACGACATGAAACATTGTCCCGATCTGACAATCGGGAAGAAAGAATCTGACAAGATTATAGGCAACGCGTTAGGCAATATGACTCAATTGATAGCTTTACAGGACATGCGATACAATACCAGTCAGTGGTGTTACCAAAGAAAAATTCCAAAACAAAAACGCTTCATACCGTTTGATGTCAATTTCCTACACACTAACCCTGCTCTGGAGTATATTTGCTGTAGTTATAAACTGAATGCACCAAAGATGGGGGTAAAATGCTTTCAGAAACAAACGTATGACTCTGTTTGGTGGGACATTCATCAAACACTAGGAACTTTTATGCTACTCTATTTTCCAGTTTTATTCATGAAGATGAGCGGGAAAATTCACAAAAAGATAAAAATGTCTTCAGCAGGAAATAGTTCCCTCAATGAGGAAAGGAAGAACGCATACAAAGTAATACCTACTGACGACATTGTTTACCTGGAGGACGAGTTGCCGGTTTCAGCAATTTCTATGATTATTTCTGTTATAACTGACCGACTTCCTTCAAAACAGTCGACGAAGTCGAGACTTGCAATATTCGTATGGTCATTGGCAACACTTACTTTACCAGCAATAGAGTTGTTATTGTGGTACATTTATCTGTACGACTTTGCGATAGACTTAGCAAAGAATAATGTGTCTTTCGGATTCTCTTCCATGATTGCAGGTTGGAGGGCGAGTAGATCTACTAAATTGAGCTTATTTGGTGGACCGTTCGTTGCCCTTGGTATCTATGTTGTTATAGGCTGGGTAATTACGCTTTGTCCAAAAACAATGGCAGATCAAATGTATCTCGGTGTAACTAGTGACGAAAAGGAAACAAAGAAAAGTATCTTGTGGCTCAGCCTAAACACAAAAGAAACTCTCGGGTCAGTTGAAATCGGAAGCCATAGAAACGGATATACTAGATCCTACAAACTCCATATCTGTCATTTGTATATGCTTTTGAATCCAGACTTTTGGATTTTGGAGTGGGACATTCTAAAAGTGAGATGGCGCACCTTTGTTTCAGTTTTGGCAGAGTCCAAGTCAATCAGAATGTTAATAATATTGTTTTGTTTCCCGATTTATATTCTTTTGGTCCTCATTGAAATTGTTGTAGCCTTCTTTTTCTACAGTATTCCGATGCTCAGTTTCTTTGCTTGTGTTGTAAAAGGCTTGAGTCTGGGATTGGACAACTATTTGTCGGAAAATGTCAGCAACAGATGTCGTTCTGTAAGATGTTTTATACGGTTTTCACTTTGCATTATCGTCTTGTCATGCCTTATATACTATCTATATATTTTTAGTATTCTGTTTCTTCAAAGTTTCTACTTTTTATCAAGACTATTGGTATTTACCTACACAGCTCTTGTCGCCTATCCAAAAGAAACTTATGGCTACTTCATGCTCATTCTTACAACTATATCATTTGGCATCTCATGTTTCTTTTCTTTCGGGGACATCTACAAACTAATTTTGGAAATTGCTATAGAAAGATGTAGGAAAGAACCATCACTAGAAAAATATTTGGTCTGCAAGAATGACTTGTGTAAAGATGACGTCTACGGTATTTCTAGAGATTTGTTTGAGTATTTGATTGAACATATTCGACCTCGCAGAGTTCAGATGTTCCATACACTCTTACGACTGGCTTCTATGACACTTGTTTTGAGTGTTTCTATTGAAATCATGGTGGGTTTTGAGAAGTTTGAAGATCTGAGTTTCTTTGTTCATGTTTTTGTTACAATGTTCATTTGTGCTTTGCCGTCTATTTATAAATCTTTGGTGTCAGCAAAACAGGATAACGTAAAACTGACAAGAAAGATTGATAGATTTCTGCGAGCATGGGATTTGAATAAGTGTTTGAATGAATAAAGCAGAGCTCTAGATAAGAGGGGTATTTAATGAAAATTAAGGGGTATTTTTTTTATTGAAACCATATATTGTGAACCCTTATCTGAAGTTTAAACTAACTGTCTAGTCCAATTTTCCTAAGGTTGCCTTCTCATTTCACCACAATATAAATGAGTGAACTCTGGTTTAACATCCCACCAACAACGAGGTCATATGGAGACGGGACCTCGGTTTAAAGTCTCATCCAAAAGACCAGAGAAGCGGGGGATCGATCTCGCGACTCCTGGATTGGTAGTCCGTAGTGTTATACACTACACTACAGCCGCTCCCTAACCACAATATAAACCTTTTGTGTTACAGAAGAATGCTTACTGATATATACTTTACCATGACTGCTTTAAAAGTATTGACATAAGGCACCTCTGCAACAGTTGGTATAATAAATTAAAAAAATTGATTTTGACTGATTTAACTTCCAGCTATGTTTTCATAAAAGTGCTGGCAGAATAGGAAATACTGCTGTCTCTGAACCCTCTGACCTTCGTCTACAGCATTTGCTCTGTCATTCCTGCCCAATATTTGGTGAGGTTGTTCAACTTTTGCTGACGATTTTGGAGCATTTACTTGCTTGTAAGACTAAACATGTAGTTGAGGACACAAGACTTATGTAAGAACAGATTTACATATGAGCCGCGACACGAGAAAACCAACAATGTGGTCATGCACCCAGCGCAGACTCAGATCAGCCTAGCAGCCACCCAGTTTCACCAGACTCTTCGTTAATTGCTCAAAGGATAGCTAAGGGTCTAGGCTACCTTCATGCCGACAGCGAAGACTCTGATCAGACTGGGCGGATGCCCAGGCTGATCTGAGTCTGTGCTGGGTGCACAACCACTTTGTTGGTTTTCTCGTGTCATGGCTCATATAAAGGGTTGTACCCAACAGAAAAGACGAGATTATGATCCCAACAAAATATGACCCACATCAGGTGAGGATAACAATATCTTGAAAGTTTTATGAAAATCAAATGAAAACTGAAGGCATAGCTGAGGACACCAAAGCTGACCATAAATTTACAGTTATAGGGCAATAACTCTTGACAGAAAGGGTCCGATCATGACCCTGATATAATATGATTCACATCAGGTGGGGACAGTAATAACCTGAAAGTTTTATGAAAATCGGATGAAAACTGAAGGAGGAGTTGAGGACACAAAATTTGACAATAAATTTAGGTAAAGGACAATAACTCTGAAAGTGTCCAATCATGGCCCTGATATAATATGATCCACTTCAGGTGGTGATAACAGCATCCTGAAAGTTTTATGAAAATCAGATGAAAACTGAAGGAGGACTTGAGGACATAAAATTTGTCTACGGAGAGACGGAAACCATAACTATAGTCCCCTTCGACTACATTTATGCACTTTGTAATTTGTTTGATCTTTGCTTCTATTATCGTAAAACCTCTATATACTGGGACAGTTAGGTCTGAGCAAATAGTGCAAACCCAGATCAGACTGCTCCTCAAGGAGCAGTCTGATCAGGGTTTACACTATTTGCCATCCCATTTGCATTTTTGGACACATTACTGCACTGTAATATCAAACTGTTCCAATTTTAGGACAATTATGGTAATTATTTTTGGTGTCCCAATATTTAGAATTTTTACCGTATTACATAAATACAGAACATATGCATGGAAATAAAGAAGTATCATTCTGAAGAAAATTGAAGCTTTTCAAAATCAGTCATTTTTTTAGAGTTTTTTTTTATCTTTTCTTATACAATTCATACTTTGTACGTTCAACTCTCCACAAAGGTTCAAAAGAAAGTCTTTGAAACTTTGTCTGCAGCTACATGTATATTGCAAACACTAGAAGATGGAGAAGTCTCTCGGCCAAATATCACTTTTTCACAGAAATGCATCTTTTCAAACTTAGCCATTTGTCGAAGCTTGCCACTGTTACTATGGCAAAACAGCACAGACTTTGAGTATCTTCAAGGTTTAGGCTGGAATCTTTGTGTACTCATTAAAGCCACCTTTGTCACGATGTTAAAGGGTAAATAGATGATAGCAGTGACAATGCAACTTTAAACACTAATATTTACACTTGCCACTGACTTCCCATAGGTGAACCCTTTAGAGCAACTGGCTTCATACACCGATGAAGGCCAATTGATCATGTGACGTTGTCCTCAAGCGACGTATTATGTAAACAAACGTCTTGATTGGTTCTTGTAACGTTCGATTGACGCCACGTCAGGGCGACGGCTGTTTAACGTTATGACTGAACATGTCGTTACTAACTTTTCTTCAATCCATATTTTGCATATTCTACAATAAATTACCACGAAAACGGCACACAGAGGTTCACAAATAAAGTGTAAATATAAGAATAAAAATTTGATTTTTCAGCGTTCATCGTGTGAAGCCAGTGGTCGTCGCTAAAATTCTACAAGCGCTTCACGCTTCATGGAATTTTAGCTCCGCCCACTGGCTTCATCACACGATGAACGCTAAAAAATCAAATTTCAATTCTTAAATAATACCTATCTGATTTGTTCATATTTAGAAGTGTAAACCACCATTCACAGTATCCGAACGCTCTGTGCCAGCTCTTCCGGTTTTCATAGCGTCGAATCGTAAGTACAAACATTCTCTTATAACCAGTAGTCGGAAATCATTATGTTTTGAGATTTTATCCGGAATCTGCTGCGTCATTTATAGTTATGCAGCTTCGAAAATGTAAAGAGGTACGTTTAATATAATTTTCTCTTCGGTCTTTTACTTTATTGCCCTGTACAATGTCATGTATGGGTGGATAGTAAACGGTACAGTATTCAAATTGCCCTTGGCATGATTCTAAAACCATTTTGAGCCTTTTTTTACATGTTTTATAAAAAATCTTTAAAATAAACGGAAGGCGTTATCAATCTACAGTTTGTTAGTTTTGATAATAGGATGATAGCTTGGTTTTGCACGACACAAAATCGTGTTAAATTAAGCTGTTCGGAATAAAATTTCTGTGACGGCCAAGAGGTTTTCATTGTACAGGGTAATAAAGTAAAAGACCGAAGAGCAAATTATATTAAACTTACTTCTTTACATTTTCGAAGCTGCATAACTATAAATGACGCAGCAGATTCCGGATAAAATCTCAAAACATAATGATTTCCGACTACTGGTTATAAGCGAACGTTGTACTCTCGATTCACGCTATGAAAACCGGAAGAGGTGGTACAGTGCGTCTGGATACTGTGCCATTAGCAGGAGGTGTATTGAAAGTGCTGCTGACTGTCAACTCTACACCCCAGTAGCAGTACAACTTAAAGGGCCCATTTAACCCTCTTGCACTCAGAACAACCAAAACTCCATAGAGTTTTGTCTGTTCTGAGTGCAATAGGGTTAAAAGTAAAAAGTATGCAAAGACCAGGAACTGAAACAATCAAAATCCAAATCCAGCCCTCAAACCATAGTTAAAACTACATGTCTACTTCACAGTGCTATTACAGTAATCAGGCATCAAAATATGTAAGCCATTTTGCCATCATCAGCATTTAACTGTGTAACTATCGTAACTATCATTAAAACCATTTTGGCACAAATGTAATGGGCATCACTAAATCTGACTTTTGAAAACAAGAAACTCTTATCACCCCGCATAGCCATTAACACTGTCTCAAAAATCTTTCAAATGCCAGTGCCAACATGCACCTACCCATGGGTGCATACAATTGTGCTTTCATACCAGCAAGGTAATAAAGACTAGTGATGGGAATCGGTTGAAATTTTATAATTGATCATCGGTTCAAAGCAAGTGACCGATAATCGAATATAATTGAAATCGGTTGGTAGAAACTCTAAAATATTACTAGAATTGCTGAATTCCCCGTTATAGTCCTAATTCCTCGTTTATACTGCATTATTCAGTTCTGCAGATCCATACTGGTTTGTAGGAACTTGGTAAGTAGATGCAGACAATAATAGAAGAAACTGTACAGATTGTTAGTACAATTCCATCGACATACATATAATGTATACATGTGGGCACCCTAGAAGATCTAGAAAATGTATTTCTGTCTCTATGTTATTCAGATTTTAGCTTTTACAGTCACAATAAGCGGACAAGTACTTTTGAATTAATAAATACATATTTAGTAAACAAGAATGATAAAATAGCAGCTATCAAGCATAGATCTTTCCTGGCCCATTTCTGTTTTCAGATGGAGGGTTATTTGTCTGTGGCATTTACATTGTAGTTTCAATATTATTAGCTGAATAACTCATGGAAATGTTTTGTGAGGTTTGCTGCAAATCAGGGGCCATATTCATGGTTGCTATGCTGTTGCTACGGCTAATTTTTATCAAGGAGATTCCCTACAACTATGAAATTTGCTCTGAAGGAACAGTCTTACAAAGACTTTTCCTCCAGAGCACCTTTCATTGTTGTAGGGAATCTCCTTTATAGAACTTTAGCCTTAGCAACAGCATGGCAACGACTTAAGTCTTTTTATGAATACAACCCCTGGTCTTAGAAAGCAATAGAGCTGACAAATCAATGAATTTTACATTTCCCCCAATTAATCAGTTTATACACATTTGGGCTCGATTAATCGCAATCCAGCTGTAACCGATCAACTTTCTATTATAATCGATCATCGGAACATAACTAATAATGACACAATGCTCAGTATTCTTTATTTGATCAAAAATATACAGAAACACTGATTTTTTTTTACAAAATATATATTTCCAAATAAAGTCAAGACAATTAATATCATCTTGTTTTGTCTTTTCTCCAACCAGTGGGCTTAGACTGCTGTATCTTCTTCTGTTTCCTGCGAAACTTCTTGTGTTTAGATTTGTAGCTCTGAAAATCAAACAAGCAAATTAAATGCAACTAAATAAAAATACTTACAAAATTTCCTACCTATAGAGACAGACATGCTTAAACAAACAGTATAGACCCAGATCAGGCTGCTCCTGAAACTGCTCCAGTCTGTTCAGGTTCAACCCAGATCAGGCTGCTTCTCAAGCAGCAGTCTGTTCAGGGTCTGCACTGTTTGCCATTAAGAGATACCGTAATGTGCATATATATTGGGACACCTAAAAATAATGAATTTTACATTTGGGACAAATGGAAAATTTATTATTTTAGGTGTCCCAATACTAATACACATTAGGGTAACCTGAATAAAACAGCCCTATTTGGACAAAATTCAAAGAGGAAGACATTTTTAACAGAAATTAGTATGGCAAGAATTGAGGTATACCAATGCATTTTAGGATTTCATTGTCGTGATGTTTATAAAGCAGACAAATGAGCAAAATCCCTTCTCATTATTTTTTTCTAATGTTCACCAAAGCATAATGAGAAACACAAGACAACCATATTTTAGTAAGCACACATGATGTGTAGAGATAATGATGACTTTTATTTAAGAAATAGATCAGCTCTAGCAGTGAATTGTTGAGTAATAATTCACTGTTTGGAGGTCAGTTGGAATGTAGATCATATCACGAGTGCGGAGCACGAGTGATATATCTACTTACAGCTGACCGACAATTCAATGCTAGAGCTGAACTATTTCGATTCTAACACTCAAAAACGCTGAAAAAATATTCTTTCCATTCGAATTCTCCCAACCTTCCAGCCAGCGTGTTAATGCTCCCGCCAATATTCATAAATGTACCTAGAATAAATGTACGTTTTTATAGCGATTTTAGAAAGAAAAAGAGACGTTACACCGTCTAACGTCTCAAAATTACGTCAGTTATTCTGGTGACGTCAACAATTAGACTCACGCGCTACGATGCAGTGAATTGTTGCAGAATAAAACACGGAAGCTTTCCATTGCTTCTATAGGCACACCGTGTTAGAATTGTATATTTGACTGTTAGACTGTATTTCACAAGTATCGTGGACCCTCTTTACAACAATGGCATTTGTTCCCACACATTTTGATGTTATACTGAATTTGCTGTTATAAAGAATACATATTTTGAACAATAAAACCATTCTGTGCATATCAAAATGACTTCATTAAAAATTTTTGTCATTGTAATGAAAGATTGATTGATTGATTTGATGCTTAACGTCCACGGTAAACAGCTATGTTCATGTCGGGACGGTCAGTTCCCCTCACCACACTATTCCTGGGCAGACTTAGACCTCGTAAGCGGTTAACCAGTACTAAGTGCACATACTTTCGCCAGTAACTGACAACTGCCCTTCTTGAATCAGCGGAAGTAGAAACGAAAGTATGTGGCCAGACCTAGTTTCGAACCCAGGACCTCTGACTTATGAGTCAGGTGCCCTACCGATTGCGCTACCCGGCCCAGCTTGTAATGAATGTCATTATAAAGAGGGCTAACTGTATAAAAATAGTACTGGAAAAAGCTCTCACATAGCTACAGAGGCCTTTACAATATTAAATGATTTCAGAATGATTTGTTTAAGAAAATGTTTATTTGCGGTTATTACCATAAATCCATGGTGGCATAAAAAGCATGCCCTTGCAGCCATGGTAAAGTCAAAGTGACTTCACCTTGATGTTTGACCATGTTATGGTATGTTACTGAGAGGCGATGACATTGTGATATCATTATAACTCAGAGCTCGAGACAAGAGAGAGTATTTTGTGATAATTAGGGATAATTTTTATTAATTTTGCATATAACCATATGTTGTGACCCCTCATCTGAACCGTCTTGATGAGACGGTTCAGATGAGGGGTCACACTATATGGTTTCAATGAGAAATAAAACAAACTTATCCCTCAATTATCATCAAATACCCCTCTTATCTAGAGCTCTGAAAACTTCATAATGATGGCACTCTGACATCACCAATACAAGCATACTAGCATGGGTATGCTATGTATACCATTACTAATGCTATGGCAGGGGAAATATCTGCTTAACTCTTTAAGCACCAAAAAGCAGACGACAAAATTTACGTCTGCAAAAATTTAAAAAATGCCTTGTCCAAGACATTTCATCTTGAGAATTCAAAGTCTAGAGGGCAAACAGTGTAGATCTAGATGAGGCGGCTCATATGAGCCGCCTCATCAGGATCTACGCTATTTTCGTCACTGGTGCTTTAAGTGTTAACAATTTATTCAGTTATTAAAGAGTAATTTTCCATCTCTAGAATGGCCCCGATTCAGTCTTATGAAATCTGCTTTGAGCTGAATTTACTTCTAAAACAATTCCAAGCTCTTATAAGATGGAGCTTGATAGTTTTAGAAGGGAAAAAACCTTGTCTTATGACCAAAGGAATACAGTAATAAAAAAAAACACAAAAAAAACATTTACAGGCCAATTTGATTTGGTGTTTAATATGAGTGTACTTCTGCTGCTATCATGTGAACACTACATACATCTATATATTCAGGCCTCTTTTCCAGCCATCTCTCTCGAACTGTTTCCAAATCTTCTGTTCTGTAAAACTTCTCACCATCTGAACAGAAGGTACAATCAATCAATAAATTTGGTAAAAAACTATACATATACAACAAAGTATTTGCTGACACCAAAGACGATACAAGAGGTTGAGCCACGACACGAGAAAACCAATAAAGTGGTTGTGGGCCCAGCGCAGACTCAGATCAGCCTGGGCATCCATCCAGTCTGATCAGACTCTTCCCTAAGCGTTTAAAGGGTAGCTAAGGGTCTAAGCTAGCTCCATTCAAACAGCAAAGATTCTGATCAGACTGGGTGGATGCCCAGGCTGATCTGTGTCTTCGCTGGATGCACATGTCACTTCGTTGGTTTTCTCGTGTCGCGGCTCAGGTTATAGTAATTCACCACATATGAAGGCAATTTCTTTGCAGTTTCCTGAGACTGCCAAATACTGCACACCAGCTGCTCTAACTTAAATATATAGTAGCATGAATCCAACAAAATGAAACAAGATATGGAAAACCCACAACCCATATGAAATGCCATACTTTTAACATTATAATATATGAATGATGTCTGCGTAAAGGAAACAATCTAACTGATCAAGCCAGCATATGTGTCAGCTTAGATCATACCCTAATGTGCTTAAGTATTGGGACACCTAAAACCATTAATTTTCCATTTGTTTCAAATAGAAAATGAATGTGTTTAGGTGTCCCAACATTTAGCAATGTTATTTGGGTCTATCCTGTTACAGCAATGTTATTTGGGTCTATCCTGTTACAGCAATGTTATTTGGGTCTATCCTGTTTAGGGCTTCTACGTTTACACGGATAAACGGTAACGGTTCGTGTTAAACGTTTACAAAATTCACACATCGTTTAACCGAACCTGAACACCCGGTAAACCACCAACAAGTTATAATATCTTATACAGTGGTCAGTAGTCAATCTTAATGTACTTGACGGCGTCCTCGCCGAGAAACGTCTACTATTAAAATCTCTGTGTACCTTACGCACGTCAGTAGTCAATCTTCATGTACTTGGCGTCCTTGGAAACGTCTAATATTAAAATCTTTATTTTCCAACTTCTGTGTACCTTACGCAAAGCATGACATGTACACGTTTTGCCAGCAAATTGTTATGTCATAATCGGCAGCTAATTTTATAAGGTACAGATCAAAGGCAAGGTTATGTCTGCCGACAACACGTGTTGTGCAAAAGAAAAAATTAGGACTACCTCGGTACCTGTGCTTCACAGGATAAGCTTATTGCGAAAGTGAGATAACTGCAGCTTGTAACGTTGACAGTAAGTATCAATTAACAGGATTATGTCCGATGTTTTATAAATCTAATCCATGTAATTATCAAATACGGTGGAAATAATTGCTGCCATCGGAAATTAGTCAATAGTAAATACGTTTTTTTAATACCGTTTGTTACTGTAAACTTCGAGTTGACCCCCTGAAAATGAAAGCGCATTATTGGATGACACTGTGGTAACATAATTATAATAATTATAAGGTACGGGGGGCGTCTCAGAGATGTCCGATACTAAGAATAAAATTTCAACGGTAATGGTCGTTTAAACGGAATCGTTTCGTTTTCTAGCCCTCGTGTAAACGTTTACAATATTTTGTAAACGTAGAAGCCCTAATCCTGTTACAGCAATGTTATTTGGGTCTATCCTGTTACAGCAATCTTATTTGGGTCTACAAAGTTCCCTAAGATATTTCTGTTCCAATATTTCAGGTACGCATGATCTTTACCTTTAAGTCTTGGGTCATCTTCAGTGAAGAAGAAAGTTCTAGGATGGACATAATCTGAGATCACATCTGCTGTAGGCACTGTATGGGCCTCCCTGTCAATCATAACAAAGGTCAAAGGTCAAGTGGTCAATTAATAAACAGATCAGTTTCAGATATGCAACGTCAATCTCATTTGCTCACAAATTTAAAGCATTTTCTGTAAGAATTCTAAGTAATTGGGACAGACAGGTAATAGCAAATTGTGCAGGCCCTGATCAGACAGCTCCTAAAAGAGCAGTCTGATCAGGATCTACAGTGTAGCCATTCCATCTACATCTTTTAGATGCATTACTGCATTGTCAAACCATTGTGTTCCATGTTTAGGACAGTTACAGTAATTATTTAAAAATTGTTAGAATTCATGTGGTAGTGAATATGGACACCCACAATAATGATATAGAAGTTCAGCTGCAGCAGCTTTTTACCACCTTTAACTGGCTCTTTAATTCTTAAGGGAAACTGACCAGTCAAGAATGCTAATTCTGCTGGTATAGGAGTAATTTCCCACACTTCCCCCTAAAAATGTATGTGAAGTCATTAGAACTAAGTTCTAATGAGGAGTCACAGAAAATGTTTTCACTGAAAGTGAGTAAACTCAGGTCTAATGGCCCACCAACACATAGGTAGTATTGAGACTGGACCTGGGTTTAAAGTCTCATCCAAAAGACCACAATCGGTGGTGATGGTTGAAGGGGGTGGGATAGGGTGGATGGGGGGAGGGATTTTTTCATTTAGAAAGCAGCTGAAATGAGAGGTAACACATATACTTTTATGACCATGGGGTTGCATAAAATAGTTGAGCTGCGACACGAGAAAACCAACAAAGTGGTTGTGCGCAAAGCGCAGACTCAGATCAGCCTGGGCATTCGCCCAGTCTGATCAGACTCTTCGCTAAGTGCTTAAAGGGTAGCTAAATGTTTAAGCTACCTCAATGCAGACAGTGAAGATTCTGATCAGACTCCGCGAATGCCCAGGCTGATCTGAGTCTGCATTGGGCGCACAACCACTTTGTTGGTTTTCTCATGTCGTGTCTCAGTTGTATCACACATGGGTGTCCGTAACTATGAAGTATGATGAAAATACTAACTCTGAATTCTCTTCAGCATCATTATCACTATTTCCCTCGTGCTCAGAATCACTATTGTTGACCTTGAACCTACTATCCAAGGTCAGTTTGTCAACACTGCCAGTAAAAGGCTTTGCTGTGGCTTCCTCATCTGTAAATTTATAAAAAGCAGGGGCGGTATTCATAAAACGATTTAAGTCGTTGCTATGCTGTTGCTAAGGCTGAATTTCTATAAAGGAGATTCCCTACAACTATGAAATTTGCTCTGGAGGAACAGTCTTTGTAAGACTGTTCCTCCAGACCAAATTTCATAGTTGTAGGGAATCTCCAACATAGAAATTTACCCTTAGCAACAGCATAGCAACGACTTAAGATGCTTTATGAATACGGCCCCAGAACTTCATAATAGGTAAAAGAATTAATCAATGTTTTATGGCCTTTTCAACAACATTTAAAACATTTCTGGCAAAAGAGTGAACGGTTAGGAAGATGAAATATCCCAAAAGCAAATGGAGGGCTATCATGAGATTGTGAGAACAAATAATTGTTTTCTATAACAGATTTTAAAGGAAACTATGCATTTCATTGTCCAATAGCTTGTGTTGTTCTATGGCCATCGTCAGTGTCTCATCAGGATTTTCATTGTTTGGCCAGTTATTTTTGTTTTAGGTCCAAACAACTGACACATAAAGGAAACAATGTCTCTGTCCGAATTTACCCGCTGTCCAAAGTTACCCGACTCTCCCCTTATTTACCAGTATCTTCCTCAGAGTCACTGTCCTTTCTCCCAAAGGAAGCTAGGAGTGAGAAACCCTTGGGCTCATCCTCTGATTTCTTCGCGAAGGCACTCTTCAATGAATCTGACACTTCAACAAATCGTTCCTTTGAGACCTCCGGTAAGTCAGGCTGAGCTTCGGTTTCAGCTTCAACTTCTTCAGACCTTTTCTTCTTCCTAAATTATCAAGGGAAAATACTCAAGATTTATTTTCCAGTATTTTGTGCTCTCTTACATCAATAACCTACTTCTTTGCTCAGGTCTTGACCTGCATAACTTAAAACTTTTCTACTACGAAACAGGTTCATCTTAGTTGCTCCACTTATGTAGAAGGCAGAAAACTTTGTATGTAATCATCAAAGCTTTGATGATTACATACAAATTTTTGTTTGTTCTATGTTAATATTCATTTTATTTATCTTTTACTTACACTTGCATGCATGTACATATGACATTAGACATAACAAAGCCATTTTTGATCAACAAGAACTGATGGCAGCCCACAAAATAAATGATATGAAAATACTTGAAAGGTTACTTTTTATTCAAGCCATAAAATTTTCTTAGAATATATATGTGTACAGTAAAACTTCAATGGCTCGAACACTGATGGCTCGTTCACCCTGCCTGGCTAGAACTTTTTCCTTGGTCCCCAGAGGTCACTTTATATGGTAACTTACCCTGGATGGCTAGAACTACCCTTGGCTAGAACTAATTTTCATGGTCCCAAGCCTGTTCGGGCCAATGAAGTTCTACTGTATACTACTGTCCCATATTTTAGACTTAAAATTTCTATAATAAAGCCACATGTATGTACATGTGGAGGTATTTGAGCCACAAAGTCGTATCCCATAGTGCATTTCAATTATTTTTACGACCTTATGGCTTAAATGCCTAGATGTATATTACTGTCTTTTACATATTTTGGACAATTAAATGATGGCAAAAAAATAAGCCATCATGACAACAGAAATACTGGATAGGTACATGTCTAAACTCAGTTTGTGCAGTCTACTGCTAGTCTTTGCACAGACTGTCAAGTTCAAAAGATATGTAAGACTTTGATTCAATTCAGTGGCTATGCAGGCCATTCTAAGCTTATCAAGTTTGAATATGTCCCAATGTGGCACCACTTGAAACTTTATACATGTTTGAAAATTAGTATAGATCAATAATTGAAAATGGGAGAGTTGCTTCATGTTATATCTGCACTATTTGCAAAACTTCATTCTTGACCTTCAAAAGGTTGAAAACTAAGCCCTTACTTTTTCTTTTCTGTTTTCTCTGGTGCTGGTTTCTTGGCAGTCTTGATCTCAAACTGACTGTGTTCATCTTTAGTAGGATCAAAGTGAAGCTGGGAAACATCCCTGAAATTTTAAGAATCAGTATTCATTCCTGGTTCTTCATAAAACATACAGTCAGGCACCTCCAATAAAGTGTCATGTATTACCATAAAAAAAACCAACATGTTGTCCCTCAGTAAAGCTTCCTCATATTAAGGTTAAGGAAGAATTAGCAGAATCTTGCAAAGATTAAATTCAGGGTTGCCACTTACCCTCCACTTCAAATTTCCCTGACTTTTCCATGATTCTTCCCTGACATTTTACAATTTTCCATACCTTATATACAGATAAAAAGTGAAGATTACAGTGCTAATCAAATATTGGTGGTAACTCTTAAAGGAAAGAAGTTGCTCCCTCTAAGAGAGCAAATTCTTTTCCTTTAAGAGTAGCCCCCAAACAGGACTATGAACCTAGAATGTCTCTATAGAAAGTACATCTTTTCCCCTTGAACAGAATCAGCATCTTTTCTGAAGATTGGCCATAGCCATTAATTTTAAAATTTCCTGATTTTTCCATGACTTTTTCCCAATTTTCAAAATTCCCTGACTATTCCGACCTTGGAAAAAAACTTTATCCAGATGTTTTCCCTGACCATGGCAATCCTAATTATCATTGAAGCTCACCCTTGTGAAATGGTAAGTTTCAGTATTTGTCTCCTAGAACATACAGTCTGGCAGCATTAATAAAGTGTGATGTATTTCCACACAAGAATTCCGCGGAATGCGATGTCTCGCCTGCTGGCGCTTTGTCACAAAACAGAGCTAAATCAGCAAAGATGTATGCATGAACCAAGTTTCTTGGCTCTAGCCCTTATGGTTTCTGAAAAACAGACCTTAACGTGAAAACTTGACAAAAAATTGCAAAGTCAGTCAACCGTAAAATGTTGTAAAGTCTCAATATCGATGATGACTTTTAGCTCTTCTCTTCCAGATGAATGCATGACCAAAGTTTCATGGCTCTAGCCCTTAGAGTTTCTGAAAAACAAACCTAAAAGCAAAAACTTGACAAAAAATTGCAAAGTCAGTCAACCGTAAAAAGTAGGTTAAGACTCAATATTGATGATGGCTTTGAGATCTACTCTTCCAGATGTATGCATGTACCAAGTTTCATGGCTCTAGCCCTTATAGTTTCAGAGAAAATGACCTAAACGCGAAAACTCTACAAAAAATTGCCAAGTCAACAGTAAAATGTAAGTCAAGACTCAATTTTGATGATGGCTTCGAGATCTACTCTTCCAGATGTATGCATGTACCAAGTTTCATGGCTCTAGCCCTTATAGTTTCTCAGAAAATGACCTAAACGCAAAAACTCGATAAAAATTGCGAAGTCAGTCAACCGTAAAATGTAGGTCAAGACTCAATATTGATGATGGCTTTGAGATCTACTCTTCCAGATGTATGCATGTACCAAGTTTCATGGCTCTAGCCCTTATAGTTTCTGAGAAAATGACCTAAACGCAAAAACTAGACAAATGTTTACGCTGACGCAGCTGACGACGACGACGAGGACAACACCGGAAAAGCAATACATATGTCTCGCCTCTGCTTCGCAGGCGAGACAAAAAACATAATTTGTTGTCCCTTAGGAAATCCCTCAATAATAAAGTGTGACGCATACTGTAGTACCTAACTCTGATATGCTAATTTAGTTGAAAGAATCTTGGTCCTTAATCAACTTTCACATGTGTGATATATACTATGTCTTAACTGCACTCTAACATACTACAAGGTTTGTTTGGCTTTTCATATTCACGCAGTATGATATCTGCTGTGGTAGCTAATATTGGTGCAACCTAGTGGAATGTATCTTCACCTTTTCATGTCTGTCAAGTATACCACCACCTAGGGTACTTACACTGACCACTCACATTTTGCAAGATGTAATAAATCATTCAGTTCTATTGAAAAATGAAGTTAGTTGTCTGAAGTACATAAGCATGCATTTAGAATGTGTGCCTTGAAACTTCAGACTGCTAAGTTACTTAACGGTTTCTGTTGCTTCATGTTTGTCAAAAGCGAGGCTAATCAGTGGTATCTTACTCTGCTTGCTGACTTACTTGAAAACTTTCTTTGCCTTGTCCCGTTTGTCTACTGTGATGCCTGCTGTGGTTCCTATCACTGATGCCAAGATCTTCAGTTGTCTTGTCTTCTCATCCTCTTCTTCTAACACATTCTCCTCTGAAACAATTACAGGAAAACATTGGACTCATCCATTTCAAATATATTACTGGACTGCCAGTACATTAAAAGTGAATGGGTACAAAACTTCAGGGGAAGACACTCTGCCAATTCCATTTCATTTTTGCATCAACTCTTAATGGAGGTCAACTCTTAAATGAGAAAATTCTTCCTTCACAATTAGACCCCATTTAAGAAGGATTTTGTTGCCCTGGAATGCCTACAGTAAGTCTAAAAAGTTGTTCCTCTTTGAATAACATAGCAGTGTACTCATACACTTTAGCAAAACAAAACACTGTACTTTATTTTCCAACTTCTTTAGACACGCCTACCAATCGCTCTCATGCGGAACCACGGTTCAGAACGTCAATCCATGAGAGGAGTTGCCGGTTTTGCAGTAGGGGAGCCAAAATCATAAACAAATTTGACATCGGCACAAGGTTTGAGGTATTTATTTTCTCTGGAAACTATTTATGCAAAATATAAGAATGCTATTTTGTCACATATAGATTGTTTCTTCGACACATGAAAGGATTAGGCACATTGTCTTGCATTTTTCCAGATACGCATTAAGTACGACGGAGAATGTGTTCAAGGTCAATCTCGGCGATACATACATGTAGGGAAAAGTCTCATTCTCTTGCTTGATTTTGAGTCTCTGGCCTTGTCAGTCGCAAAGAAGTAAACAGAACTAATGTATGCGTGAATCCAAACGTTGGAAGTAAGCTTTCCGTGATTGACAGTTTCGCATATAGAAAATATACGCAAAAACTTGGCATCGTCAGCCCGGTTCCGCATGAGATAATAGAAAATATAAAGAATTTTTATGAGAAACAAAAACAGTTGCTGAACAATAATTGAATCAAAACTAACATGAACTCTGTGATAAATCATTATTTTATACATTGCAGATGACTAGTTTTACGCTGTTATTATTTCCCGTTTGTCTTTTTTAGGCATTCTGCAACCCTCTTTCAAACCCTCTTGCATGCCTCAAAAACAGACAAACAGGGATTAAAACAGCCAGAAGGTCATTTGCAATGTATAAATAATGATATATTACAGAGTTCATGTTAGTTTTGATCCAGTTATTGTTCAGAAGCTGTTTTTGTGTTTGATAAAAAATCCTTATATTTTCTATTATCTCATGCGGAACCAAGCTGACGCCGCCGAGTTTTTTGTATATTTTCTAAAAACTAGACTGTCCAACGCAAAAAGCTTACTTTAAACGTTTTGATTCATGCATACAGTAGTTCTGGTCACTTTTTGTGACTGACAAGGTCAGAGACTCAAAATCAAGCAAGAGAACGCGACTTTTCCCTACATGTACGTATTGCCGAGATTGACTTTCAACACATGCTCCGCCGTACCAAATGCATATCTGGAAAAATGCAAGACCATGTGTCTAATCCTTTCATGTGCCGAAGAAACAATCTATATGTGACAAAATAGCATTCTTATATTTTGCATAAATAGTTTTCAAAGAAAATAAATACCTCAAACTTTGTGCTGATGTCAGATTTGTTTACGATTTTGGCTCCCCTACTGCAAAATCGGAAACTCCTCTCATGGATTGACGTTCTGAACCGTGGTTTCGCATGAGAGCCATTGGTAGGCGTGTTAGAACAGTCCCAGCGAGAACGTATTAATATTTGCACTTGACGCTGACTCTCCTTGAATGAACCTATCAAGAGCATCTCTTGATGAGTGATAGTTGCCAGCATGCCATGAGATAAAACTAACGTCATGATAAGATTATGTTATGTATGTTTTGATTAACTTGTTGTATACTGCTAAAAATTAAAAGTGAATTGAAATTTTAATGTTTGATGGTCATTTGGTGTTGAAGGTCAGGCTCACTATGACTATGTTGATTTGGAAATGGATTAATACCCATGCTGCATGTGAACTTATTAAATTTCTTAAATACATCCATACAGGAAAGGTTGTAGTTTATTGAACTTATTAAATTTCTTAAATACATCCATACAGGAAAGGTTGTAGTTTATTGAACTTATTAAATTTCTTAAATACATCCATACAGGAAAGGTTGTAGTTTATTGAACTTATTAAATTTCTTAAATACATCCATACAGGAAAGGTTGTAGTTTATTGAACTTATTAAATTTCTTAAATACATCCATACAGGAAAGGTTGTAGTTTATTGAACTTATTAAATTTCTTACATACATTGATACAGAAAAGGTTGTAGTTTATTTTGACATACAGTATCTGGATGTTAGGAGACCAACGCTACTTCTTCTTAAAAGCTTGTTGTACTATATACTCATCAAAACGAATTCCGCCGCAATTTTTAATTGTGATATTGACACTTTCTGATCTAACATTTTCAAATCATTTTACTTTTAATTAGTTGCCCAAACATCTGTCTTTTGAAAAGTTTTTAACATCTCAGTTTCTTGCTTGCATGTACAGAGTTACTTCGCATAACTTGTAAACAATAGGAACTGCAACCAGGCGTTTACTCTGCATGTGCAAAACCGTTATTTTTGTCTCGTTTAATTCACGAGAAACCCTACATTTTAAAAGCATCTAAATCAAACCTAAACAAACTTTCAGGTTGTGAACATTGCATCTTAAAGGGCTACTGCACCGTTTCTTCACTATTTCCAGAAATATTTTCAATTAACAGATATTTATGAGAGAAACAGATTGCTGAAAACCCCATTGAAAAATTCCTACCCAAACTGTAATTATTGACAATTAAAGTTTATGCAAATCAGATTTTAAGCCCCGCCCACTTTTTCATTTCTACAGCTTTACTTGCATAATATGAATTTGACTCCAGTTATTATTACCATATTCTGATGCAAAATATTCAAACTTTTCTCATGACATCATGTAACTTGTCTCACTAGATCTATTTTAGGGGAAAAAAGTGTAAAAATGTTTTCAAAAAATATTTTTTTTTTAAATTTAAATTATATGAATGACTCAAATGACGTCATAAGAGTCCTTGCATATTTTTCAGCTAATTAAAATTTAAATTGCTTATAACTTTTTAAACAAATTTGGAATTTTTCCTTGCAGTTTTCTACATTCTTATAGACAAAACAATACCAGTTATTTCCAGTGATTTCAATGCATGTTGAAAAACAGTACAGTAGCCCTTTAAAGTGTGTGAGACTGCACAGTAGCCCTTTAAAGTGTGTGAGACTGCAAATTGCCTCCCTTTGCATCAAAACTATAGGAAAATTGATTTTTAGATTATGGGCTTATCAGTCATAGATTTTAGTTCTGCTTTTGTGGACATGCAAATTCATTTTTTTGCAAAATTTTTTAAATGAGACTGCATCAGTTTTATGCAAAATTTTGACAGGCATGCAGTTTTGACATGTTTATGGCAATGCCACTGCAATTGTAGAAAGTTTGGCTTTTCTGCCTAAACGATAAAATTAAGTAGTGAGAGATTATCGTAAAAACTGTTTTGAATTCCCAGTATCTTCTGTATATGAACTTTTGGAATCTAAAGAATGTGTCTAAGAGATACAGGTTGGAAAATGAGGGAAAGAAATGAGAAATTTCGTGAGAAATCTCTGGAAATTAGAAATAACCCCCTTCTAAATCTGGAAGTTGCGCAAACAATTGCTTTACATTAAAGTTTTTAAACCTGTCTATCTAACAATATAAAAATGCCTTGTTAGTTCTACAATGACTCTTTAACTTCATTCATTATAATCCTTTTTCAGCAAAAGATGCTAAAGTTAATGCGGCAGAATTTATTTTGACTAGTATATATTTACCTGGCTCAGAATCTGACTCAGCAAAGCGTGTGTCAAGTTTAAATCTTTCATCATTACCGTATCTGGACTGCAGTTTCATCAGCTAAAATATTTATAAGTTCATATATATGATTATCTTATTTCTTAAAGTTGTTAAACCTACAAAAAAGGAGATATTGATTAGAATAATGTTTAACCTTCCTATACCAAAAAAATTAAATATGCCATCACAAAGCTGCCTCATCAAGTGAATTTCGGGCCGAATAATTTAATGAGGTACTAGAGCCAAAATGTAGCATGATTTATCTTCAAATATTCTCCTTGTCAAGAGCTCTGTTCAATTAAATAGTGAAATATTGCATGTCATTATCATTATATAGGACCTCCATATCTGCACACCCCCTAAATAAATTTTACATGCTGAAATTTAACAATACATCTCAAATCTACCCTCATTTTCTTCTTATTTCACAGCAAAGAAGATTGTGAAAACCCAAAATTTTGCTGCAAAGTATATTTTTGTTCTGGAAAAACCAGTGACAAGTTACTGAATGTAATAATGAATTATTCATTGTCCCTTTTTCCTTAAAATGAAAAATTTTATTGTGACTTAATTATGACTTATTACAAAGTTTCGACGGGGTACCTTCAGATCTTTACAAACTGTGCTTTACATGGTAATAAATTCATAGATGAGTACTGATACCTGTTTAAAATATACTGTATATCAAAATGGGGAAGATGGCCCTCTCAGAGGTCAGGTGTACTCAACATGCGTGAGGACTGTGATGCTGCATGCAGCAGAGACTTGGGTCATGAAGATGGATACATTGAACCGTCTCCAGCGTAATGACCGTGCATGATCTGTTGGAACTGCAATGTCAAGGCAAAGGACGAAGTTAGCTCAGACTCCCTTCTCACAAAGCTTGACATCCAGGACTTAGATGTGGTGCTTTGCACCAGTAGGATGAGATGGTTTGGACATGTAGAGCGCAGCACAGGCTGGATTGCAGAAGTACGCAAGCTGAATGTGGTTGCACAGAAAAGACCTGGTAGGCCAAGGAAAACTTGGGATGAAGTGCTTGTGAACGACAGAAAGAAGCTATGTATGGATTCTGCTGACCCTCAGAATCATTCTGAGTGGAGAGGACGCCTTCGAGGAAACTTGTCAAACAAACCCAACCCTCGGTAGAGGAAAACGGCTTTAAAATGGATATGATGATGATGCTGACCTTTGTTGCACTTACATGCAATAACAAATCTTGCTCATAGCAAAGCTCAATTATATGCTCTGCTGTGAGTGAACTTACTTTCTTTCCAGCAGCACCTTCAAATTCTGGCCGCAGTTTGAACATATTTCCATCTTGTTCCTCCTCCGAACTCTCCTCGGAGCTGTCATCAAACAACCCAACTCCTCCTGACTTCTTTGTGCTCTGTAAAATTATATTAGCAAAATTGTTTCATTCTAAATTTCCCGATAGAACTGTTTCAGAATCTTATACTATTGGATGTCATCAGAAGTGGCTCACAAGCAATTAAAATGAGACGGAGCTCTAGATTAGAGGGAGTATTTGGTGATAATTAGGGATAATTTTTGTAAATTCTGCTTAAAAACATATGTTGTGACCCCTCATCTGAACCGTCTCATCGAGACGGTTCAGATGAGGGGTCACAGCATATGGTTTCTTTAGAAATAAGGAAATTATCCCTAATTATCATCAAATATTCCTTCTTATCTAGAGCCCTGTGAGATCCCATATGCTTTGTTGAAACCACAAGAGCCTGAAGTTCCAGTCAAGAAGCATTTCTAAATTTCGTTACCCAAAAGGTCCAATGCCAATACTGTACAATATTTCATGACATATGAACTTTTTGATTTTTGATGTTTTGAAGTGTTTAACCATCAAAACTTCAAGCGTCTGTGGTTGAAAATAAACCTACTGTGGGAACCTTTCTAACTCAACAAGCCAATGCTAGTAGCCGTTAGGTGTATGGGTAAATCTTCATGTTTTCCCACCATTTAAACAAAGGGAGACAATTTTCATGACTTACTGTTTGCTTCCCTGGAAAACATAGCCCTTCTAAAAAAGGGTCTGCTCTTAAAGAAAAGAATTTGCTCCAAGGGGAGCAAATTCTTTCCTTTAAGAGCTGATCCCTATTGAGAAGGGACACTAAAATAGAAACAACAGGGTCACTTCCACTGAAAGTGTACCCATTCATCTTATTACGTAAATATGGTAAAAGAATCAGTACCATGTGTCTGAAGTCATACTACCGAAGTACATCTTTGAAACTGAAAAAATCCCCCAAAATATACATGAGGGTCCATTTGTCAAAAAGTAATGATGTCCTTTATAGTTAATGAGACAATGACTTTTTAATGTATCACAGGGCAAAAGCTCCTCTCATTTTTTAAGCAAAAAAACACACACACACTTACACACACACTTAATTTTATGCATAAATGCATACTAGAAGACTAAAGGAATCACTGACTAATACCTTCATTTAGTTAATGATGCTTTGAGCAAGTTAGCCCAGGTCTATATTATGTTTGTATCTTTGACAAAGTATTTATATAGGTCGCTATCTTTGAGTTAATATACTGAAAGACTATGAAGTAACAGCAAAATTGGTGTTGTGGAAACACTGCAAAGTGTTGGTTCATTTTTCACATAAATACTCTTTTACAGTGAAGCTTAACCTGTACAACATTTCAAAGATCCTAAAACTTACTGCGAAAACTACATCCTGGATCCCTCATCCTACAAAAATGATCACCTTAACATTAAATGTCATGGTACTGTTTCAGCCATTTAAATAACCAGAAAAGAAAGTGGCTAAATTTGCAGAAAAGGGTAGATCCAGATGACACAGCTCATAACGAGCAGCTTCATCTGAATACACACTGTTTGCCCTCTACTCTTTGTATTCTCAATATGATATAGCTTGGATGTAACATTTTTTTTGAAATGTGGCCGACATAAACTTTGTCTTCTGGGCTTTGGATGCTTTTAAGGTAAATGTAAACTTAACATACCGATAGAATGCCAACATAAAGCGGACACACTCAGTCTGACCACAGTCTGCACTTCTAGCAAACATACCACAGTGCTCCAGATAAGAAGGGGCAACAGGGATAATTTAGGGATAATTTACTTATTTCTTCATAAAAACATATGATGTGACCCCTCATTAGAACCGTCTTGCTGAGACGGTTCTATTGAGGGATCATAACATATGTTTCTGTTGAGAAGTAAGAAAAATTATCCCTAAATTATCTCTGTTATCCCTTCTTATCCAGATCTCTGCATACCATCAAGTTATTTCCTTGCTGTGCTCTCTCTAGATGATCGTCTGTGAAACTTTCTTTCATTTCTGGTCCATCTGCTGCAAGTTCATCAGAATCCTCATCAGAATCAAATATGATCTTCTTATTACTGCTAGACCCCTCATCCTTTAAATACAATCATCTCTACTTTCAAAATCATGCTAGGAGTCCTGGTAGCTCTGACAGTTAAGCCCTTGCCTACTGATCTAGCAGTCCCGAGTTTAAGCCCCGCTGTAAGCGGGAATCCTTTAATCCTAAACGGGGTTTCATTGCACACAGCCTTTCATTATCACACATCCGTTGTCCTGATATGACTGAAATGCTGTTGAAAAGGATGAAAAATCGCAAATCATCCATCCATCCATCCATTTAGAATCATGCTGCTATATTCAGTGTACATATGTTAATAAAATGTCTGCCATAGCAATATGTACAGACCCAGATCAGACTGCTATTAGGGAGCAATCTGATCAGGACCTGCATTACTTGCAGATTTTTTGAAAAAATTATACATTTGCCCAAACTGAAAAAGTATTATTACTATGATCCCATGGATTTTGAGGATGAAAGGATTGTTTTCATATATAATGAGAACTTGGTATTAAAATGTATGTGTGCCTTGGTCTTTTTCCTTTGTCTATTTCTTCACAAATGCATATTTTAAAACTGAGGAGAGAATACAACAAGTCTTTCATGAAAGCAAAAAGAAATTATCTAATAATTATCCTCCAAATCTAACCTTAATTGGAATTTCAATATGATCTTATACAGTTCATATGGAAAACTAACTTACCAAATTTGCTAATGCCTTCTGTATAACTGATTTCTGTGCCATATAGTCTTTCTGTCGTTGTCTAACAGTTTCCTGCCGCTTCTTATCAACATCTTCAACAATATTAACATCTTTCTCACTGTTGCTGTTTTCATAGGTATTAGATCTTGATATATCAAACATATCTTTGTTTTTTATATTGATTTCTTTAGTGGCAAAAGAATTGGATCTTCCACCTTTACTGGAATTTTCTGTCAATTTCTGTTCACCAGCATAGTCTATATTCTGGCCAGAAACTTTATGAATGTCTTGTAACTGCGTTCCTTGATGTTTTAAGAATTCCTTTTCCATTATTCTATTATAATCTGTATTTGGCTTACTAAGCTGTTTGCCTTTTTTCTTGTGTTTTGCTATTTCTTTTTTAACAAGTGTTTCAAAATCACTTTCATCTTCATTACTTTCTGCATTGCTCATATTAGATGCTGAAATGTTGTGAAGTCTATCATCACCTGGCTTTAAACCACTAGAATACTCATCAAAGTTCAATGCTGAACTGATAAATTGTTGTTTGTTTCTCCTGTCAGATTTTAATACCTTAGTTCGTTTTGGAAGTTTTGATGAAGACAAAATTTCATCTGTATCAGCTGATGAAACTGAACCACTATCATCATCAACAAAATCTTTAATTTCTGCTCTTTGAGTTCTGGAAGTTTTAGTTCTAATAGAAAATTTAGTTGAATTATATGTAGCTTGTGTAGTTTCACTTACTCCTTTCTTTACTAAAGTTTCAAAGTCACTTTCACTGTCCTCCAATCCTGGATGACTATCGTTTACAATGCCCACTTTATTATTAATTCCATGACCCTGACATCTAATAGATGTTTGTTCTGCAGTAACAGTTCTAGAATCAGTGTCATTGTCTAAAAATTTTGTCCCTCTGAATTCCATCAGTGGATTATCATCAACTTCTAAATTATTATCTTGTTTACTGCCACCTGTTCCTATTTTTCTAAATCTTTTATCAACATAAGCTTTAATGGTTTCTTTTTCTATACTTTCATCTTTATAACTGTTTCGACCCTTCTGACTTTCAACAGTTTCAGTCATTGCTAGTGAGACAAGCTTTTCCTGCAAAGGGTTAATTTGGATTTTAGCTACATTGTCAGATTTTGGACTGGTATGAAATCTTTTCTGCAGGTCCTGAGTATATTTATTTTTCTTGGACACTGCAATGATTTCGTCTGTGTCACCAGAGTCATAACCATCATCACTGGTCCCAGTTTTACTCACTTTAGTTGACATTTTAGCTATCTCATTTTCATCATCATATGTTAAGAAACTGGAAGATACATTTTCTGTCTGTTTGGTGGCTTGTTTCTGTTTGCCTTTGCCACTTAACGTCTTCTTATCAGGCTTTCCTGAATTGACTGCACTGCTAAGACTAGAATTAGTAAGCCTGTAATCAAAAGCTGGTACAACTTCCATATCACTATCCCTTTCAAAGGATTCCTGTACCGGTTCATATTTCCTCTTACTGGATTTCCAGCTCTTAAATTCTCCTTTTCTCTTCTTTGTTAAGTCACTATCATTGTTGGCCAACTCCCAGGTCAACTCATCAGTATTAACAGGACCGGATTCTTTTGCCTCGTCATCCTTCATTTTTTTAAGGTTGTGTGTATATTTGGAGGGATCAACTTTGAGAAGCTGTAACCAAGTTCAGGAAAAATGTCTGGTAATGTAAATTTCTTTAATCCACTGACTTTATACATTCCTGACTAGGCAACGGAATGCAGCATAGTCCCTTTATCACAGTATGTTTGGGTCCATAAAAAGGGATTATTTTATAAGTGAATAATCTTATAAAGAGAACTACAAAATGGAAAGTAAAATTAGAAACAGGTTATATACATGTAAGTCATAAGACTTTCTTCTGTCCCTTTCAAGCTGCTGTATAGATAAATGTTGTTGTGAGATTGTGTAATTTATATTTGTTCTGTATATCCTTTCGACGGCTGTAGCGTATTGATGCGTAATTGCTGACAATGACTTTTTGAATGACCCTCACAGCCTCATATATGCAGGCATCTTATTAATTTTGATTTCTCTGTATATGCCAGAATCATGGCCTTGCACGCTCTTAGTACCAGTTCCAAAATGCATAATGGGAGGACACTAGACGCTTTCAAATGGCGAAAAAAACTTGAAAAATTCACTTCTGAAATTCGGCTTTTACCTTCACTTTTTGTACCCGCCCTGCTAATCTTACCAAACAAGCAGGGCCAAAAGAAATATCTGGGATAAACACGCAATAAAAAGGAAAATAAGAAGATAACAATAACAAGAGGGAAAGATCTGTAGCAAAATAAAAAAACAACAAAAAAAAAAAAAAAAAAAAACAAGTCCATGTGCAACTTTCTTGGTAGGGTGACCCCTGCGCCGTGACCTATGACGTCATGAGGAAAACAAGTGTCATTTATTGTGAAGCTAAATATGTCTCCTATCGACTCTACTTTCGATTTTACTCATCAAGTAAGCAAGTCAAAATTTAGGGTCAAATATTCTACCCCACCCCCTTTTACAATGATTTTCTTGAAACCTCTGGTCGTCGAAAGGATATTGAATAAAGTATTGTTTACATTAATTGTTACTTTGCTTTATGTTGCTTTACAGTTTAGTTTCAAAAGCGAACCATGACATCAGAGCCTTATATCAAAACTGCAGTTAGACAGAGTAGTGCTATAACAAGGCTCCACTTAATTATGTACATCCATTTTCATGGTCAGAAATTTTTAGTTTCGGCTAATGCTTGACTTGTTTATGCTGATTATGGTACACTCACTTCTCTGTGTTAAACTTTAAGGTTTTGGTCAATGTTTCACTTTTCTTGCTGATTAACTTACTTGATATTCTGGATATATCACCTCAATCATTTTAAATGATGAGCAAGTCAGCAAAGGCCAGAGCTCCAGAAAAGAAGGGGTAACAAGGATAATTCAGAGATAATTATTCTTGTTTCTCGGCAAAAACATATGTTTTGAACCCTCATTAGAACTGTCTCGGCAAGATAGTTCTAATGAGGGGGTCACAATATATGTTTTAATGCAGAAACATTGAAAATCATCCCTAACTTATCCCTGTTACCCCTTCTTATCTGGAGCTCTGAAAGGCTCATGTGCTTCCTTTGCCAATGTCAATGCCTAATCCAAAACTTTGATGCTATGTTACTAGCTGTGACGATCCCTGGTAGCTAAGTGGGTTGAGCACTGGCCTGCTGAGGTAGTGGTCCATGTCGGAATTTCAAAAGAGGCAGAATTCTTTTCAACCATAAATGAGGTTCCATCACAGCAATTCACTATCATCCTTCAGCTGACTTAATATGAATGAAATACTGTTGAAAGGGCCTTAAAACTGCAAGTCTTCCATCTATTCATTTAATTTACAGTTGCAACTACAGACATACAAACCTTGTAATAATTTGTATAATCTGGTATGACACTCAATATTTGGCAGTATAACCAACCTGTCTGTTATTTTTCTCTTTTTTTTGTGCTGCAAAGTTTTGTGAGGGCATATTTTATGCAAAAAAAAGTTGGCTAATACTTATCTTTTTTCCCTTTCAGCATAACAGTAAAAATTCTAAAAATCGGGACACCTAAAATAATTACTGTAACTGTCCAAAAATTGAAAAGTTTAGTTTTTCAAAGAAATCAAGCGTCTAAAAGATGCAGATGGAATGGCAAACAGTGTAGACCCTGATCAAACTGCTCAGGTCTGATCTTGGGCTGCACTGTTTGCCCATAGTTATTTGTCCAACTTTTTAGAAATTTTTAAGGTAAGTTCTCATCTTAAAGGATACTTTCCTTTTGTCTTTACTCCTGATGTTAACAACTGGAAGAACTCTTCCATACTTCCCTACAGTCCAGTCCTGCAAAATAAAGAAAGTAAACACGTAAAAAGTTTTTCACATTATCTGACAGCTGACTTCTATAATTTGAATTGCTAGTGACAAAATCTGCCATTTTCAGACGTTGCAACTGTTACCTTAGACGTTGCAACATTGGCCTTGATGCAAGAACTCTGAAAACTAAACTTGTCCAAGATATTAACATTATTAAATATTTGTGTGAAGTTACATCAAAATTGGTCTATAAATTAATGGGCTACAGCCATGACAAAGTTTTTCAGAAAAAAAGATAAATGGCCACTGTGACTCTGACCTTGGCCCTATAATACTGAAACACAAACTCTTTAAAGATACTATCATACATAACTTTTGAGCAAAGTTGAAAAAATAAAATCAGTTCATAAATGGAGGTGCTACAGCAATGGCAGTTTTTCTAAAATAGCCATTGTGACCCTGACCTTAGCTCTATAATACTGAAACACAGATTTATCCAAGATATTGTCATACTTAATATTTGTATGAAGTTATACCAAAATCAGTTCATAAATGAAGGCATTAGGGCACTGACATTTTTTCTAAAAATAGCCAGTAGTGTCATTGATTATGACTCTGGAATACTGTAATGCAAACTTGTCCAAGATGTAATGCAAACTTGTCCAAGATACAGTCACAATAAAAAATTGTGTGCAGTTATATCGAAATCAGTAAAAAATTAAAGTGTTAGAGCAATAACACATTTTTTTAAAAATAGCCACTGTGACCCTGACCTTGTAATGCTGAAACTTGAATTTGTCCAAGATATTGTCATACTAAACATTTGTGTGAAGTTAAATCAAAATCGGTCGACAAATGAAGGTGCTACAGGGATGACAAAGTTTTTCTATAAATAGCCACTGTGACCTTGTCCTTGACCCTTGGTTGTGCAAGGGGATAAAAAGCAAGAGGACCATTATGGCCTGATTGCTACCCTGAGTCCTGAGACTTTAATGTGATATTAACTTTTTGGACATTTGTTTTCGCTATGAACTTTAAATACTGATCTTTTGTAGACATAAGGTAACATTTGCAAAATGGTGGTTAGCAATGCAACCAGGCGTAGTAGTTTCTAAGAGAAAGTACTTTAAGGTGTTCAAAGCAAGTGACATTAGACCAAGATCACTAAATGACCTTGACCTTTTGATGTCAAAGTGATTAAAGTCGACTGCATTAGAGTCATAGAGTCTAATAGCAACAAAAACCTGCACTTTTTCAGCTTTTCCCATTCAAAAGCCTAAGGGAATAAATTTGACCAAGCCATAAAATAGGTCAAGGTCAACCCAGGATCATCATTTTTTTGAACATTGTAGTTCTAGATTCCAAAAAGCTACATACCAAGTTTCACGTCAATCGGCCCAGTGGTTCTGGAGAAGATTTTTTAAGGTGTTGACCATACAAGGGCATGGCAGACCTTGGTCACCTGACCTGGACCAAATATATAAACTTTCTTTCCCCTTTTGCCAGAAGGCTGCATAGGAAATAAAATTGAAATTTGCCCAGTAGTTTCAGAGGAGAAGTCCTTTGAAAATATTGATGGACAACATAAAACGTACTCTACCATCCTATAAAATTGGCTCAGTAGTTTCAGAGGAGAAGTCCTTTTAAAATGTTGATGGACAACATACGACATCATGCTACCATCCTATAAATCATCTGGAGATCTTCTCACCTTTTGGCCTGGTATTGTAGTGCCCGGAACAGCACCTTTCATATTGAATTTCTCAACTCCTGGACTATCTGTTAAAATGAATGCTGATTCTTTCTTTGGCTTTAATGGTGACTGGTCTGGGCTGCTCAACTGATCTTTCCTTTCAACTTCCAACCTGTAGAATAAAAAATTAGCCTCTTTAAAGAATACCAAGTGCCTAATTACTAAGGTTGAAGTGCTCTCATATAACAATATCAGTACAAGCTCTCAAATAGTACTTACTATAACTCACAAATAACAGCATATCAACTATTGCTTCTACATATTTCACAGCACTCTAATACTAGATGTTCCTTTTTGAAATAAAAAAAAAGATGTCTCCCCCACCCCCCAACCCTCATCAAAAATGTACCTGGAGTTATGGTTCTTATTCTCTGAATATAAACTGACCATGATCTTATATTTGTACCAACTTCTGTGAAAATATCTGCTAAGGATTTTAAGTCATAGAGAGGGCCAGTTTCCAAACTAAAAATTACAAAGGGACGTAACTCTTTAAAACAGGTGTTTGTATGATTTTGTTCTCTGCACATTGTCAGATAATGCTTTATATTTGTATAAAATTTCATGAAGCTACCTTTAATGGTTTTATGATGGTTTTAATGTTATAGAAAGAACAAGACCGCCATACTGAAAAGTTTCACTAGTGGATACAATTGCCAACTTTAAATTTTATTGGGACATAAATCTGTAAAAAAGTTAGGAGGAGGTATGTTTATTGTCCTCTGCACATTGTCTGATAATGGATTATAATTGTACCAAGTTTTGTAAAAAATATATCTTCAGCTGTTATAAAGTAACAGAGAAAACACGATTTACAAAGGAGCATAATTTTCTTTAAAATGTAAGTGGAGCATTGTAGTACTAGAGTCCCAGATGCTACATACTAAGTTACAAGGCAACAGGCCAAGTGGTTCTGGAGAAGATTTTTTAAGGTTTTACCATAGACGGGCATAGCAGCCATCTTAGTCATGTGACCTGGACCAAATATATAAACTTTCTTTCCTCCATCCTCTAAAAGGCTCCATATGAACTTTAGCTTCAATCTGCCCAGTGGTTTCTGAGAAGATGTTAAAAGAGTGTAGAAGAAAGGACGACGTACAATGGAGACCTGCCTTTACTATAAGCTCATCTTTGAGCCTTTCACGCAGGTGAGCTAAGAAGTTGTAAAAAAATTATTCAAGCATAACCCCTGAATCATATGCACATTAACAGACCATGAGAAAGTAACTTGCAAAGACTGAAAATGATTCATGTTAAACTGTAGGGGGAGTTGGGCACACAAAATAAATACACAAAAGGTCTTCGGTTCTGAAAAATGACAAAATTTGTAAAGCAAAAAATAATTGGTAAAAAAAATATAGTCTAACCCCCAAGTCACATGCACGTCGAAAGGCCATGAAAAAGAAGCCTGCAAAGTTTCAGAATGATTCATGTAAAAATGTAAGAGAAGTTGCGCACACAAGGTACCTATTGTCAAGGGGGGACGGAACCACATAAACACACAAAGCCAAATACTAAGTCCGCTCACTTTTCTTCGTACAGGCCGGGGACAAAAAAATGAACTGGTGGAGTTATCACAAAACTTCTGAAAGTAGCCAAACCAAAATTTGAGCCGCGACACGAGAAAACCAACAATGTGGTCGTCCGCCCAGCGCAGACTCAGATCAGCCTGGATATTCACCCAGTCTGATCAGACTCTTTGCTAAGCGCTTAAAGGGTAGCTGAGGGACTAAGCTACCTTCATGCGGAAAGCGAAGACTCTGATCAGACTGGGCGGATGCCCAGGCTGATCTGAGTCTGCGCTTTCCGCACGACCACATTGTTGGTTTTCTCACGTCGCGGCTCATTTGTTTTTGGCCACTTTATGAAGTTCATGATAACTCCATTGGTTCTTATACTTCAAAGTAAACATTTAGGACAAATATGTTTTATTATAGGAATGTATTTTATTTTTGTGGATTTTATTGAAGTGTAAACGCGAGCAAATCACTCACAAACTGAATGAACCCAAAGGCCTTTATGTAATGTTTGTGAGCGATTTGCCAGCATTTAGACTTCCATAAAATCCACAAAAATTAAGTTCATTTCTTACAATTCCAGCTTGGCTACTTTTTTCTCAGAATTGTAAGTTATAGTGAGTATCTTAGAAATTGAAGCCAAGAAAATAGTTCCAAGTAGTTCCAGATTTCTAGTTCAGGGGGTTTATCAAAGTATAAATGCCATTCGCAGTTTGCTCTTGACCAATCAAATTGTGCTGAAAGCTGAGTTGGAATTCTATATATATATATGAGTCAAATAGCTTTGTTATATTTTAGCTTACTATTTGCAGAAGCTTGATTTTTTTTTATTTCAGAGAGCTCTAGATAAGAGGCAGTATTTGGTGATAATTAGGGATAATTTTGTTAATTCTGCATAAAAACATACATTGTGACCCCTCATCTGAACTGTCTCATCGAGACGGTTCAGATGAGGGGTCACAATGTATGGTTTCAATAGGAAATAAGAAAAATTATCCCTCAATTATCATCAAATACCCCTCTTATCTAGAGCTCTGTTTCCAGACTGGAATGGCATTGCCTGTCTGCCAGGCATGTTTACCCAGCAATGCCCTGGAAACCTGTTGCTTTCTATCATTATAATATTGACACTGTACTTAACTATTTTGACCATATGGATTTCCATATGCTAAAAACAGCAAACCCTTCAAATGAAGACAGGCATGCTTTATGTCCAGGTGACTGTATTTCAAAATAAATGCATTGTTACAGAGCACTAGATAAGAGGGAGTATTTGGTGATAATTAGGGATAATTTTTGTTAATTCTCCATAAAAACCTATGTTGTGACCCCTCATCAGAACCGTCTCGATGAGACGGTTCAGAAGAGGGGTCACAACATATGGTTTCAATGAGAAATAAAGAAAATTATCATCCTCTTATCTAGAGCTCTGTTGTTACCTTTTAATAAAGTTTTCTTTGGCAAACTGTAGATTCAGTTCAGACCCTTTCCATTTTGTCTTGTTATAAGTTCGAAAACCTGAAAATAATATACCAGAATTAAATTTCACTTCTTATATTTCTGTGATGCTTATCTTGTTGACTGTATTGATTACCTGTGAAAATGTTGTGAAGATAATTTGCTATCCTGGTACATGCAGATAAATCTTGACTCTTACTGAAACTCTCTTTAAGGAAAGCATTCTTTCTCTTTCAGCCCCCATGAAAAGCAGAGCTCTAGATAAGAGGGAGTATTTGGTGATAATTAAGGATAATTTGTGTTAATTGAATAAAAACATACGTTGTGACCCCTCATCTGAACCGTCACGTCAAGACGGTTCAGATGAGGGGTCACAACATATGTTTTCAATGGGAAATAAAAAGAATTATCCCTCAATTATCATCAAATGCCCCTCTTATCTAGAGCTCTGGAAAAGGGAAACAAACACAGCCATAGCAGAGTGATCTTCCTTGGAGGTGTATCCATACACCTAAATGTGTTAACAGTCACTTCCACAATCTTAAACTGTGAAAGTAAGTATTGGGACAGACAAGATTGAGCAAACAGTGCAGTCCCAGATAAGACTGTACCTAAAAGTTTGATCTGATCTAGGGTAAAGTCAGGTAAATTCAGACAGTGGGTAAGTTCGGACAGTGACATTGTTTCCTTTCTATGTCAGTTGTTTAGAATTAAGACAAAATTAACTGGGCAAACAGGGAAAACCCTGATGAGATGGCTCATTATGAGCCGTCTCATCTGGATTTTCACTGTTTGGCATGGTATGTCCCAATTTACCCACTGTCCGAAGTTACCCGACTCGACCCTATACTGTTTGCCATTCCATTCACATCTTTTGGATGAATCACTGCACTATAACACCAAAGTATTCAATTTAGGACAGTTATGGTAATTTTTATAGGTGTTTCAATGTTCAGAATTTTACCGTTCAAGTTACTTACATTTTTGGAGGTCAGAATCAGAAGCATCAATGTCCAAATATGCAAATGTCTTCACTGGATTACCTGAAACAAAAACCATACATACATTAATTATTTGGCTATAAAACAGGGGTTTCCCCTCTCTAAAAAGAACTCCGAATATCTAAATCAGTCATGATATTCTGCTATAAGATGCTTATTTCCCCTTCAAAAACAATCCCAAAAATCTAAATCATCTTATAAGACATATCTCGATTTTTGGGATTCTTTTTTAAAAGGAGAAACCTCCGTTTTATAACCGAAAAAAATACAGTAGTAGATCTTGATTAATTCTTAAAGTACCAAAAAAGCAGACAACAAAATTTAATTCAGCCAAATTTCAAAAATGTTTTGTCAATGCTATATATTAAATATATGGAGAAATCAAAGACTAGAGGGAAAACTGTGAAGATCCAGCTGAGGCAGCTCATTATGAGCCACCTCATCTGGATCTAAACTGTATGCAAAGTCAAGGTACATTTTGTTTCTGGTGCTTTAAGGGTTAATCTCCAGTAAGGTCAAGATGATATCTCTATCACAGCAACTGATGTTCATTACAGAGAGAAATATAGATGAAAATTAGTTCTTCGATCACAATAAGAGGAATAATGCTTTTTAATTAATTGTTAACTGAAATGACTAGCTCTCTAACTGTTAAGTGTTAAACGTGAAAATTAACAATGAAAGTGCCAAAAATGAAAACACTTGAATCTGCAAACAGTGTTGATCTATGCTGGTGAGATGGCTCATTATGAACCGCCTCATCTGGAACTACACCATTTATTATGGGCCACCTAAATTGTGACCTAATCAGGCATGATTGTCAGCTGTGACGCAATATCTTGACCTGATTGCCTTGTAATGAACCGATGACAGATGTGGCATTGCTAAGCTGCTACTTGCGCAGTCGTAATGCTTGAAATTTTAAAGAAACGTTGGCTTACAGCGTCGTTAGTTTTGAATACATGAAGTGATAAGACTAAGTGTTCTCAGCAACAGCAACACTCTGCCTGGTTGTTTCACCTAACAAACCTGGTCCCAGCCTTCCCAGTTTGCCTGTAGATCCCCCAAGTTCCATCCCTTGTCTTGGGGGTAGGGGAGAGTCGGGTAACTTCGGACAGCCGGTAAATTCGGACAGTGACATTTTTACCTTATGTCAGTTGTTTGGAACTAAAACAAAACAATAACTGGCCAAACAGTGAAAATCCTGATGAGATGGCTTATTATGAGCCGTCTCATCTGGATTTTCACTGTTTGCAATGGTATGTCCGAATTTACCCGCCTGTCCGAAGTTACCCGACTCTCCCCTATATAACAAAATGTGTGGTAATAAATGAGGGTATGGATGAGGGGTACCAAAAAACATTTATCATTTAATTTTAGCCATTTTCACAAAAATTAGTATATTTCAGAATTTATTGGCTTAATCCTTAAATTTCAAGCCCCTGAAATCACTAATTACTAAAAGTAAGACCTTTGAATGCTAATCACTAAGAAATAAGATCATTAATTCCTAACCATTTAACCCCATCTAGACCCTCATAAAAAGGTCACACAAATCATATAATTTAGATACCATATTCTTTCAAATCTGAAGCTTTTGACTAACCTTCTGCATCCCTCTTTACTTTGATTTCAATGTCAGAAATATTGCCATAGGATGAAAATCTCTGTTTCAACTCTTCTTGTTTAACTCCGGGGTAAAGACCACCAATAAATACCCTCTTCTGCACCATAATTATTGTGGTGAGACTGAGTCTGGTTTCTCTATAAACTGTAAAAGATATCAAGTTACTCTGGGCTGTATGTGAGCCAAAACATTTGCCACAAGAGAAATGTTCTGCAAAAAGGGTAGCTTGTACTCAAAAAACTATCATTCTTTAAGATACCAAAATAATCTAATTTGCACTCCACATAAGAAATTTGATGGCTTTTTTTTTCACATTATCTTAATTACCATACAAATTCTAAAAACTGGGACCTGAGCAAATGCAAAACAGTAAGTCTGATACTGCTACAGAAGTCTGATCAGCATCTACAATACCATTGCAACTGCATCTTTTAGTTGCATCAGAGCTCTAGATAAGAGGGGTATTTGACAATAATTGAGGGATAATTTTTTTTATTTCTCACTGAAACCATATGTTGTGACCTCTCATCTGAGGTCTCGTCGAGACGGTTCAGATGAGGGGACACAACATATGTTTCTATGTAGAAATAACAAAAATTATCCTTAATTATCACCAAATACTCCCTCTTATCTAGGTCTCTGGTTGCATTAACCTACAAAGTGACATGTGTGCCCAGTGAAGACCCAGATCAGCCTGGGCATCCGCCCAGTCTGACAGAGTCTGGAGCTAGCTTAGACCCTTAGCTAGTAGCTACCCCAGGCTGATCTAAGTCTGCACTGAGGCCACATGCCACTTTGTTGGTTTTGTTGTGTCACGGCTCATATGCTATATCTGCAGGACCAAAATACAGGCTGAGTCAGTACTCAATGGGTAACTGTCAAAATCAACCACATACCAAATTATGAGTCCTAGCAATAAACCACTTTTTTTTTTTTAGACAAAAAAGAGGTATGCACTTGCGGGCTAGGATTCAAACCCTTGTAAGCTACAGCTTCTGAACTTAGCTATACTGATACATGGGTATTATTAATCAGACAGCTATTCTATTTTATTTTATTCTATCCCATCACCTAACAAAGTTGCTGGGGCACCACAGATGACTTCAAAACAATCGCTTTCCACCTTGTCCTGTTTTCGGCTGCCCTAGTTGAGCTGGCAAAGTCCATCCCTGTCCACTTTTTTAATATTGTTTTCCCACCACTTCTTCTATCTCTTATCTTTTTCCTTTCACTATGCCCTTTAGAACTGTCTTTCCTAAGCCAGAAGACCTTGAGACATGGCCAAACTACCTTAGACTTAGTTTCTGTTTCTTGATCATCGTCATATTCTCCAATGGCTGCTTGGATTTTTCTGTGAATGTCCTAATTGGTAATATGGCCCTTGTTTGAAATGTTCAATATAAACCTTGGGTAGCATCTCATCTCAAAGGCCAGGGTTCTTTTCTCTAACTCTGCTGGCATGGCCCACAATTCACAGGCATACAGAAATATGGAAATGACAAGCCTTTTAGGCAGCACATCAGTTTCACCTTTGATCCAAGAGATATGTTGTTATCTCTCCAAATTGGCATCAGCTTTGTAACAGCTGAAGTGGATTGTGCAATTCTTGAGGCCTCTGGTTTTAAACCATCATCTGAGATAACTGCTCCAAGGTATTTGAAGCTTGTTACTGTACCCAGCTTCTGCCCTTTTACTTTGATCTCGCTCTGGATGCCATTTGTGCTGTTTGTCATCTGACAGTTTGGTCTTCTGAGCACTGAGCCCCATCTTATACCTTGTGCAGGTTTGGATGAGACTTTTAACTAGGGTTTCTAGTTCCTGCTTTTCCTCAGCTATAGCATCTTATCATCTGCAAATGCATAATGATTGTATTTCTGCGGCCGACGCTAACCTTTCCGCAATGTTCTTCCAGAGCATCAGACATGATCAATTCAAGAAAAATGTTGAAAGAGGGTGGGTGACAGAAGACATCCTTGCCTTACTCCAACTGTCATTCATCTGGACTGCACTTGTAGCCTTGATGCAGAGTTGCTCATTGGTGCAAGATCTGGACTGATATTGTACTTCTGCATGGTGGCCCATAAGGCGGTGTGTGAAAAGTACCTCCAACATCAACAAAATCTGTACCATGTCGTCACTGATTTCAAAAAAGCCATGCAATGGCATGGGATTCTAAGGTTGAAGATCCCCAGACGCCAAACGATACTGGAAAATCATGATTTAACTGGTCCCATGTTGTCCCATAATCAATATTTGTGAGAACTGGTCAGATAAAGCATACATGTGTCTACCGGATCATACGGGAGTCTCCCGGAAATGAAGCCCAGCTCCCGCGCTCCCGGAAAGTCTGCAGAATCTCCCGGATGCTGAGTTTTCCTATCATAATTTTTTTCTGATACCCCTTTTCCAACGTCATGCCTTTTTTGCCCAACACTTCACCAGCTAGTAAGAAGATATCCACATGTGTATTTACAGCATCAATATTGTTTTGACTGTGCAATAAACAAACACACCATGTCTGTTGACATTAATCCCGTTATTCAGGCCACTAATAAACTCACTGACCCGTGAAAACACCTGGCTGTGTTTCAAAGAATTACCGACGAAATGTGTGAAGATAAATTATGTCACGTGAAAAGGACTGACAGCCCTGTTTCACAACTACACAAAATAAACATGCGCAATACAGTCGGAGGCTTTAGTTTTCACTGCTTAGATTCCCTTAGACTCATAGACAGAAAATGCAAAACTCTGATTAGACTGCACAGAGGTGCAGTCTAATCACTGTCTTCACTTGTTGCTCACTCCATAAGTTATTTTCAGTTCAGTTCTATTCTCTTATCGACATTACCCAAGTGGCTCAACGGTATGTAACCATAGTTGCACACACTTGGCGCCATGTGTCCGTCCAAGTAAGTTATTGTTCCCCCTAAATGCATATCATATCTGGTCAACTTTGATAATTTATGGTGTAAAAGTTACACACGAAAGTTTTGATATTTCTGTCTTGTGCATCGGTAGTTTTAAATTGTGTCAAAAACAGAATTTGAACAATGTTATATTTTAATAGTTTTAACAGCACTGAATACCTTTCAACATAATTTATTTGTTTATTAAAGAAAATAAGAAATGGACAAAAGGAGACAAATCTGTATGAAATCTTAAGTATAAGCTTTTGCAAAAGCTAGATTCTGTGCCAGACAGATACCAATATAATGATACAAATAACAGTAATATAATAATAAATAAATAATTATAACAATTATAGAAAGGAGGTCTTGAGGGTGGGGGTAACTCAAAAGTAAACTAAACAAACTACTATAGTTCATGTTTTGTTTTAAAATAAGAAAAAAAGATACAGTAAAGTACCATACATGTGATGTCTCCCGGATCATCCGGGAGTCTCCCGGAAATGGAGCCCATCTCCCGCGCTCCCGGAAAGTATTCAGAATCTCCCGGATGCTGAATTTTCCTGTCATAATTTTTTCTGAACCATCCATTTTGCGGTAACTACTTACCCGGCGGCTGTCAAAAGGATTAACTGTCCGTGACCTAATTACCTAACAGGGTGCAATATAGGACGTGTCATTCCGAAGGGTATTCGCTGATCAGACGCAGCGAGGTGTTAAATTGGCTAGCGCACCAGTAAAGGTACCTGTGCTAACTATAATAGCAGGTAACTTTTACCGAGAGCAAATGACTTTTATTGCGTCACGGCTTTATGCATCGGTCATTGTTTATGTCTTTGATTTGCACGAATGCAATAGATGCAAGTTCCGCCAATCGACAATGATTCGATATCGATTTTTTTCAGTAAACATGTCAGATACGTAATGTAAAGTCATTATAAATATCGATCATGCAAAATTTGCGCAGGCTGATCAGATACTTTCATGAAATCATCACGGGTGCCAGCAATTTATTTAAGTGGGTTCGTTCACTTTAAGAATAGTTTCCCGCCTTTTTCTATCCAGTTCCCGCCGATTCAGACGCATCGTATGTGAAATGAGAACCAGTGTGAAATTATAAATAAATATGGGAAATCCGCGATCTTCAGCATCTGACTGAGACAGAAATATGCCATTCTACAAGTATGCAGCTATATTTGTTCTTAATCTAATATTCAACGAAAATAGACAGCTCTAATGACAGGTATGTTCATTAAAGTGTAGAATATAACTCGGTTTTGAGATAAACAGATTTTGAGTTTTTAACAGGTATCAGCTTTCGTCAAAATAACTGGAGCAAATCGGACCCATCATCCAAGATGCAATTTTGGATGTTTATATTGAGGGTTAGGGAAAAGTGGGGAGGGGTGATGGTTTGAGAATGCCAGATAATCAGATTGTTTATTTTTTTTTTGCAATTTAGCAATGGAATGGTCAGCACTAACACTATGAACAGTACTGTTGAATTACACTGTAAATTAAACTTAGGATGGTAGTGTTACTGCACTGAAATGGCATACTTTTGAGGTTATATTTGAAGTATTGGGTAACTCAAAAGTAAAGAAGTTAAACAAACTATACAACTGTGATTAAGTTCATGTTGTTCTATTTTAAAACAAGAACCAGAACCCCCCCCCCCACCACCACCACCCCCCCCCCCACAAAAAAAAAAAAAAAAAAAGAGAAAAAAAAAAACAATGAAGTAGTGAAGTACTCGAAACAACGCGTCAAAGTTGCCGTCAAAAAGTCTCCCTGATGGGGAACTCAATCTCCCTGAAATGATATCCAGATCTCCCACATGGTCCTCAAGAGTTCATCACATGTATGAAGTACGTGAAATTACGTGTAGAAGTTGCCGTCCAAAAGTCTCCCTGATGGAGAACTCAATCTCCCTGAAATGAAATCCAAATCTCCCACATGATCATCTGGAGCTCATCACATGTATGATAAAGATTAAGTCTTTCGTGGGCTGTGATTGGTCTGCCAATCATATGCGGTATAACAAATTGAGTCCTTTCGGGTTTTCTTCAGTTTTTATCTGTCATAACTTTTCCCAAAGTCCAGCTATTATCACCCTTAGTAATACTACTGATACCTAGTAATTACAACATAATTGCGCTATTTCACTAACTTACAAGCTGATAATAAACTGTTTACCATTACGACACCTGGCCAAGTGATCTGCTAGATTTAGCCATTCAAAATTATATCAGATCTACGTCATGACGTGTTTTGGTGTCAATGACCTGACAGCGTGGTTATGTTTTAAATAATAATGTCACAGAAAACATTATAATACCACATGTAATATTTATATTAGACCCAAGTAATATCTGTCTATCTTCCATAACGTCTTACCGCCGAGAGGGACAGACTGTGTACACTCGGGTGTTGCAGGATGAAAGCCTACATATAGCCATGTAGCTATAATAGGGATCTTTAACCTGCACAGGGGATGACTCTCGCTGCACAGGGGAACTCGATCCAGTTAACGTCCCGATCCGAAGGACGGCACACTTGTTAACATCATCCCTGTAAATAATGCTAGAAATGTGCATTCGGACATAGGAAGACTTCACCCCGGGCGGGGATCGAACCCACAACCTCTGGCTTCAGAGTCAAGTTCACTAACCACTGAACCCTGCGCTTATCATATTTAGTTACAAAAGCAAAATATCTCATATCCTTAGATCTCATGGGCAGATTTCTGCCCATTCGGCTGATTGTTTACCTATCCCTAATAATACCTATTAGGGGAGAGATCTAATCATAAGTACAACAACAACAAAAGTACAAGAAAGCATATCATTTCCAGGCCCCATCCCCCTCCCACCCCCAGGATCAGTCCACACAAAATACTGACCCCCACCCCCTGCAGAACAGGATTTCAAATTGCAACCCCCTAAATTTCTCAAATCTCCCAGCTGATGAATAATGACTGCTCCCTAAGAAAAAAATCGTGGTCGCGAAAACTAGTTACAAAGGTTCTTTTTCGTTTTGGTCATGTTTTTATCAACTTTACGGTATTTTAACCGAAAACTTGATATAGACAGTCAGAGAAACAAATGCCGAATGCGAGTCAAGAGGTGTTAACTACAGGATATTCACATTTTATTGCCACATCTCTAAACGTGTCTTCCCACACCGTAATCTTGGTTAAGCGGCCACTTGTCTCGATGAATCATCAACAATTGCATCTCGAAAGCAAGCGTTTACATTTTATCCGGTGTTAGGGCTCTCGTTGCTCGCGGAAAATATGTCCGGGCATCAACAGCATTATTTGACCAGGTCGCAAGAGGTTCTTTTCTTCGTTGCTCAAAGCTGAAATGAAAAGAAAGTCCTGAGCGAGGTTATTAACAAAATAGTATTAACAAAATTATATGAAATTAAAAGCATTTTCTTTACATGATTACAAAACATATGGTAGTTGTGTTTATTTTACTTATCTCGTGGGTTCGAGCCTCACCCGAGGTGAAATCTTCCTATGTCCGAACGCGTTTTTCTAGCATCATTTGCAGGGATGATGCTAACAAGTGTGCTGTCCTTCGGATCGCGACGTTAAGTGGAGGCCCCCTGTGCAGGGAGAGTCATCCCCTGTGCAGGTTAAAGAACCCTACTATAGCTACATGGCTATATGTAGGCTTTCATCCTGCAACACCGGAGTGTACAAAAAGTACACCGTCTGTGTCCCCTTCTGGGGTTAAGGCATAAATGGAAGAAAGAAGAAAGAAAGAAAGATTGTTGTTGTTGAGACAGTGAGGCCTAACAGTGTTAGTAACGCAGATCTCATTCTTCATTACAGCTTCATTCTAGCTGTGGTGCCCTATTTTGTGTATCCCATTTAGATAATGCATCTTGGTCAATGATTACAACAGGTTCTGTCAACTGAGTAACAGACTTCGGTAACATGGCTTGCACACTTTTAGGACTTTAGCAAGATTAGCTGACAAAGCTCGTTATCTCGTACCTGTTTGTTTGTATCATGGTATACCCTGGCCTTTTCAGGAAATAAAACATGTTGATATTCAACTTCAGGTAGAGACTTCATATATAGCATATGTGCCTTTTATTGTACTGCCATTCAACATAATAATTTGTGTATATGAGGACATGGCTTCGCACACCCATTCTCGCAGAAAATAGAAGTATTCTCAATTTATGCGCCATTAACTATTCTATCACAAAGGTTAGGATGAATAATAAATGCAAAATGTTAAACTGAAAGTAATACCCTATCATTATTTATAGTTTGCAAGGTAGTATTATGATGTCATTGCTCGCTCCATTTATGCAGTCGAAAACCAACAATTTCTGAAATCATTTTTTGATTTTAAAAAGACTGGTTCATCAATCAGCGCATTGACAACAGGTTATTGAAACCATCACACATCGAATGCATGATCTTACAGTGGCTCTACGACTGTCTAAATTGATAAATTGATATAAATAATATCTGGACTTTTGTTTATAAAATTCGAGTCCATAAGTCACACTCCAGAGCAAGGAAAAGCGGCTGCATCTATGAAATATGCATTTTTAATTAACAATTGCACGCTTTCTATATTTAAGGTGGTGATTATCACTGATTTGGGGCAAAAAAGGAAATCTACATAAAATGCTGAAAATACAAGAGATCTTCCCAAAACTAAGCAGATGCCTTCTTTATGTTGTTTCTCACAATTCAGAATCCCAAAATGCAGGACTTGTTGATGTTTCAAAGGATTTATATAAGAAAAGATCAAAGGGTAATTTTGTGCGAATAAATCTAAAAAATGACCATCATTATTGAAAATGTAACTAAGTCTGAACATAAATTAATGCATTATAAAGAGCGTTCTAGCAATTAATTTTTTCTGTTTTTTTTTTAATACGCTATCAGGCTGCGCAGATAAAAAAAGGGTGTGGCCTGTGTCCAAATATTTGTCTACTGAAAGTAAAAATGACAGTATGTATGGTTTGGGAGACAGATTTTACATAAGTCAATGACTTACTTCTGTATCCCTTTCATCCTGCTGTATATTGTCGAGAGAGCGCATGCGCAGAGGCGAGCGGACATGTTTTCCAGAGGAGAAAAGAAAAATATCCAAAATCAAGTTATTTAAAATGCCGGAGAAGCAGTTGAGATCTATTTTATAAGTGTTATTTGACTTTATCTACTGGAGATTGGAACCGAATAATCAGTTTTAGCCGGGGCAGTCGTTATGGCAGAAAAAATGGAGTGAAGGCGGTTGCCGAACATATGTAGCACGTAGAAATGGCGGCAAAATGAGAGGGTGCCAATTCGTGACTTGAAAAATTGAGCAATTATGACAGTATGGATTAGACGTGTGTTTATAGATAATGTTTAACTACGAGTTTAAGGTTGATCTGTCATGAACATGAGTTTTGAGGATCAATACATTGCACCTTGCTGTGTACATAACGTATAATGTCATTGGCCCATTTCAGCAGATATCTTCACAAAGCAGATAGCTTGGATAGAGACCTTCCGCCTCGTAAAAGGGCTGCTATTGTACTTAGTGACAGTAAGGGTAACTATATCAGGCGATATGTAACAAACAGGGTTGAACAAGATATAATTTGGTGGTGCATTAAGGGCCAGACAACTGAGGCCGGCTGTAACTGGTTAAATGCAAATATTGATAAACAGCTTGAAAAATATGGCAAATTATGTATCTACATATGGCTTGGTACATGTGATTTGACTATTAAAGGTAAATATGTAACCCTGAAGAGTAGTTATATTGTGGACAGTGCAAAAACAATAGAAAGATATCAGAGCCTAAAAGATAACGCAAGACTCAGAAATGTAAAGTTTGTTTTCTTAGAAATACCATATTTTTCCATCAGAGAGTATAATAGATTTCTTGGACATAAAAACCCTGAAAGCTTTGATGAACAGGATAAGCAGCTGCAGTCTGCAGTCAGTAACCTTAATAGTGAAATACATAGACTAAATGAGCTGAGTGGGGCGAAATCTCCCAAGTTTTGTGTAGACCTTATAAGAAGTCGAAGTCGCAAAGGTAGCACAGGCAGTAAAATCAGTTACTACAACAACTTTAATGTTTATACGGATGGAATTCATCCAAAACCAATTTTAGCAAAATACTGGATGAGAAAAATTGCAGAATGTGTACGACGAGATTGTTACTAATAATAGACTTAGTATGTGCTGATGGTAGCATCGCCATACAACAAACACAATACATGTAATACAATAAAACAATAGTGCATAACAAAACAACTTTTTTTTTTCTCTTTGGAGACATATATCAAAGTTGAACAGATTAGATTAGATTTTTGGTAATATTCAGGAATCTGGAGATTTAAGAAGAATTGTTATCATTACAGGAGAATACAAACTAGGTGTAAATAGACACAAATTTACTCGGTATGGGTGTAGATACATACCAATCTACCTGTGATTGTGCTAGAATAGATTAGATTAGATTTTTGATGAAAAATTGCTAATTTGAGTAAGCCCTGTTATAAAGGAACATATAGGCTAAGTGCAAATAGACACTAAAAAACAATGTGTGCTGATGATAGCATCGCCACTCATCAAACTCTTAAACAGATTAGATTAGTTTTGCCATATCCAAGAATATGGAAAATTGAGAATACAAACTAAGTGCAATTAGACACTAATCAAATCGATATGAGTGTTGACACATACCAATCTACCAGTGAGTGTGCAAGAATAGATTAGACAAGAGAATTGGTGAGAATCGGTTAATTTGAGTAAGCTCTGTTATACAAGGAACATATAGGCCAAGTGCAAATAGACACTATAAAATCATTGATTAATTCTGAGTAAGCTCTGTTATACAATGATCATATAGGCTAAGTGCAAATAGACACTAAAAAATCTTACGTGTGCTGATGATAGCATCGCCACTTATCAAACTCTTAAATTACTGTGGTGACATACCAAGGTTGAACAGATTAGATTAGATTTTTTTGCTATATCCAAGAATCTGGAAAATTCAGATTGTGCTAGAATAGATTAGATTAGATTTTTGAACAAAAACTGCTAATTTGAGTAAGCTCTGACATACAAGGAACATACAGGCTAAGTGAAAATAGACACTAAAAAAGTCAATCTCTGTTATACAAGGATCATATAGGCTAAGTGCAAATAGACACTAAAAAAATCTTACGTGTGCTGATGATAGCATCTCCACTTATCAAACTCTTAAATTACTGTGGTGACATACCAAGGTTGAACAGATTAGATCAGATTTTTTGCTATATCCAAGATTCTGGAAAATTCAGATTGTGCTAGAATAGATTAGATTAGATTTTTGAACAAAAACTGCTAATTTGAGTAAGCTTAGTTATACAAGGAACATACAGGCTAAGTGAAAATAGACACTAAAAAAGTCAATGTGTGCTGATGATAGCATCGCCACCCATACAACTCTTAAACAGGATAGATTTGATTTTTGCCATATCCAAGAATCTGGAAAATTTAGAAGAATTTTGTTGTTACAGGAGGATACAAACTAAGTGCAAAAAGACACTAATCAAATCGATATGAGTGTTGACACATACCAATCTACCAGTGATTGTGCTAGAACAGATTAGTTTTTGGTGAGAATCTGTTAATTTGAGTAAGCTCTGCTATACAAGGAACATATAGGCCAAGTGCAAATAGACACTATAAAATCATTTGATTAATTTGAGTAAGCTCGTTATACAAGGATCATATAGGCTAAGTGCAAATAGACACTATAAAAACATATGTGTGCTGATAACAGTATCGCCACTTATCAATCCCTTAAATCATTGTGGTGACATATCAAGGTTGAGGATTAGATTAGATTTTCTTGCCATATCCAAGAAACAGGAAATTCCAGAGGAAATTCCTTCGTCACAGGAGAATACAATCCGAATGCAAATACCGGTAGATATAAAATAATTGTGAGTGTTGACACATACAAATCTACCAGTGATTGTGTTAGAATAGATTAGATTAGATTTTTGGTGAGAGGACATGTGTCGTATGCAATATTTCAACGTTATGTGGAAATAAACACTAAATAGAATTCACTGTATGTATATAGGAGTACTACCTCATATCAAACAATTAGCGACCATAATAGAATAGATTAGATTAGATTTTTTGTTCCAACATTATATGGGGACCTAGCAACTCAAGAAGAACTCAGCTGCAATTCTTAAACAAATAATATAAGTGTAAATGGACACTAAAATAAACTAATTGTGCGCAGATGATAGCATCGCCACATATCAAACTCTAAAGTGCCATCACTGTCTTATTTATTTGTGATATTGAGATTAACATTGCCCTGGCTGAAGAATATAAGTTTTAATGGTGATAGATATTAATCAGTTTTAGTATGAGCAGAGGTTAGCAACGTGAACATTTATAAAGTACATTCGAATATTGCGTGACTAGGAATAGATAATTTGCATACTAAATGAGAGTGCTAAGAGACATTCCAATTGTGTAGCAAAATTTAAACAGATACTATAACAAAAGCTGTGCTATAAAGATTTGGAAAAACATCCCAAAAATTATACATGGTACATGTGCAGATGATTGCATCGCCATATACCAAGGGTAATTTATAATAGTAGTTGATCAATTAGGAATACTAAGATGGCAAGTGCAATTAACGCCAAAGGCCTTAATAAACGGCCCAGACAAGGGTCTAATGAGGAAGACTGTACCTCTTATTCATGTCAGAAATGTAACAGCGAAGTACAGGATAAGATAGATTGCACTGGATGTAAACTATATTACTGTCTGAATTGTGCAGGGATCAGTGAAGCACTATATACGTGTATAATAAATGGAGAGTTAGCTAATTTCCATTGGACATGCGACTGTTGCAAGTCAATGTTTCCAACGTTGGAAAATATTGCAGGAGCTGTACATGATATTCAAAACAAACATGACCAGAGAATGAAAACGTTGGAAGACCGTATGGAGAAGCTAGAATCAACAACCAAAGATGAGATTAGGAGTAATGTTCTTGACATGAAGACAGACATATTAGACAGTTTGAGGGTAGACATAGACAGTATAGTGGACAAGAGAAACAGGGAGTTAGAAGATCGCAAGCGCAGAGAGCTCAACATTACCGTCTTCAATTTAGAGGAGCATAGCAATCAGACAGGCCATGAGAACAAAGCACAGGATGAAGATGATATACGAAAAATTTGCAGTAGTATAGGGGTTGACAACTTAGAGATAGTTACTTTCTACAGACTAGGGAAAAAAATGGAAAATAAGACCAGACCTATCAAAATTATTCTAAGCAACAAAGCACAAAGAAAAACTATCTTAAATAATGCTAAGCACATATCTGCGAAGGCAGCGCCAGAGTTTAGAAGAGTTATTATTGGCAAGGACTTAACGCCAGCACAAAGGGAGGAGAGAAGAAAAAGAATTACAGAACAAAAAGGTAACAGACGGAGAACTAACCAACAGTCAGATCAACAAGATGGACATAATCAGAATCCTAGGACTAGAAGGAATAGCCAGTCGCCCGTTGCAATGGAATTTGGTTTCTCTGCACCAAGCCCCGTAATGGTTAGGGACGGCGTTTTGTCGCAGATGAACCCAATCGATGACTCGCAGCTTGAGCCCGGACTATCACAACCATATGAGGATAGTACCATACTGGGAGACAACACTATCATAGGAGGGCATCTTGTTGGAAACGTCATAACTGAGACTGACAGCCAGCCTCAGTTAAATCACAACTTTTAGGATGCATGTTTTAATGATGTAAATAATGTTGTCCATAGTGACAGCAGTTTTAGTGAAGTTTTTATTCAGAATGAACTGAAGTGTTTTTATACAAATATTGATTGCTTTACCCAGACCAAAAGAACTGAACTGGAAATATTGATAAATCAAGAATCACCAGATATAATTGGTATTACAGAAGTTCTTCCGAAAAGGTATCTCCTTGACTTAGATGAAACATTATTCTTATTTGATGACTATGATTTGTTTTTGAGTTCTATAAAGGAAGGCAGAGGAGTTGCACTTTATATTAAGAAGAAATACTCAGCATCATCATTAACAATTGAAAGTAACTTTCAAGAAGTTAAGTTCTGTAAGATGACTTTGAAGGATAACGATGAACTGTTAATAGGATGTGTGTACAGAAGTCCTAATAGCTTAAGAGAAAATTTTAACAGTCTAGTTGAACTGTTTAGGAAAGTGAGCACCTTGAGATATTCTCACCTATTATTAATGGGAGATTTTAACCTTAGAGAAATTGACTGGAAAATTCATACAACTACAGTAGGGGAAGAGCATATAGCTACCATATTCCTAGAATGTATTCGTGACTGTTTCCTAACCCAACATGTGAAGGAACCAACTAGAATCAGAGAGAACAATGAACCGTCGTTATTAGATCTCATTATAACAAATGAGGAGAATATGATAGGCAGCATAGAATATAATCCTGGTCTGGGTAAGAGTGATCACTTAGGACTTTTATTTGCTTTTAACTGCTATACAGAGCACAAGAAAACATGTATGTTTAAGAAATTCAACTTCTTCAAAGGTGACTACCAGTCCATCATCACAGCCCTCCAGCAACTAGATTGGAACAAAGAATTACAAGGATTGGATTTGACTCATTCATGGTCTTACTTTGCTGAAATAGTTATCCAATTAATAGAAAAATTCATACCGGTGAGCAAGGTAAGGGGTGAAGGATGCAAGAACAACCCATATGTGAACAGAAGCTGTCTTGATGCTATAAGAAATAAAAACAGAAAATGGTTGAAATATAAGTATTGTATGTCACAGGAAAATTACAATAATTACAAAATTTCCAGAAATAAAGTTACATCAGAGCTCAGAAAGGCCAAATATATGTATGAGAAAGATCTCACTGCAAAAATAAAAACAGATAATAAACTCTTCTGGAGTTATGTTAGGTCAAAGACGAAGACTAAATCAGCAGTTTCTAATCTAACAAACTCATCAGGTGAACTGTCTAAGACTGACCAGGAGACTGCTGACATTCTTAATGACTTTTTTGCCAGTGTGTTTGAGATAGAGGGAGACGGACCTTTACCAGACTTTGATAAACGCCAATACGAACATGAATTAGACAATATCTCTATAACGGAAGAACAAATTGAAAAAGCAGTTAACAAGTTAAAACAGTCAAAATCTCAGGGGCCAGATAATATCCATCCTAAATTTTTAAAAGAATCTCAGTCAGCTATCAAAAAACCTTTGAAAATCATATTCCAAAAATCAGTTGATGAGAGCATATTACCAGAAGTGTGGAAAGAAGCCAATGTAACACCCATTTTTAAGAAAGGAAATAAGAAAAGTGCTGAAAATTATAGGCCCATAAGTTTGACATCAGTTCCAGAGAAATTACTAGAAAGAATTATAAGAGACGCAATTGTCGATCATATGACCACTAATGAGCTGTTTTCACCAGCACAACACGGGTTTGTTGCCGGAAGATCATGTGTTACACAGCTGCTTGAGTTTATGGAAGAGTTAACAGAGTCATTAGACAATGGAGAAGATATTGATGTTATCTACTTAGACTTCTGTAAAGCGTTTGATAAAGTTCCCCATGGTAGACTTCTGAAGAAATTGTACAATTATGGAATAACTGGGAAAATATTTGACTGGGTTAAGGAGTTTTTGTCTGATAGAAAACAGAGAGTTACAATCAACGGCTCAAAGTCAGTGTGGAGAAACATATCAAGTGGAATACCACAGGGCAGTGTCCTTGGACCAATTTTGTTTTTGATCTTTATCAATGACCTCCCAGACGCAATCAGTGTGTGTATGAAGCTTTTTGCTGACGATGGGAAACTTTTTAGTGGGGTTAAAACAGAAGACAAGAGAATCAGTTTACAAGAAAACATAACAACAGCAGAAAATTGGGCTGAAACATGGAAAATGTTTTTCAACAAAACAAAGTGTCACCATTTGCATGTCGGAAAACGTGACATTATAACAGCATACAAAATGAATGGAGATCCAGAACCTGTTGAAATTGAAAAAGTAGAATATGAGAAAGACTTGGGAGTGATAATAGATGGAGATTTAAAATTCAGAGAACATGTAACATCAAAAGTAAATATAGCAAACAGAAATGTTGGAATAATTTTTAGGACCTTTACTTACCTTGACAAAGAAATGTTTCTAAATTTATACAAAACTATGGTACGCCCTCATTTAGAATATGCTACTCAAATTTGGTCACCTTTATACAAAAAGGATAAAATAACCATTGAAAATGTTCAGCGAAGGGCTACGCGACTAGTGAAAAGTATCAGCCACATGTCTTATGAAGAGAGACTGAAGCATCTTGGTTTACCTACGCTGGAATATCGGCGAGAAAGAGCCGACATGGTACAAGTGTATAAAATAATGAATCAAATTGATAAAGTCGATATAAATAAGTTATTTACATTTGCACTACATGGAGCGACCAGGGGCCATTCTCTCAAATTGTTTAAACCCAGAGCTCGGTTAAACGTTAGGCGTCATAGTTTCAGCATTAGAGTGATTGACACATGGAATTCTCTACCAGAAACTGTAGTTAGGGCACCCTCTCTGAACTCATTCAAGAGCCGCCTTAATAACCACTGGCATAGTCACCCATCGAAATTCAACGCCACCTGCTACATTGCGCATAACAGCGGACACAGACAATCGATGTATCGAGAATCACCTACAGAAGCAGATGATGCTTGATTGGTGTAAAGGTTACAGTAAGTTACAGTAAGTTACAGTAAGCTATGTCATGTAAAGATTGTTGTATATATATTTATGTTTACAGTATATTGAATAAAATATTGTTTAAACTAAAATACACGGTAGAGTCTATTTTCAAGGTTGAATAATCCTGTAATGGTCATTGTAATGTATTATTTATACTGTGAGTATGATATAGGTATAACTGACCTACCTGTATTTCATGAATGCAATAAGTATACATGCACTATATCATGGTCAGACATTTGAGAAAAGCTACTGTTTTTATCTGGTCTACCTTACAATTTGAGAAAGAGTTGGAACAAATAATTTCTATGACGCTCTTTTTAATGCATTAATTTATGTTCGGACCTAGTTACATTTTCAATAATGATGGTCATTTTTTAGATTTATTTGCACAAAAACTTTCAGGAAGAGACGATAGTCTTTTATAGTTTTATTCAGATTTTTGTATATACCACAAATCACCACCTTAATAAAGCAAAATACAAAATTTCCTTATCCGTTCAGAATCGAGATTTAGACAGAATGCCACCATTAATTTTGCATCTTATAAAGTTATGTCTTTGCTGACTTTGATCTGAAAATGTTAAATATTTCAGCGCAAAAATGCAAGTACTCCACTAGACGCGAAAGTGTTGTCAAAATGTGTGACTCATCATCCTTGAAATATTTGTCGAACACAATGATGTTAAGACAAATGAGCCGCGACGTGACAAAACCAACAATGTGGTCGTGCGCCCAGCGCAGACTCAGATCAGCCTGGGCATTTGCCCAGTCTGATCAGACTCTTTACTAAGCACTTAAAGGGTAGCCAAGGGACTAAGCTACCTTCATGCGGACAGCGAAGACTCTGATCAGACTGGGCGGATGCCCAGGCTGATCTGAGTCTGCGCTGGATGCACGACCACATTGTTGGTTTTCTCGTGTCGCGGCTCAAATGATGAATGACACATAGAAAGAAATCCTGAAAGTGTGCGAAGCCATGCCCTGTGCAAAGCCATGTCCCCTTACTCCAATCCTACTCGTGGTCATGCACTCAAACTAAAGAAAAATTCACGCAAGAAAGAAATCCGTTTACTAGAACTTCTTTTCAACAAGAGTTATTTCTCCATGGAGCCCATTGTCAGAACAAGTTGTTACTGTACCAAACTTAAATACACTCAAGGGCCAAAAGTAATTCCACAAAAATAATTTCCCATAGACTTTAGTGCATTTACATGTTTACAAGAAAATTAATTTTGGCAGTTTTTCTGGGGCAATCATAAAACAACTACTATGGTTGGAAAGCTAAAAGAACAATGCAATAAACATTTTTTATAGAACTTAATTTTATCCCCTCATTTTCAAGCTACAGCTTGCAGAACTCAGTATAAATTTTGAAAACACCATGTTTCCATTGACGTCAGTGGCGACGTCATGAAAAAAGTGACAAAAAGTTCGAACGTATAATTTAAAGTCAGGCTGTTTAATTATACGTTTAACAACTGAAATGAAATAAATATATTGCTTGCCTCATTCATTTAGCTTTCTTTCAGCACCAAAATAATTGTAATATGTTGGACAGAAGAGCCAAAAGATAAGTTCCAGTAAACATGAAAATACCTGAAGTCTATGGGAAAATTAATTTTGTGGAATTACTTTTGGCCCTTGTACATTCAAGAATTGTCTGGACAATATTTCATTAGAGACAAGCAGTTAATTCACAGTATTTCTGGATAATTCCTGGGTGTACAACCGAGAAGGGGATATACACTTTGAACCAACTTGCGTCTCCTACAAGATAATGTAATGATAATGTCATGAAATGTTGGTAAGGGTTTGCAAAGGCAGTCAGGCACATAGCACTTGTTATGGTTCTGTTGTAAACCTGAATCCAGTCAATCCATATGTCACAGGGTGTAGGTAATTAGGTATATACATGTATACACTTGTACTGCCTTGCGGTACAAGCCGGCTTTTATATCGACGTGGTAGAGTGCTCGACTATTGATCGAAAGGTCCCGGGTTCAAACTTCGGCCGGGGCGTGAGATTTTTTAAGAGTCCGTGACAAATGGCGCCCAACGTAAAATCCAGCCTGACCCCTGTGCAGTAATTCCTCGATCCTATTTCTATATGCAGCTCTTTAGCCTGGAACTTCGGGGACGAAGTCCAAGTTGGTGGGGGAGAATGTCACAGGGTGTAGGTAATTAGGTATATATACACTTGTACTGGCTTGTTGTTTTTTTTCCAATTAGTCGTCACGGATGGTCCACCAGGGCTAACAGCCACGAGAGCATCATATCCACCCTGGGGTATCCGAGTCTGTTCGTCGGGTCTTCTGTACGTGGGTTCCATCGTCGGTCGGGTACTGGCTTGCGGTACAAGCCGGCTTTTATAGGGACGTGGTAGAGTGCTCGACTATAGATCGAAAGGTCCCGGGTTCAAACCTCGGCCGGGGCGTGAGATTTTTTAAGAGTCCGTGACACATATATTTTTAGATGCTCAGGGATCTTAGTAATTTAATTGTCTATATATATAAACAGTGCTTTTTATTCATTTCATTCTTAGGATTATGTGCTTATATCTTTAATTGTTTGTATATGTTGTGTTGATTTTACCAAATAAACATCAATCAGTCATATGCACCCTATCACTGCAGTGCACCATTGCAGGAGCCCTGGGTGACCCATCCAGGTACTACCCGAACCAAACATTGCTTACCAACAATAGTCCTTCAATGTAACCATGTTGCCATAAAACCATGCTTCTACAGTGAAGCACTAGTAGTGGTATTTATACCCATGCATTCACTACAGTACTCCCTCCTGTTTCTTGAAAGGCCCTGGAGCACCTCATGACACATACTCAGCCACACTACATATAGCTCCTCTTTCAGTACCTTCAAAGGCAGGGTAGTAGTCTCCAGTGTGTTTGTCAAACAAGCTGCCACCAGGGTAGTAAACCTGAATTCACCCTATCGCTTCACCATAGCAGGAAACTTGGGTCACCCATCCAGCTGCAGGTACTAGCAGAGCCAAATGTTGCTTAACTTAGCTATAATAGTCCACCACTCTAACCATGTTGCCATAAAAGCATGCAAGCCCTAGCCCAAAAAAGGGAGGCGCTTTTAGTTGCATTGTATTTATACCCATTCACTACAGTTCTAATCAAATGTTTCGATCCTACCAGAAGATACTCTCTCAATGAAAACATTTTATTGTTGATCACCTGTTCTTTTTGCCTAAAAACACTTGTATATATTAAACAAAAAATAAGAATTGTTGTAGCTACATATATTTTCTAAACCTGTCACTTGCAACTCTGGCTGCCCCAGGGCCAGGAAATAGCAAGGACTTAATTTGGCTTTGCTCCATGCAGACCAATGGTAGACACTCTGCACTGTGGGGACAAATGTATAATCAAATTACCATTAAAAGCCCCACTCCCCACCCCCCTCCCCTGGGGACTGTGTTGAACAGTAAGTGTCACTATAATTGTCCCAGTTATTTTCATCAGCTTATCAAAAGCTCCACACATGCATGGCACTGCAGGGACAATGATAAGGTGAAAACAACATAATTTCCACACCAGTTCCTTGGCCCCGAGGTAACCAGGATTGTAAATGACTGGTGCAGTTGTTTTAGCTTGTAAAATTTAAGATTTGCTCCTTCTTTGCAGGTCATTTTCATCCGCTAAGAGACATTTAGTACAATGTGGGGCCAAGAAGTGGGGGCAGGGGTGGGGGGAGAGATTTATAAAAGAAAACAGCGTAATATTGTTTTTGTTTGGTGCAAATCTTGTCAGCGTTGCTTCTTGTATGCACTCAATTTCCTGAAGGAATATAAATAGATGGATTTTGACCAGGCTTGAGACTTGCACTGTGAGGGAAAAGAACTGATTAGATTTTGGTGACCTTTACCCCATTTTCAAGTTCACAGGAGGTCTTAAAATGGTGAAAATGGCTAATGCGCATTCTATCTCCTGAACAATAAAAGTGGATTTTATCAAACTAGCATGAAATCATCAGCAGGAAAAGGGGCAGAACTGATTATGTTTTGATGATCTTGACCCCATTTTCAAGGTTGAGGAGGTCAATTAGAACGTTAAGAAAGAGCTTATCTTCACCCTCTCTCCTGAACTATATATTGGAGTCATACTAAACTAGCATTGACTCATCATTGGGAAAGACTGCAGAATTGGTTAGATTTTTGTAACCTTGACCCAATTTTCATGGCTACAATTTTCAAGACAGAGAATGTTAAAAAAGGGCATTTGTCTCCTGAATGACATAATAGATGCATACCAAACTGGCATGGAATCATCAGTGGAAAAAGGCACAAAATTTATTAGATTTTTATTACCTTAACCATATTTTCAAGGTCACAGGAGGGCTTTGAATCACCAATTCCATTCAGCTCTTTAACTTGTCTAGCAGATATATCTATGCAAGTTTAGAGAAAATCTATCCACTGGTTCAAAAGATACCTTGCATACAAGACTATGACCCTGAAATAGCTATAGAGTTCAAGGTTACAAAAAACTAGACATTTCTTAAACCTGTCTCTATGATATATCCTTGCAAGGCAAATGGATATCCATCCATTGGTTCAAGAAAAAATATTTAGAAAGACAATCTAATATTTATGTTGGCTGTTGACCTTGATAATGAATTGCAGCTATATGTCACCAAATCACAGTCAACCCCTGGGACTGTCTTAACGGTTTATCTATGCATGTTTGGTGGGAATCAAGTCAAACAGTCGAGAGATATATAAATTTTCCTGAAATTTTCACACATTTAAGGCTTCCTGTGACCTTGTAAATGAGGTCAAGTTCACCAAAATCTAATCAGCTCTTAAGCTTGTCACAGTTAATACCCAGGCAAGTTTGATGAAATACCATCTTTTGCTTCGATTGATATCATGCATACAAAAAATCGTCACACCGACGCAGAAAATTTTATAGCCTAAGGCCTCCTGTGATCTTGAAAATGGGGTCACATCTTCAAAACCTAATCAGCTCTTTGGCTTGTCCCTGTGATGTATCCATGCAAGTTCGGTAAAATTCGACTTACTGATTCAAGAAATATGGGGGGATACAAACTATACGCCGACGCCTACACCATATTGGGATCATTACTGAAACCGATATGTCCCCTTGCCTTAAAAATGGCAGCATCAGTCGAAACGACATGTGACCAAATAATTTCATAGCATCAGTAAAGAGAAAAAAAAAATCTGTTGAACATAGCAAAATTTACGTCTGTATACTGCGTTTAGTTCCGTTTCTCATATACCATTTGTAAAGAAACTTCATACATGTACATGCTTACACCATGATATCAACTACTCAACATCAGCGTTGTTTGCTTACCTTGACCTCAATTTCACGCTCTATTGATTATAGCCAAATCGCTTTTACCCACTATATGTTTAGCTTCATTTCTGATAGACTAAAACACCTTTTGTGTTGAAAATACACACAAACGTACAACGTACATCATGACATTGTCTCTGCAGTACCAATGTTATCTGCAGGCAGGCCTTTACCTACTTTCATGCTCTGTTGAACATAGCCAACTTTACATTTACCCACTGTGTTTTGCATCATTCTCAGAGACTAATTTATCTTTTGTGCAATGAAACTACACACAAACATACTTCAAGATATTGAATCTTTGGTACCACTGTTGTTTGCTGACCTTGACCAACTTTCAGGCTGTATTGAACCCTATTCAATATTTAGCTCACCTGAGCCAGCGGCTCCGGGGGAGCTTATAGGATGTTAAGGCTCCGTCGTCCGTCCGTCAACATTGTCAAACGACTTTTCCTCTGAAACCGCTGGGCCGATAGTAACCAAATTTCACATAGAGCCTCTAAGGGGCGGGGAAACGAAAAGTTGTTCAAACGGTCCTGGTCACATGACCAACATGGCCGCCAAGCCCATATATATTAAAAAACTTTAAAAATCTTCTTCTCCAGACCCAATAGGCTGATGGCCTTGAAACTTGGTATGTAGCATCGGGTACGCGAGTACTACTAAGATTGTTCATATTATGATCTTGGTGTGACCTTGACATTTTTTACGGCAATGTCAAATTTGCTTTCTGTAGCGTTTATATGGGAAAATGGTAGATCATAAGATGTCTTGGTAACTGTTTAAGATTTTGAACTGAAAATTGGTATATACAGTCATCTTAATGAGTACATGAAAATTTATGCGTACAAGAGGCCAAGGGCATTTTTTGACCTTAGGCCCTGGTCTCTCATATTTTGACAATTTCACACATCTCCTCAAAAGCAACTGGGCCAATTGTGACCAAATTTCATATAGAGCCTCTAGGGGGCGGGGAAACGAAAATTGTTCAAACGGTCTGGGTCACATGACCAACATGGCCACCAGGCCCATATATGGTAAAAACCTTTAAAAATCTTCTTCTCCAGAACCAGTGGGCGGATGGCTTCGAAACTTGGTATGTAGCATCAGGTACACGAGTATTACCAAGATTGTTCAAATTATGACCTTGGATTGACCTTGCTTTCTGTAGCTTTTATATGGAAAAATGCTAGAATATAAGATTTCTTGGAAACTGTTGAAGATTTTGACCAGAAAATTGGTCTATACAGTCATCTTAATGAGTACACGAAAATAAGTATGTACAAGAGGTCAAGGTCATTCTTTGACCATTGACCCTGATCTCATATTGTGACAATTTCACACATCTCCTCAAAGCCACTGGGCCAATTGTAATCAAATTTCATATAGAGCCTCTAGGAGCTGAGGGAACGAAAATTTGTTCAAACGGTCTGGGTCACATGACCAACATGGCCGCCATGCCCATATATGGCATCTTCTCAAGAACCAAATGATCGATGGCCTTGAAACTTGGTATATAGCATCAGGTACTCAAGTATTATCAAGATCGTTCAAATGATGATCTTGGGCAGACCTTGACCTTTTTTAAGGCAAGGTCAAGTGTGGGAAAATGCTAGAACATAAGATTTCATGGCAAGCTTAGAAGATTTGGCCCAAAAATTGGTATATACAGTCGTCTTAGTTAGTACATGGAAGATTTGCGAGTTCAAGAGGTCAAGGTCATTATTTGACCTTTGACCCATGTCTCTCATATTTTGACAATTTAAAACATATCCTCAAAAGCCACTAGGCTAATTGTAACCAAATTTCTTACACAGCCTCCAGGGGCTTAGGGAACGAAAATTTGTTCAAGCGGTCTAGGTCACATGACCTACATGGCCACCATACTCAGGTGAACGATTCAGGGCCTCATGACCCTTTTGTTTTAATGTCGTCTCATTGTGTTTAGCTTGACTAAAAGATTTTTTTGAGGAAACTTCGCAAAAGCATATGCAATTGCATCATCTCTGCAATGCCTATGAGTTTGCTTGTCTTGACCTACTTTCTTTATGTTGAACATAGGCAGTAGAGTAGTCTGGAGAATTTTTTTATTTTTTATTTTTATTATACGTGTATATTTTTTTTTTTTTTTGCTTTCTTGACATAGGCTGCGGGATTCTTGTATTTCTATTTTTATTTCAGATTCAATAAAAGCGGTGTCCAAGATAAGAAAAAATAAAAATGGCATCTAGAAGATCAGGAGATGGACAAAATGTCTCTCAGAATATCGATACAGCGAGGATGCTCTTATCTCCTACTACCGTGTCTGGGGAACTAACTTGCTCTATTTGTTTTGAGATCTTCGAGTCTCCTAGAACTCTACCATTATGCCTGCATACCTTTTGTGAAGAATGTTTGTATAAAGTTTTCATTCGCATCAGTCGTGATTATGAACCTTTGTATCAGTGCCCAGTATGTAGAAAAGTGGTCACGCCACCGTTGGATGGCAGAGTTACTAGAAACTGGATAAAAGAATTCCCTGTTAATCATATAATCAATACTCTATTAGCAAGCTTAAAGAAAACACAAGATACATGTACCTCTCAGGAGGAAAAGTCAATAAGTTCTGAACATTGTTCTTCATGCGATGCTTTAAAAACGACTGATTTCTGTTTTGATTGTCACGAGTTCATGTGCAAGCAATGCTCAGATTTGCATAACCGTTTTAAAGTTACAAAGCAGCATCAAACAGTTTCTGTTAGTGGAATGGAAAACCTTGAAAAACATGTCATTGAGTTATCAAAATGTATGATTTGCCCATCACACAAAGATAAAACAGTTGAGTTTTATTGCCCAACTGACGATACAGTATTTTGCTTTTTATGTGCTGCAGTGGATCATAGGGCATGTGAGAAGATAATAGCAATTGACGACCACATTAGTGAAACTAAATTCTCAGATCTAGCTAAAATAAAAGTGAAGGAGTTTAAAGATATGAAATCAAAGGTACAGACTCATGGTTTACTGCTGATTAAGAACAAAGATACAATAAAGAATAATTTGAGACGTGTCATACAGTCAGTGTCAGACAAAACAAATGAAGCCATTATAAAGTTGCATGATTTTGAGAAGAAAGCAATAGAAGCTTGTAATTTATTAGAAAAAAGAATTACTGGTTCTATTAATGATACTATGCAGCAGTGCAGGCAGCTGGAACCTAATATAGAAGAATCAATGACAAAAATGGATGTTGCATCAAAGTTTGGATCTGAAAAACAAATATTTGTCACGATGAATAAATTGAAAACAGGAGTGGAACAGCAAGAGAAAACAGTGTGTGAAGATCACACTGTTGCTAGAGTGTATAGATTGATATTTCACCATTCAAAGACCCTAATGCAGTTCCTACAAGAAAATGAACTTGGACGTCCATTGATGCACACAAAAAAGGTTGAGTTAAAGCCTAACAGTACAGAAGGTAATGCATGCAGTCTGTTCTTGTTCTTGTGCAAATAGAGGATCTTACATGAGTGCTCATGTATTATTGAATTTATTAAACGAGTTGGGGAAAAGATTAGATGCGAGGCTGTGCCAAGCATCTTATCGGTTTTCCCCAACGAGTTTAATAAATTCAATAATACAGGAGCACGAATGCAAGATTCTATTTATCATATGACACTAAAATCGCATTTTATTAGCAAAATTGGCACTAAAACGTCACGATTTCGCCATTAGAAAACGCGACGTTTTATGGACGTCAACGTATAACGTTACGTACGACGTAATTTGCAAATTCAATCCACTAGTGGATTATCGTTTTTAGCTCGCCTGAACGAAGTTCAGGAAGAGCTATTGCGCTACCCCCGGCGTCGGCGTTGGCGGCGGCGTCGGCGTTAGCAAAATGTTAAAGTTTTACGTTAAAGTTTTTTATGTGATGGGCAAGGCGCTGTCAGGCGAGCTATCCTGGCCCTGTGACAGGTCTTGTTAATGCATGGCTTTATTACACACTCAGATGCGACGTCATATGATAAAAAGGTTTTTCATGTTGTTAGTTCAGTCATCATCGATGTAACAGCACATTTCTGAAACATTTCATTTATGTTGCTTATACGCATAAGAGAATATTCTTACTACATATAGGACTATCCTTGCAATGATGCCACACAGTCTCAGATTTTAACAGTTATAATCTGGGAAGTATTGCTACTGGTACTCCATAAAGTAAAATGCACCCATTCCGCAGCAGCACAAACGAAGTCATTTAGTCATTTATTATTATCAGGTGGGCTGCAGTGTGTGTGTGTGTGTGTGTGTGTGTGTGTGTGTGTGTGTGTGTGTGTGTGTGTGAGGGGGGGATTAGTGCTTGAAAAACCAGTAAGCTTTGGACTGGCGGGGGAGGGGTGGGCCAAGTATTTTGCTAAGCATATGAGGTTGGGGGGGATCAGATTCAGAATCCCCACCTCGTAAAACATAGAATCCCCCCCCCCCACACACACACACACCTCTTGCGTTTTGCATTATTGGCTTGCTGTCTCGGCGGCAAGCCAGTATTCAAGTGGTTTAGTGATACCGAGTTATTTTCGGAAGAAACGGTACGCCACACTTAGTCGGAAAATACCTGGAGAGTGTGTACTGCAACAATTCGTTCTAAACCTTTTTAGGGCCGCAATATTAGGCCAAAGAGATTGGAAAGCTCGTTCCGGTTTGAGACAGCATTTCTTCATTATTTTCTTCACAGACATACATGTAACAAACAAAGACCTCGTCCGATTTTGTCTGTTTTCATCCTTATCCGATTTACCTCATCTGCTAAAATAACAGATGGACACTTTATTCTATTTTTGATAGTACATGTACTTTTTTAATATTTCCGTTAAAAAGCACGTTTTTCTTTTACAAGTGCCTTGAACTTGGACACATTTCTTTTGCTTTTTATAAACTGATTGCATTAAAAATGAAACTCTGAATTTAATGCAAAGTATTTGGCTTTACATCCGAAGAAGTATACAAATACCTGTGTAAGAAACAGTGTTTATATATAGCAATAGCGCAAAGCATTAGCTTTTCCAAAAATCATGCAGCGGCGTCGCGAAAAATTGGCAGTAGTAAAGGGTGACACTATGGGGACTCCCGGCCGGAGACTAAGTCCACAGCCTGGGGCAGTCTCGGGCCGGGAGTCCCCATAGATGACACCGCTTTAGTAAACTTGAAAAGGCTAGTTTGAAATAACTTAGTCTTTTTTCAGGGTAAAAGTCTATGTTAAATGGCATAGGAGATGTCTTAAGAGGCTATACAGTAATATGCGTCTGCTATGAGTCTCTTGGCCCTGTATCTCAAGACCTCACTATACCAGAGGCATAACTCTATAGCTTCCTTAGTATTAGGGCAATCAGTAGGGTATTCTTTCTGATGTAATTGGTAGTCCTGAAAAGGACTGTTTGTGTGGTTATAGCTAAGAAGAATCTATTGTTTCTTCTTTCTTTTTGAATTATCTATGTTCTTGCTATGTGACCCAAGTCCATTTTGAGTTGGTACGGTCACAGACGATTCTGGTGTCATTACTTCTATAGTTAATGGTATTCTGATCGGATTTAATTCCATGGGACGTTGTTGCTTTTGGTCCTCTAACTGCTGTACTCTTTTCTTGAGATCATTGAGTTCTTTGAGCAAGACTTCTACAGCTCCCGTCTTTGGCTGTGACACCTGTGGCTGTGTTTGTTGCAGTTGTGATTGCTGTGGGTGGTAGTAATAGGTCTGCACGTTCGGTTGTTGTTGTTGAGTTAACGATGCATCAGTAGCAATTGAGTTAATTGCCGTCGATAGAAGGTCTGGTTCTTTCATAAGATCGTCTAAGGTCAGTAGTTGCTCCATGACTGAAGTTGTAAGTAGGTCAGTGCCATTTTATACTCCCAAGACCGGATTGACCTACTTAGAAAAGTGCTTTCTTTCACGTCGGTGTTGAGAGAATAAATACTGGAACACTGACCCACTTCGTCACATTGTCTTTATGCTATACACAGAGAAGATGTTGAGCGACGAATATCTCGATGCTTTGGAGGCACAGACTAGGTCTGTAATGGAGAGTGCAGAGAGGCTCGTAGAGCTGATAGGCATCGTAAGAAGGATGGTGACGGTCGACAGACAGATGGCTGTGGTGAAGCAAGAGCCCGAAGAAGTGAAGCAAGAGCCTGAAGAACGGCCATCCGGTGAAGATTGGGAGAGGGAGGCGGACCAGCCACCATTCTATCTGCCGGCAGAGAGGACTGTGACCTACACGAGCTGGTCAGTACGCTGTCCAGCTTGTGGTGGCAGGCCCTCGCGGTGTCCCTGCTCATAGAAAGGTTTATTAAAACCTCAAAACGGCCCTTTTCAGGGCCACCACAACTTATCAGAAAGAAATACTTTGTTGATTGTTGCATAAAACCCCATAACTACTTTGCATAGTTTTGATTGGTCAAGAGACTATGCTCTCTTTCACGTCCGCCATGAGTCAATATATATATTTAACTGCCTTTAACAACTTCATTCTCAAATATGGGTTTGTCAAAGTATATTCCTTTTGACCTGAGTCGACTGTGTAAAGCTTTTAAGAAGAAAGACTGGAAAGAAGTTGAAAGGCAGCAAAATAAGATGGGGTTTGAAGTATTTATGAGGAGGAGAGGGATCGACTTATCCAAGACGAATCCTGTTGTGGGGATTGTAAAACCTGTGTCTAAGTCTTCACAGTAAGTGAAGACTTAGAACACCCAAACAGCCCTTTTCAGGGCTACCCAACTCTTTCGTTTAAAGAGTAACCTTATGAAATAACAAAAAACAAATACTTTAAAAACAATTTTATTGAATACAACCTTACATGTAACTATGAAAACTAATCCATTATGAACACAATAGTAGTCACTGTCCAGTAGACACACAATATCGTTTAGATATTGTCTATCCACTAGGTCTCTTATCTAGTCACTAGTTTTTCACTATTTCAGGACAGTTTTTCATCATATGAGTGTCTTCTTTGCACACAACACAGTATTTCTTCTTCTTATGTTGTCTAGCAGTAGGTTTTGTCGGTTCTGGTGAAGCCGTTCTTGACTTCTTTTTACTGGGTACATCAGAGTCATCATCAGTATGGCGTCTTTTCCTCGTAGTTTCTGACTTCTCGGCCGGTTGTGGTGATCCCGAGCTTTCATCTTGTAAGTCGGTATGAGGACATGAGGGTAGCCAGTGATCAGGCGAGCCACAGTTGTAACAAGTCCCATAGGGTGGCTTCTTTGTAGTTTTCTTCTTCTCCTCGGTACATGAGGCAGTCCAATGATCAGGTGAACCACAGTTGTAACAATTCCCATTGGGTGGTTTATTTGTAGTAGTTTTCTTCTTCTCCTCGGTACACGAGGCAGTCCAATGATCCACCGACCCACAATTGTAGCAATAACCATAGGGTGGTTTCAACAGGCCTTGTTCTTTTAGTGAAATTTCCAATGGCTGAATTAATTTTCTGTCATTCTCTTTCAAAAGTTTCTTCAATGCTGTGCAGTGATAATAAATACTGTTGGCATCACTGTATTTATTAAGTCTTGGATCCACAGGTTTACTTTCCATCTTGACAGTTTGAAAGTCAGAGCTGAAATGACTCGCAGATCTAGTTGTAGTCCTTATATACGCCTTGTCTTCGACTGTAGATAGTCAATCACTTTTGAATTGTTGGCCACATGAAGTTTCCAGTTGTCAAATGTAAAGACCGTCTCCTCTGATAATTCCTGTTTCGCACACGAACACCAGAGTCTTTTAAAATCTTTGAAATATTCTTCTGTGTTTAATTTCATCTGGATTTCATCTAAAGTAATGTTCTCATGTGAATGTAGTATGTAAACACAAACTAGTAATTTTCTGTAAGGTCTAAATCTCAGAATTTGTGTCAGAGGAATTTCAAACCACTTTGTCTCCATGCTTGCCGTAAGATAAATGATTTTGCAAGAGACAAACAGTTCCACTTTATAGTGTCAAAGCTTCAAATTTTGCAGTCAATTCATCCATATCAATATCCATTGGTTCTTCCTGTGATGGTTGTTCAATTTCCATATTTTCTGTTGTTGTTGTTGAGTCGATATCCATAGATTGTTCTCTCGAAGCCTCTTCAACATCTTTGAGTACATTGCAAAGGTAAGTAATCACGTCCTCGTTGTTTGCCACATGAAGTAGCCATTGCCTATACTTCACAGGCGATGCGTCTAAAATAGTGTTCATTATCAAAGCTGTTTCACACATGGCTTGTCGAAAGGTCATGAATGTTTCATATCGTCCCAACCACGTTCTGAGTCCATCTTTTGACTTCAGAAATTCTGAACTTGTAGGTTGTAAGGACAGTGTGTGTTCAAGTGATCCTCGATAAATGTCAAACTGTAAAATTCGACCTAACGATACTGGAGGAGATTTCTTGATCACGTTCATTGTTTTATTCCAAGTAGCATGTCTGAATAGACTGTTGGAAAACGTAATGGTAATAATCTGTCTTCACTCTCGATAACTTGTTCATATGCGTCTCTGTTTCCAAATGACACATCACAACCATGCAAACTGTTTATATGCTCTTCCCAGGTTGATAATAACAAATCGTTCATAGGTGCAGGAAAATTTAACTGGTAAAGAAATGGTAAGTAGTAAAAAAATGCTAAACTCTGAAAGAATACTAGAAGCCCAGTCAGATGTCCATTCACGATTTTTCCATGTACGTAAATGTCATAATGGAAAGGAAACAAGTTTTCAAAAAACTGTTCACATGTTTCCTTGTTGAAATTGTAAATCGTAAAGATCCATCGGTCATGTCTAGAATGAGTATCCTTCAACACTTCCATCATGCGTTTGTGAAAGTATAATCTCATGTTCTGGTCAAGATTCGATATTCCATCGATGTCATATAATAGCTGTGCTAGGCTCTGGTAAAAATTGTTGCAAGACAGAGCTCTTTGAAAACACATGTTAAACCACGTCAGTTGAAGTTCGTCTCTAAACTTTTTACTTTTCCTCGAAATATTGACGAGCCTTGAGTAGATTATACTTCTAATTTCAGTTGGTAACACACCCAGATCGACTAGTTCTTCAGACATCTTGAAACTTTATGAGCTGCAAAAATGAAATGTACACATTATATATCTCTTGATTCTCGCATGCTCGATGTGGCATATTATTTTGTAAGATTATGTGACAGCTCTGTGATTTATCTTTCAAATAAAAAAAGAATTTTGAAAATCCATCAAGGCAATCTGGAGTAATTACAGTTTTCTTACCCTCTATATTCCGCGCATGCGCAGTGTGACAATTTATTTTAATTTCATTTGGTAGGTGTTGATTTGTTCTTTCCAATAAAAAAAGAATTATGAAAATCCGTCAAGGCAATCTGGAGTTATTACAGTTTTCTTACCCTGCAAATTCCGCGCATGCGCAGTGCATGCTCGACATTTTTTGTTATTTTGGATTTTGTATAGTTTATTAGTTAACATATAATAATACTCATAGCAGACGTGATACACATATACACGTATTCGCCTTTCATTTGTATCATTTTTTCTGAAAGCTATTACTTGAATAATCTATTTATAGAATAAAAGAAAGTCAATCCAGATTTACCTCCCTTGTAATAACACTATAATATGAAAAATTGAATAACTTTGTTATTTTTCGGCCGATTTTGATAAAATAAACACCAAAATGTAGATTTTATTATTCTCTAATTAATTGTTATATTCTAAAATGTGTTACTATAAATAGTAACATGACCTTTTATTAAAATCAGATATATGATATGCAAATGTCCAATCTTGTTTCAAGTAAACTGGTTTATGTATATGTATATATATTGGGAACTCGCATATTAATATTGCTGGTTTGCCGGTCACCACTGGACTGGAACTGGTGTGCACAACGGTTATACCGCCTGGGCCCGCAGATGCGAAGTCTATCGATTACATGTGAAACAGTAGAAGCCTTATGGCTTAAGGGGTCGGGACACTATCCCAGTAAACTGAACCTCCGCTGGCAGGTTTCTGGTCCACAGTGACATTCAGGACTTGTGATCATGTAGATATGGCTTCAAATCGCCAGGGCTTCCCAGGCATAGGGTAACCGACCGGGGAAGAACAAGGTGCTGAACAGCACACTCTTCTTGCACTTCTTTTCAAAATAACAAAAATTCCGTAAAGCTCAGTGTCTCGCCTGTACCACAAACATTCTAAGTGTCTCGCCTGGTGATAAGAATTCCATATAGCATGTAGTCTCGCCTGTTAGTGAATAAAAATTCCTTAAGACTGTTGTCTCGCCTTACCACAAAAATTCCGTACAGCCCATGTCTCGCCTGTACCACAAAAATTCCTGTTGTCTCGCCTGTTAAAGCAAATACTATGTATCTTGCCTGTATCACAAGAATTCCATAGAACATGTAGTCCACCCTGATAGTTAATAAGAATTCCGTAAAGCCCATGTCTCGCCTGTACCACAAAAGTTCCTTAAGACTGTTGTCTCGCCTGTTAAGTCAAATACTATGTATCTCGCCTGACAAATCTTGTATGAATTGATGATAGATATATAAGTCAAATATTCAGATCTCCTGACATTCTGCGTTTGAACAGTGACAAGACAACATGCCAAAGAAACATTGGAAGAGAATACGTACCCCACCCACTTCATCAGACTCTGAGGAGGACGAGTTACCACCGCCTAAGAAGGTGAAACTTGTGGATTATTCCGACAGCGAAGAATCTGAAGATGAGGTGTCACCACCAAGAAAAAGGCCTATGGTGATTTATTCGGACGATGAAGAAGATGATTACCAACAGTACTATGTAATCAAGCCTGTTAGAGAACGTGAGTCGAGACGTTTCAGAACAAAAGCTAATGTGTACAATGTGGATGTCAATAAATTTCCAGAAGATGTATCACCGCTGGAATTTGTACCTCGGATGTTTCAACAGTTGGTGGATGACATCAAGACCCATTCTCAAGCTCAAGGCAATGACAGGATTCGAATGAGCATTTACCATCCCGGACTGAAATTAGGAATCTTTGTACCTTTCACAGATGTAACGAGTCTGACTGGGGAATCTTTGACTCAAGAAATTGAGAAAGTGTTACAATCCAATGAAGATTTCAAAATCAACGATGGACAGATGAGTTTGGAAGTGACACACACCAAGTTACCAACTGGAAGTGGAAGAAAGGCATTACACCATGGACTTTATTTTGAATCACGCAATATGAGAAAGATGAAACATAGTATTGTTCAAATCAACAACACCAAAGATGTCATGTGTATGGCCAGAGCTGTTGTGGTAGGAAAACATCATGCCGACAGGGACACATCTGACTCATGGAAGAAAACTTGGGAACATATTCGAAAATCAAACAAATCACTACAAACTAGAGAAGCCATGAAATTATTAGATCGTGCTAAGATTCCTCACAATCAACCTTGTGGATTTGAAGAATACAAGAAAATTCAAACTGTGTTAGCTCCTGATTATTTGATCAAAGTACATTCACAGCATCCCAAAGACGGATTATTGTTTCCACTTGGATTTAAACCTGGTGACAAAACAAAAGTGATTCATATTTATTTCAATGGCTCAGATCACTATGACACTATCACCAATGTCAAAGGATTTCAAGGATGCCGTTATTATTGTGAGTTTTGTGACAAGGGATTTAGCAACAGAGAGGATCATGCTTGTTCGAATGGATGTACTAGTTGTTACAGTGCAATGGCATGTCTTCACGAACAAAATCAGTACTGTACAAAATGTAAGAGAACATTTCATAGTGCATCTTGTTTTGCTAATCATACCTTAGTCAAGCCAGGACAGAAAAAATCTATTTGTCAACTTGTGCATAATTGTGAGAAGTGTGGAAATAGGATTGTAAATAATAAAAGAAATCACGTGTGTCCAGGACAGAAGAAATGTAAGTTTTGTAAACTGATTGTTGGAGCCGAACATCAATGTTATATTCAACCTTACGTGTGCAAACCCAAGACCGAAGTGTTGCAAGAAGATGCCGAGGAGGACGATATCATCGATGAAGAGAAAGGTACCGTTATTCAACCTCAATTCATATTTTTTGACTTTGAATCCAAGCAAGACTCTGGCGAACATATTGTCAACTTTTGTATTGCACATAGAGCTTGTGATCAGTGTATGGATTTACCAATTGAACAGCCATGTAAAATTTGTAATAAGTTCACAAACAAAGCGTGTGACCATTGCGTTAATTTGCCTGTAGACCAGTATTGTGACATTTGTAGTCAGTTTGGAAGAGAAATGATCTTTGAAGGTGAAAATACGTTATCAGATTTCTGTTCCTGGTTATTTAGAAAAGAAAATGAAGGAGTGACTGTCATTGCACATAATTTTGGAGGATATGATGGACAATTTATTTTACGCTACATACTAGAAAATGGTACTTTTAAGCCCGATGTGATCATGAATGGAAATACTATCGTGACGATGACTGCTGCCAAAGTCAAGTTCTTGGACTCGTATCATTTTCTGCATATGAGATTAGCCAATTTTCCAGATACCTTTGGATTGACAGAGATGAAGAAAGGCTATTTCCCACATTTGGCAAATGTTGATGCCAACCAGAATTACGTGGGACCTTACTTTCCCGTGGAGATGTATAATCCTGGACAGATGTCGGTCAAAGACAGAGAAGCTTTCCTGGAATGGCACAAGCAGAAAGTGGAATCCAATGCCATCTTTGACTTCAGACGTGAAATGGAAGAATACTGTCGCAGCGATGTGGATATCCTGAGGAGAGGTTGTGCATGTTTTAGAAAACAATCGATGGATATCAGCGAGTTGGATCCTTTTGCTAATGCATGCACGATCGCTCAAGCTTGTTCCCAAGTATGGAGAAAGAATCACATGCCTGAAAACTCTTTGGCCATCATTCCACCAGAAGGCTATCCCAACCAAAAGAAGTATTCTATCAAAGCTGTACGCTGGATTCAAGCCGTGGCTAGAAAGAATCACATCCAAATTCGTCACGCTTTGAATGATGGTGAACAGAAAGTTTTTGGACATTATGTGGATGGGTACGATCCAGAAAAAGAAACAGTGTACGAGTTCCATGGATGTTACTGGCACGGGTGTCCCAAACATTTCCCCGACAGAACTAAGATCAATACTTACAACTGCCAGACGATGTACCAGCTATACAAACAGACTGTGGAGAAGACCGAGAAATTGAAAAGAGCTGGGTATCAAGTGATAGAAATGTGGGAATGCGATTACGACCAATATTATCAAGACGACAAAGATTTTAAGGAGATGGTGGATGCAGAATTTACCAACTTGGATCCACTCAAACCCAGAGATGCGCTATTTGGAGGACGTACGAATTCTACAAGACTGTTCTACGAAATTGAAGGAGACGAGGAAATTAAGTATATCGATGTGTGTTCACTCTATCCATACATCTGCAAGTACGGAATCTTCCCTATTGGACATCCAGAAATTTATTCACAAGAAGACATCGACAGAGATAATATACATCAATATTTTGGACTGATCAAATGTAAAGTGTTACCACCCAGAAACTTGTATCATCCGGTATTGCCGTACAAGTGCAACAACAAATTACTGTTTCCACTCTGTAGAAGTTGTGCAGAGACATCTGATAATTCGAAATTATGTACGCACGACAGAGAAGAAGACAGAGAACTAGTGGGAACTTGGGTGAGCATCGAATTGTTTGAGGCGATGAAACTGGGTTACCAGCTGAAAGATGTGTACGAAGTATGGCATTTTCCCCAATCTTCACAGTACGACAAGTCAACTGGACAAGGAGGTATCTTTGCTGGATATATCGATACTTTCCTGAAGATTAAACAAGAGTCAAGTGGCTATCCCGACTGGTGCAAGACGGAATTAGACAAGATCAAATTCAAACAGGACTATTTCGAAGCAGAAGGTATCAGACTAGAGAAGGTGGAAAAGAACAAAGGTCGACGTGGAATCAGCAAGATCAGTTTAAACAGTTTGTGGGGAAAATTAGCACAGAGAGACAACATGACCAAAACAGAATATGTGTCAGATCCTTCTGACTACTTTGAACTGGTGACTAATCCATTGAAAAAAGTGAAGAACGTCGAAGTATTTGGAGAAGAGTTTTTGTTAGTCAACTGGGAAGATCTGGAATCGATTGTAGAACCTCATGCTTGCAGCAACGTGGTGGTAGGATCCTTTGTGACAGCACAAGCCAGACTGAAGTTATACAGTGTCCTGCATCAACTTGACAAACGTGTGTTGTACTTTGATACGGATTCTGTCATCTACATTCACAAACCAGAATTATGGAATCCAGAGATCATCAACAACAGACTCGGCGAATGGACAGACGAACTGCCTACTGCGAAAATCACCAAGTTTGTGGGTATGGGACCGAAGAATTATGGCTACGAGTATGTGGAGCACGATACTGGGAAACGCAAGTCTACCTGTAAAGTCAAAGGACTGACCCTGGATTACAATACTTCACAAGTAATCCATTTCTACAACATGATGGAATGGGCCCATAGTGAGAAGAGGGACTTTCAAGAATCTGTGGAATATCAGCACCGTATAAGAAAACATAAAGACAGAAAAATTACGACTGAGAGACAATCTAAGACATATAGATTTACTTATGACAAACGTGTGATTTTAAAAAGTGGAGAAACTGTTCCGTATGGATATGTACTGTAAACCAAAGAAAGTCAGATCAGAGACTGTTGTGAAACAGTGTTTTCAGTAAGAAAAATTATTTGTAAAGTATGTCAGTAAAACAATTTGTTGTTTGTAAAAAATAAAAATATGTTATATATACACATGTCTTTCATTATTCTTTCTCATTTTATCTTTCAATCATGTCGGTAACAGTTCAAGACGAAAATATTGGTAGTTTGTTTTTTAAACATCCTGCTAATATTTTTATATCGGGTCCAAGTGGATCGGGAAAAACTGAATTTGTTAAAAAACTGATTCAGTACAAAGAAGACTTGTTTGATATTTTACCACAACGTATCGTGTGGTGTTACAAAGAATGGCAACCTGTGTACAATATCTTGCAAGAACGCAAAGATTTAAACATCAGATTTATTTTAGGAATTCCAAATGACGACGACGATATTGTCACAGACACGAGTGAAACTCACTTGATTGTCTTTGACGATATGTTGGGCGATAAAGACGAAGAAAAAATTAAACTTTGGTTCACGAGGAAAGGTCATCACAGAAATGCAAGTGTTGTGTACATCACACAAAACTTGTTTCAGCAGAGTAAATCGACACGTACCATCAGTTTGAATGCCCATTACTTGATTTTGTTTCAAAGTCCAAGAGACAAAATGCAAATTAAAGTTTTGGCACAACAACTTCAAGCTCCACACTTGATGTCTGCCTTCAACGATGCCACTTCTAAGCCACACGGTTATTTACTGATTGATTTAAAACCAGACACACCAAATCATTTGAGGTTTAGAACAGATATTTTTACAAACTGGTATACAAAATCGGATCAACAAGGTCCAGTTGTGTATTTTCCAGTATAAAATGGTGTGTTTGGTCTTACATGGATCAGAATGAAACCAGACATGGCTCAAAAAGCATCGGCAAACTTGATCAGGGCTCTCTACAATTTGAGTAGAGAGCATGATTCGAACAAAAGAAAAACTTTGCTTAATGCCGGGTTGATGGAAATGATCAAATGGTTTTCTTTAGCAGCTAGAAAAATAGCTGAAAATAAAATGAAATTACCAAAACAAACTCAAAAATTCATGGACAAACGCAAAGACGATGTTAGAAAACTAGCAAGTCCTTTGGTAAATGCAGATACAAAACGAGAAATCATTCTAAAACCTGGTGGCGGTGGGTTTTTTGGTGGGGTGATAATCAGATCTCTCATTCGTTGGGACGGTAATAAAATACTTAGACGGTTTTCTCAGAAAAAGAAAGTGGGTAGAAAAGGTCCTAAAAAGTCTAAGAAAAAAACTGGCAAGAAAAAATCTCCAAAGAAAAAAACTCAGAGGAAAAAATCCCCTAAGACTAAATCAAGGAGAAAAATAAAAGTGAACGATAAGTTTGTCACTGTAAGAATTAAGAAACCTAGAAAACCTCCATCTCCTGTTGCAGGACCGTCAACTGCAAGAACTCCAAGTCCATTTACTCCTTCTACTCCAAACTCTAGTCTAAGAACTCCAAGTCCATTTTCTACTCGATTTTCTACTCCAAGTTCAAGTATCAGAAAAATAGGTGAAAGATTCACTCCTGCAAAAACACCTTCTCCATTTTCTACTCAGTTTTCTACTCCAAACTCTAGTCTCAGAAAAATTGGTGAAAGACGCACTGCTGCAAAATCACCTGCTCTAGAAATTTCTAGATTTTCTCCTCTAAGGGCTTCTCCTCGAAGGAGTTCTTCTCCTGCAAACGAATATCTTCGTACTGCCAGAAAACATGGATTTGAAGCTGCCATGAAACAGATGTTGGCTAAACGTAAACTTTCACTATAAAAGGACTTGGTTAACATGATATTTTACTAGTTTAATTCTTGACTGCTATCATGGCTGCACGTAAGAAAAGAACACAAATCAAAAAGAAAAGAGGTTCACTGATTAAAAAGTATGGTCCTTTTCTGGAAGGACTATGTAACATTCCATATCGGTTTCGTCAAAAAATTGTCAATGATTGTCCAAAAGAGATATTAGACTGTGTAGGGGAATGTTGTTTAAATCTTATAAAAGGCAATGTCAAACTCACAAAAGCTCAGAAAGAACAATTACGTTCTAGGAAGAATGATATTCGATTATTGTCTACAAAACGTGTTGCACTAGCAAACAAGAAAAAAATTCTCAATCAGAAAGGTGGTGCACTCCTGGGTTTACTTTTAAAACCTTTGCTTGGTTCAGTCTTAGGATCTATTCTTGGTCAGTAAAAAAAAATTGCAATGGAAGGGCGTAAAATGGCCGTGGTACCATTTAAACTTTGGGAAGACATGAAACGCTGGAAAGAAGAACAAATTCAAAAACCAAGACTTCCACCCGATCCAAATGTTTCTGCGACGGCCAGTCTTCAAAGAGACTTGTCTTCGGTCATGGCCAACGAAGATTTGTCAGAGGCAGAAAAATCTCAATTGTTTGGTCAAACTTTACATAAATTTAAAACGGCACATCGCAAAGCACTGACAGAAACAAAACTTTCTCTCCCAGTAGAGCCTGAATCGAAAATTAATCAACGTATTTTTGATAGTGTTCCTACCACGATGCGAAAGAAAGCTAAATTATTGATATCTTGGTTAGAAAATAATCCTAACTTATCTTGGGACGAAGACGGAACGGTTAAGATGTATGGCAAACCGGTTGCAGGGTCTAATATCATAGATTTAGTCAATGATGTTTTAAGACAGAGAAAAGACACTGAGCCCAGGGGTTGGGAACCTTTTGCTGAGGCTCTTAGAGACATGAACGTGCCTCAAGATTTTGTGGGAAATAAGAAACGATGGGAATGGATGCATCGTACTCCTCTTCAGCACGAAGATGAAGAAGAGTATGTCACTCCTAAAACCAAACATCGACGCATGCCTACTCTTAAAAAAAGAACAAGTCCCGTTACACAATCGGTTAGAAAACACATCAAGAAAGACTTATCTCAAAGTTTGTCTGCCACTAGAAAACATATCAGAGACGAACTGTTTACACCCAGTTCTATCAAACCTATAAAAGAAGAACTGTTTGAATCACCCAGAAAATGGTTATCTTATGATGAACAATGAATAAATTATTATCAAAACTTTATTACGATCCTAAAAGTCCAGTTGGATATACGGGGTTGCAAGCTTTGTATAAAGCAGCAAAGAAAATTTCAAAGAAAATCAAACTTGACGATGTGAAAACTTGGTTGAGAAAACAACAAACTTACACTTTGCACAAACCCATACGTAGAAAATTTGTGCGTCGCAAAACTGTGGTGGCAGGAATAGATTATCAATGGCAGGGAGATTTGGCGGACGTATCTAGTATGGCAAAATATAACGACAAATATCGTTACTTGCTCTGTTTGATAGACGTATTTTCAAAATACGCCTGGGTTGTACCGATCAAAGACAAATCTGGAAAAACTTTGGTGGAAGCTTTTAAATCTGTTTTGAAACATGGACGTATTCCAAAAAGTTTGCAAACTGATAAAGGTACGGAATTCAAAAATAAAGAGTTTCAAAAGTTCTTGAAATCTAAAAATATTCATTTTTTCACGACAGAAAATCCAGAAACAAAAGCAAGTATTGTAGAAAGGTTTCAAAGAACTCTGAAAAGTCGCATGTGGAAATATTTTACTCATAATCGTACACTGAAATATGTCGATGTACTTCCAAAATTAGTTCACGGGTACAATCATGCTTATCATCGCAGCATTAAACGTACGCCTGCATCTGTCGATGTCAAAAATGAAGTTCAAGTATCCCAAATTTTGTACGGCAAAAAGCAAAAAGTTGCAAGTCCTGAATTAAGAGTGGGTGATTTTGTGCGCATCAACAAAACAAAACGCACTTTTGAAAAAGGTTATTTACCAAACTGGACGCAAGAATTGTTTAAGGTTAGGGGTGTCATACAAAGTCAGAGTCCCGTTACCTATAAAATAGAAGATCTAGACGGGGAACTCATAAAAGGTACTTTTTATTCGCAAGAATTACAACGTGTGGACAAAGATCAAATTTACGAAATAGAATCTGTCTTAGATCGTCGTAAACGAAAAGTTGGGAAAAAGTGGGTCAAAGAAATTAAAGTTCACTGGAAAGGTTATCCATCCAAATTTGACAGTTGGATTTTGGAATGCGATCTTGTATAAAAACACGAACATGAATTTTAAATCTTCAGTCATAAGAAGGGACACGGATTCTTTGCAATCTTCTGAAAGTTTAGCCAAGTTACCCAAAAATAGATTGACATTTTTATCTCAAATCATTATCGTTTATGCCATCATCATCACTTCTCTAGTTCAAATCAGTCTTCAAAGTCCAGATAAAGAATTGTGGTTGATTTTATTGAGCAGCTCTGTCGGTTATATTCTTCCTTCCCCAGGGTTAAAATTCAGAAAACGTAGTGGTTTTGAAGAAACTTCCAAACAAGCACCATGACAGGGTTTTATTTGACATTGTTAAGTGACAGTTCAATGACGACTTTTCCTGACAATACACAAAGTTCTTTTACTGTCAGATTAGATCATCCCATCAACATCGAAAAAGAAAAGTGGGAAGTTGCTTTGGTAGAAATGATTACACCAACTCAAATCATGAATATTTCGGATGAAACCAATTTTTTCTACTTGAGATTTTACGATAAAGTCTTAGCTCAAGAATTCGGAGTAGAAAATATGAGCGAGGATTGTACGGAAGACAACACCTGCGCAGAATACGAGTTGAAAATTCCCAAAGGAAATTACAGCAGTCCACAACATTTGGTGGAAGAAATACAAGGCATCATCGATACACGTTTCGGAAATGCTTTGAGAAGTGTTAATGCTTCGATAGAAATGAGTTATGGCAATAACAGTAAACGTGTCAAAATATTTTACAACAATCCAAAAGTCGTCAGACTGATATTCCCAAAACTACTTGGGGAGAAATTAGGGGTAAATCCAAAAATGTCAGAAAGACCCATCGGAAACGAAAGACATGCTTTTAGATACGAAGTAGATTTAAACACGGCTAATAATCAACTGTACGTTTACTCGGATATTGCCAGTTACACTTACGTAGGTGACATAACTGCTCCTATTTTGCGAGTTGTTCCATTTGAGATTTCAAAACGCTCTCATCATTCTCATCAAGAGTTTGTCAACTTGCATTACGTTCCGGTGGCAAAATCATTCATAGATCAAGTTCACGTGAGTATAAAAGGCGATACGGGAATAGATATTCCATTTATCACGGGAAAGTCTTTGATCAAGTTACATTTCAGACTCAAAGATAATTAGCCAAAAAAAATGTATTTCCAAACTCGTGGTGTAGTGTGTCAACAAGGGTCGGGTGGAAATAACTTTCCAGTTTACAGAGGTGTATCGAGACAGTACGGTTATGGTTTAGGGTCCATGTTTAAAACTGCCTTGAGAACGGTCATGCCAATCTTAAAACCTGTTGCAAAAGCAGGTTTACAAAGTATCAAACATGTAGCCAAAGATCAAGGAATTCATGCACTTCGCGACATCTTGGATGGTCAAAATATCAAACAAGTTTTAAAAAGTAGAGGTAAATCAGCTTTAAAATCTTTGGGAAAATCTGCTTTGGATCATTTGGCTTCGGGAGGTATAAAATCAAGTCAGAAACGTAGAAAAACTCAGTCTAAGACAAATCGTCGAACTGTTCACAACAAGCTGCAAAAGGGTAGAGGCAGAAAGAATTCTGTAAACAGAACCATTAGGAAAAAATATTCAAATCTAAAATTTGACCGCGATATTTTTGACTAAGAAAATGATGCAAAGTGGATCTTGTGAATGTAGCAAGTCTGAAATAGACATGCAAACTGTTCCTCCAACTCTGACCACTATGCAAGATTCTCAGTGGATAGATTATCATCCCATAGCTTCTCTAGACAGTTATCATGCACCCATCGAATTTGTGGTACCAGGCCATACGGAATATTACACTGATTTATCACAAACTTATTTGTACTTGAAATTCAGGATTTTGAGAGCAAACGGTGACAATCTTGAGAACGATAAAAAAGTTGCTCCCATCAACAACTTCTTTCACAGTATGTTTAGTGGAATTGATCTATATCTTAACAATAAACTGGTGACCAGTAATATGGATACGTATCCCTACAGGGCTTACATTGAAAACTTATTTTCTTTTGGATCTGATGTGAAAGACAATCAACTTAAAGCTGCAGAATTTTGGTACGAAGATGAACCTGGTTACTTTGAAGATTTTGGTCATGGCAATGTAACAGCCCGTATAACCCCCTTTGAACTAAGTAACCCTAAGGAACTTCAAGGGCGTTTACATCTAGATTTGGCCATGCAGGAAAAATATTTACCTAATGGAATAGAATTAAGACTTCGTCTCAATCGTGCTTCTCCTCAATTTTGTATCATGTCTAAGGATGAGTACCCTGTTATGGTTAAGATCGATGCAGCAGTCTTATCAGTTCGCAATGTTCAACTTTTGCCAGCCATAGCCAATGATCTCAATCAAACTATTGCACATCACAATGCCAAATTTCCCATACGGCGTGTAGAAGTTAAGACATTTACCATAGGCACCGGTCTTAGATCAAAAGTCGAGGACCACTTGTTTCAGGGACAACTTCCAAAACGATTATTCATTGGCATGGTAGATAATGCAACATTCAATGGATCGTTCGCCACAAATCCTTTCAACTTCAAACATTTCGGTCTCAGCAAACTTGAAGTGAGTTGTGACGGTCACAGCATTTATGGAAAACCATTTGAACCGAAATTTAACTTGGATCAATATCTCAGATCTTACATGTCTCTGTATCAAGCTTTGGGCAGTCAAAATCAGATTCAGAATTGTAACATCGACTACGACGACTACAAAGGTGGATACTGCTTCTGGGGATACGATTTCACGCCAGACCAAGGAGCCGATCAGAGCCATCTACATCCTATAAAAACCGGCAACCTGCGAGTGGAACTTCAGTTTGCTAGAGCACTCGGCAAGACCATCAACGTCATAGTATATGCAGAGTTTGACAACCTAATAGAAATCAACGGTTTGAGAGAAGTCATCACAGACTACTGAGACCATGAACAAAGGATACTTTGTAGAACAAGAACTAAAGTTTAGAGTGGAATGCTACGAACAACTACATGGATCCTACTCTGACGAAATTGGTTCCTTGGAGGACGAACTTGAACAGCTGTTACACCCAAAGATCAGATCTGTGTGTGATAAAAATGGAAAACTGCTAGAACAATTTGATGTGTCACCACCAAAAACATTTATTGGCAAAGACAAGACTGCTTTGATATTTGCAATGCTAAAGAACCTGAGAATAGCTGTCAGAGAATATGCTCAACACGAGTGTGAAGGTTGCAGAATAGATCATCCCAGCCAGAAAAATCACATGCTCTGTCTAGGAGCCGGAGATGATTGGATAAGAGACTTACACTATCACGAACCGGCATTAGAATGTCTCAACATCTACGATGTCATCAAAGACTGGAACCATGAACTGTGCCTAAAATTTGGCTTAAAAGACACTGGAGATGCAAGAGGCATGAGTCATCTCACGCCGGAAGAAGCCGTGGAAGCCTATAAAAACTGGATGTTTCTGAAGAAAAACCAATACTGCTCTCCACTGAATGAAGACTGGAAAAAATACTGGGAACTGAGAATCTTAGACTCCTACAACAGAGATGAATACGCTAGAATTGACAGCCCTTCTGACCAAGGCGTCTCAACTTATGCATTTGAACGCCAAAGTTGTCTCGAAGGATCTCCTGCCACAGAAGAAGCCATTGGATGTGAAAGCATACATCATTAATACAGATGACTCGGACCAACCAGGAGAACATTGGGTGGCCTTATACTTCAAAGATGACAAGGCGATTTACTTCGATTCATATGGACAACCACCATTAGAAGACTACATTCTACCATTCATACAAAGAAATACCAAGACGTGGATAGAAAATACAGAGATGCTTCAGAGTCCATGGAGTAAAGTGTGTGGAATGTATTGTATCTACATATTACATCAGCTAAGCAGAGGACTAGATCTGAAGACGGCCATTCACGAGAACCTGATGGGAACAGGAGAAGATCCATACCAAAATGACAGAGACATTGAAATGTGGTTCAGTTTGAATTATGGAAGACTATACTTATCAGTGAAAAAGACAATATCACCACCAGACCAGTTCTTTGAACATAGGATTCAAAGTTGTAAATGCTTAAAATATACCAATTGTTTATCAAAGAAATATCCAATGTATACGATGTTGTAGATATGTTTGTAAACGATGGCAGAGGGACGACCCTAATCCTTTGTCAATCGTCAGTTAGTTCGTTAGCGGGGTAATTAAAGTTCTGTTATTGAAAAAAATCCAGTCTTTGTTATTTTTTCAGGTAAACTTTAGAAGGCTAGTAAGAAATAATTTCACTCCAGAACATTAAAATCTTGAGATACAAGATTTTATAATCCCCAAGGAACAAGTACTGACGCTATAGAGTTATGCCTCTGGTATAGTGAGGCCCTGAGATACAGGGTCAAGAGACTGATAGCAGACGCATATTACTGTAAAGCCTCAGAAATTGAACAGAATGAACAAGAGTATGCCACAGCAACTCACACCATCAACTGACGCTATAGAGTTATGCCTCTGGTATAGTGAGGTCTTGAGATACAGGGCCAAGAGACTCATAGCAGACGCATATTACTGTATAGCCTCTTAAGACATCTCCTATGCCATTTAACATAGACTTTTACCCTGAAAAAAGACTAAGTTATTTCAAACTAGCCTTTTCAAGTTTACTAAAGCGGTGTCATCTATGGGGACTCCCGGCCCGAGACTGCCCCAGGCTGTGGACTTAGTCTCCGGCCGGGAGTCCCCATAGTGTCACCCTTTACTACTATTGGCCTTAGGGCATGGCATAATCTGACTGGTCAGAGCAGCCTGCACACTGTCCAGCGCTGGTGCATTCATGGGATCTGATCAGTCTTTTTCGGCATATATATTCTTTATGATAATCCATGATGAAGACATCTTATTTATGCTGAGGATAGACTGATAAGACTGCGCTTATGCGGGAGTGGGCTGATCTGTGTGTCTGTAAAAACTGAAAGAGCAGAGTTCAAATTTATTGTTTAGATTTAGAAACAAGCGCTTTTGATGATTTTCTTCCCTTATCACATTAACTGAAAAAAATTTATTCCATCTATCTCTGTGTGTGGCTTGCTTATATGTAGAACTGACCGTGTTATGTATGTAAAAGTCGGTAATGTCGGTGAGTACTTAACGCTTACGCATTGCAACAGGCCTTTCCATGACACAAAGCGATATTTTATGTACACATTTTTAGCATCTGATAAATTTCCTTTTGGCCATCAACATGTTCATGAATAGCCTGAACAATGATACAGAAAAAGGGGACAATTCAAAATTGTTAACATTTGAAACTCAGAATTGTTTAAATTTGAAACTGTTAGGGATTCGTTGACAGCTTTATGACAACGGAGGGGTTGGTTGGTTGGTGCGATGATGCTGGGTATAACTTCCAGTGCCGGGGCGTCCTACTGATTTGGATTATAGTAGAACAAGGGCCTACTGTGCTTGCAGTAGGTGCGGGTTGGGGTGTGTGGACATTTTTCTTGCTTTTATAACGCTCTCTAATGTTGCCGTCTTAGTTCAGCTATACAAATGTACAGAGAAATATTTACACTCGTCGATGATTTCCTTAGATGAACCTATACTGGGCCGACGATGTTCATACATCCACGAAAAACACACATTCATGCAATCTTACGCGTAAGCAACGTCACGGATAATTCAAATAGATGATTGGCCGACGTAACGTTTGATATACGTCATGTCATAGTTACGGCTGCTGTACTTCATTACCAAACACGTTGGTTAATAACTATTCTTCGTCCTTTGCTTGGCGTTAACTTAGTCAGAACTTCACGAATGAGTAAACAAAATTGATGTAAAAACATAGCATAAATATACAAGATAAATTTCATTTGTCGGGAGTTCATGGAAATAGGAACGCAATAGGTTCCAAACAATAACAGCATGCATTTTCTTCTCAGAGTGTCAAAATTTTGTTCCAGTCACTGCCACTGATGCCACTGAAACTAAAAATAAACTTCAGTAAATATTAATTTATTTCTTCTTTTTATGCCAAGTTCAGATGTGCCAAGATTCCATAGACATGGGTTTGAAACAGTCTTTCCTAAAATTTTGATTCAGACTAAATGTGACCCAACAGCCGTAAAGAAAAGACTTTAAATAGGTCCATATAGTTATTTTCCTTGAGACATGACTGACGGCCGGCCAAAATGTTGGAAAACTGCTTTTTGTTGTGTGTGTGTGTGTGTGTGTGTGTGTGAATATTTCCTCAATTTGTATTTCAAATAAATTCTACAATTGTTTTTACATTACACCTGTGGATAATGCCACCATTCAAGAAGTTAGAAATTAAATACTTTGCTAAATAAAAGTAAGCAACAGAAAGTGCACTAACAATCGGGTTCACTTCAATAACAACTCATGAAAATTTCACTGTTTTAGCTGTGCAAGCCTTCCTTTTAAAAGAATATTTTATTCCTACACTATCAAACTACGAGGGGCGTTCGAAAAGTAATGCAAATGACGTAATTTCTAGGTAACCAATATAAAAACAGAACTTCTGATTGCAAAAACACATACAGCTATGATATGCGTAGGAAAGTCTGCAAACAGGGTGTATTTTTTTTAAAAGGGCGCATTTTTATCATCTTTGAAAGAGGTATACCCTAAAGACACTGCAGAATTTTAGTTTAGTAGGCCGTAATTTATATATCGTCAGTCTTTGATTTGTTTTTATTTTTGCTACTTAAAGACAATGTCCAGGCAATGTTCTCCTGTAAATATCGCGGAAATTATTTTAAATCTGGGTTCCATACTGGCCCGGGAATATGGATTATGTAGCAAATCCATAGTAGCAAATTCCCCCTTTCTACCAAAAATTAAATGATTTCGTAATGAAAACAAGTGTATTAGCATTCAAAATCTTGTCAGCAAGAGCATTTACATTGGTCAACGAAAACCTGTCAATAAATTCAAATTAATGCCAAACACGAAGCCTCTACAAGCTTTTCAAAATGACGTTAACGTATATTTCAATAACGTCATAAGAATTGCGCATTGCTTTGCCAGGAATAAATCGATAACAGTTGCCACCCTTCTAACTTTTGTATGAATATTGTAGGCAACAACGGACAAGCAACTGACAAAGATGAATTTTGTATTTGCAATGATATTTGACTTGAATGCCCAGCACTGAAATGATTTTACATATGAAAATAGCCCAGTGGTATGACAGGGGCCTAATAAAATGCGTTGTAAGACAATATGGAAAGGTGTCTTTGTACAGCGTTTGGTATCATTGTAAAGACAAAATGTAGTGTTTTCAGCATATGCATAGCATTTGTACCCAGTTTTCCCCTAAACAAAGTTATAAGGCCATTTGCATTACTTTTCGAACGCCCCTCGTATATTAAGGCTTCAAAACATTTACAAGCAAAAACAATCAAAGTACTGAAAGTACTGAAAGGCGGGCATTTTATTCAAACGGTTTAGAGGAGTTTTTGAAAATGTTAACGCACAGACATACGATGGATGATGACAGAGGCACGCCATTCCATAAGCAAGCTCTCGGGATGAAATTTAGATAAAATCCTCTTTGAAAACAGTGGGGTTTAGTCAAATATTTAGATTGTTTTATTGAATACCAGAAATCACAATTGTTAAGCAAAGAAAAAAGGTTCTAATAAGTTTTGTTTTTTATACAGTAGGGGTGCTATTGTGATTGGTTTCAGTTTTGAATTGAATGGGTGGTAGAAATGGTGCTAACATTTTCCTTCATCCCTGTTACTTTTTCAATGAAAGTTGCATTATCTTCTCAACCGTAATACGGCCAAGGTTTGAATCATATTGGGGGCAAACTTCTTCTCGACTGTAGACGGTGCTCCATTGCAAATATCACCAGCAAAATTTGATTTTGACGACATTGTCAGAGTCTCCATTTAATATCTGTACTGTTGAAAATGAAGTTTGTTATTCTTTATAGTAGCAAGGGTGCAGGCATGTGCATTCACCCATTTTTTTATTCATGGGACTCTACATATCGCAAGGTGAGCATTAGGAAGAAATACAGGATAATTGATTATCCGCAAAATGTTGACATTTGGCAGACTGAGTTACATTGGAGTCTGACTCTTGTGTGTGTTTGCCAATGGATCATTCAGGCTGGGCCACTGTGCCTTGGTCTAGCAATAGCCGCTTTCTAGGTTAACAGCAGTACAGCAATACTTATGAAGTGCTTTGTTGGCATTTAGTGCGTAATTTTGTTGTCTTGACTGCATGTTTGCGGTTTTCTAAAGCAAGCTTTTTACTGTATATAGCGTAACGGAATACTCCTGGCGGACCACGAAAGACTCTTCACTGACTCCTCACGATAAAAGAGCGCCCGTAGTCTGTCTAAACTGGTTAAATGCTGACTGCAGTCACTCTGCAAAAGACTAAATATCCATTGCATCCATCTGCAAAAGATCACTTTTAACTGCAGTCATCTGTAAGATCTAAAATGATGACTGCTGTCTTTTTCTTGTTCAGTTAGATTAGTCAGACAAGATGAAAGTCATAACAACACTGCCTAGTGGCCACAACCTAGTAATCTCATGCTTAATGACACGTCAGTACAATCAGTCATTAATGTTGTTAGAATTTGTGGTCCGACCCATTTGTCAGTTGTTTTTGGCAATAAAATATGTTTAAACTAACTATCAGTCGGCTTCAACTGTGCATTGCAGATCTTTGATTTGGATTCTTTTTTAAAGAAGCCAACTTGTATTCACCCATCGGCGAATAATTTACGTAATGTATTTATACGCGTTGATCGCTGGGATTAACACAGATTTAAGTCGCAAACTGAAGCCTTTTTCAATTTGAATAAATCAACATTGATTATGACGAATCATTCTGCCTTGTTCAATGGGCTGGATTTTCGAAACTATACAGAAATGTCAGAACTATTTTCTCTGTTTCAAAATGTTTAGTTTGGATTACCTCCCCTCACACGCCAGCGTGTACGAGGTTAGGTACCTAGTAATTCTCATCCCAGTGAATTCGCTGGGATGAAACTACGCAGGCGCATAGCGCATGCTATTAATAGCTCAGGTAGACGCGTCTGCATTAGCTAAAAGTCCATACTAATCGATCCTTTGTTAATACAATAAAGCTACAGAGTCTGAATATTTTACTATTATCGTCAAAACACATTTAATACACACTTATTAGTTTCATTTTATAAACATTCATGTTTCTAAAATCTAGAAAAAGATGAGTGTTGGCACGTGAAAATGTATCTTGTACTATTTGAAAACAAGGTAGAGTCAGATCAGCTGGGGCATATTTTTCGCGAGCGCAATCTGTGGACAACGTGGAAACTATAAGGGCAGTTAGTCTGAGCCTACACGGCTGACTCGACTACTTAAGCTACAGTACGCATATGGCGTAGGGTCTCTTTTCATGCAAAACCGAACAAATAATTTATATAAACAGGCTAAGAATTAATTTATGTTCTGAAATTGGATGCTTAATGGGTGTAAAATTCTGTTGTTTATCTGATAAGGGCGATCAGATATTTCCAGCTACATACCAACCGTGCTAAAAATACCGAGCTTACGTATACACAGTCATGCGGTGTAAACGGTTATTATCGCCTTACTCTATGTAATGGCGGTTTACTGGGTTCATAACCTCATATGATGATGTAGGTTATGCAGTGCACAACTACAAAATGTTGAGCGCGTAGCGTAGGCTTACAAAAACAGAAATATGTTAAGGGCACCGGGAACCAATTCCTATAGGAAACCGCGTAATTCAAAAAGGTGCAGGGAAGCTCGGGACTATTATTGTCACATGGTGCTCTTTGATTGGTTAATAATGCTGATGAGGTTGAAAGTGATGTTTTAGTGACATGTAGAAATCAGTTTTGTTTGATATTATGGATATTGTAAAGAAATAAGTATTTTTGATTTGGTCTGTGGAGCCAAAATTAATGACAGGTGATTTTTAGCAAATCTTCTGCGCTTTTCTGCGGGATAGGTAGTTGCTGGCTGTCAACATCCTGTAGAGGTAGAAGGTGCAGGGTAAGGTGTTGTTGTTCTTATTTCATCTTCTTGATCAACATTTTAGCTTGAAATTAGAGCAAATCTGGATAGTGAAGTAACAGTGTATAAAGGGAGGCACACTGTCACAGGCAGTAGGGGTCACTATAGAAGTCTATGGGAGAAACAATTAGTTCACGCTGCCCTTAAGACCTCCGCAAAACCGTTTTAACAACCGTAGCTATAGACGGGCTTACAGCCCGCCTAAAAATGGCAGCTTCATATGCAGCAAATGAAAAATGAATAAACATTTTCATTGACAGTGTGCAATGGTATGAACAGTAATTTTGTCGATCAGATAATTTCCTTGGCAAGTAAATTTGTGCCTTCGTTTGGGATATCAGATATCAAGGTGCCTTAATTGCTATCAGCAAAACTGCTCTGTTTCTGAAAGCTGTGCCCCAAGACACCCCCATTAATGTTATTAATAGCTTTATAGAGCACTCGAGCACTCACCTGAGCATGTGCAGAAAAATAATTCACTTGTAAATATGAGAAATTTCATATTCATAGGCTTGATTTGAGGTCAGTCTGACATAATATAAGTAAAGGTGTGCATGAAGGGTTGTGAGGGGTGTGTGTGTTTGTATGTTGCGCTTTTGTATGTCCAGGGGGTGGGGTTGGGTAAACGAATGGAAGGAGGGGGGTCTGGCGGGGCAGGGTCAAAAAATATTTCTTGTGAGACTGGGAGGGTTCTGAAAAAATTGTGAATCATATGAAAATGTACCAGGTGTTCCCCCTCCCCCACCCCCGACGACCACCTGATGATAAATTACTCGTTCCTTAATAGTGTGTGTTTTTCACTTTTTGCTATTTTCCCTAACTGCACCTTTTCAGGCAAAACTTTCCCAAGTGGTTTTCAACATACTTCTCAGTAGACCATTCAAAGCGTGACAGGGGCCGTCGTGAAATTCTTGAAGAAGTACATAAACTTCTGAACAATGAAGTACACAATATACTAGATCTGTGAAAATCCAAGATTCAGGCCCGGGCCTAACAGTAAGTTAGGCTTTTAGCAATCATTGCTCTGATTGCGAGTCCCGCTTCATATTCGTTTTTCTGGAAATGGTCTCACAATTTTTATCTTCACAAGTCCCACATCTTAATAAAATTTTAGAATTTTAAAATGGCGAATACTGTTATGGACTTCTTATGGTGTAGCGGGCTTCATTGACTTAGAACCCCGTCAGTAACTGAGGCTCAAAGGCCCAAAATATTGAATTTACCCCGTTTTAGATTTGTAGAAACAAATCGTGTGTAGAATTTTGCTCCGTAGGAGGTGCATTCAACAGTGTGAGGGGCCCCATGCTTGACTCGATGTTCTGGTATAAAGTTCTACAACTTGGTACTAAGAACTGCGAGCACCAGAGCGCGATGGGTTGTTGAATGCACCTCAGGTTTTTAGCTCACCTGAGCCTTTTCAATGGACTTATATTGAGAAACTACTGTGCCAATTTGAATTAAACTTCATATGCAGCCTCCAGGCAAAGGAGGAAAGAAAGTTATATATTTGGTCCAGGTCACATGACCAAGATGGCCGCCATGCCCATATATGGTAAAAGCAAAAAAATCTTCTTCCCAAGAACCACTGAGCAAATTGCATCGAAACTTGAGATGTAGCATCTGAGATACTAGTACTACGAAATGAAGACCCTGAGTTGACCTTGACCTATTTTATGGCAAGGTCAAATTTGGTCCCTTAGGCTTTTGAATGGGAAAAACTGAAAAAGTAATTTTTATGTTGCTATTGTGCTGTGTAATAATGCTTTCATATATAACCTTTTTGAAATTTAAGAGGTGAAGGTCATTTAGTGACCTTGGCCAAAGGTCACTTGTCCCTCGTTTATCAACATTTTCAATGGACTTCTTCACTGAAACTACTATGCCGGTTTCAATTAAATTTCATATACATTCTCCAGGCAAAGGGGGAAACAAAATCTATACATTTGGTCCAGGTCACATAACCAAGGTGGCCACCATGCCCATATATGGTAAAAACGTTAAAAACTCCTTCTCCAGAACCACTGGGCCGATTGCCTTGAAACTTAGTATGTAGCACCTTGGAGTCTATTACTATTACATACATATAACTGATGACCCTGGTATGACGTTGCTCTATTTCATGGCAAGGTCAAATTTGGTCCCTTAGGCTTTTGAATGGGAAAAACTGAAAAAGTAATTTTTATGTTGCTATTGTGCTGTGTAATAATGCTTTCATATATAACCTTTTTGAAATTTAAGAGGTGAAGGTCATTTAGTGACCTTGGCCAAAGGTCACTTGTCCCTCGTTTATCAACATTTTCTATGGACTTCTTCACTGAAACTACTATGCCGGTTTCAATTAAATTTCATATACATTCTCCAGGCAAAGGGGGAAACAAAATCTATACATTTGGTCCAGGTCACATAACCAAGGTGGCCACCATGCCCATATATGGTAAAAACGTTAAAAAATCCTTCTCCAGAACCACTGGGCCGATTGCCTTGAAACTTAGTATGTAGCACCTTGGAGTCTAGTACTATTAAATACTATTAAATACATATAACTGATGACCCTGGTATGACGTTGCTCTATTTCATGGCAAGGTCAAATTTGGTCCCTTAGGCTTTTGAATGGGAAAAACTGAAAAAGTAATTTTTATGTTGCTATTGTGCTGTGTAATAATGCTTTCATATATAACCTTTTTGAAATTTAAGAGGTGAAGGTCATTTAGTGACCTTGGCCAAAGGTCACTTGTCCCTCGTTTATCAACATTTTCAATGGACTTCTTCACTGAAACTACTATAAGAAATCCTTCTCCAGAACCACTGGGCCAATTGCCTTGAAACTTAGTATGTAGCACCTTGGAGTCTAGTACTATTAAATACATATAACTGATGATCCTGGTATGACGTTGCTCTATTTCATGGCAAGGTCAAATTTGGTCCCTCGGGCTTTTGAATGGGAAAAACTGAAAAAAAAAATGGATTTTTTCTGTTTCGGTTGTGCTCTATGATATGGAAATGCATTCAAATTCAATCTGTGTGAGTTCTAGAGGTCAGGGTCATCTAGTGACCTTGGCCAAAGGTCACATATCTGCCATCTGTCATCATTTAAAAAGTACCTCCTCTGACATGTCTGAGCCAATTTCAATTGAATTTCATATGCAGCCCTCAGGCAAAGGGGGAAAGAGAGTTTATGTATTTGGTCCACATCACATGACCAAGGTGGCCACCATGCCCATATAATGCTGATCACCTTGAAATTTGGCATGTAGCATCTGGGACTCTAGTACTACAAAGTTCATATAACTGATGATCCTGATTTGACCTTGACCTTGATCTTACTACCTTAGGCTTTTGAATGGGAAAAGCTGTAAAAGTGCATTTTTCTCTTGCTATTAGACTTCATGATGTGGAAATTCAATTGAACTCAATCCCTGTGAATTCAAGAGGTCAAGGTCATTTAGTGACCTTGGCCAGTGGTCACTTTTGTTGAATATTTAAAGTGCTTTCTCTCAGAAAGGAAACTGTTAGGCCTGGTTGTTTTGCTTACCACCATTTTGGCACTGTTACCTTATGTCTACAAAAGATCAGTAAATTCATAGCGAAAACAAATGTCCAAAAAATTCATATCATATTAAAGTCTCAGGGCTCAGGGGAGTGATCAGGACCTAATGGTCCTATGGCAGTTTGTATGGGAATTCTTTAGCATTCCATAACTTGGTTACTCTTTGGAATATCATGATGAAACTTAATAGCAATGTATATGAGGTTAAGACAACGTGTCTCATACAAGAATGGTTACTCCCCTTTACTTAATTTTTGAGTTACTTCCCTTTGATTATTTTGTCAGACTATATTTGTATATCTCATATCTATCCTTTGGACTATTGTGATGAAATAGTAATTTGTATTAGGTTGACACGATATGCCTTGCCTCCCCTTACTTATTTTTTGGAGTAGCTTCCCTTTGAATATTTTTGAATATATTCTTGCGCAAGTGATAAGTAGGCAACCATACGGAATATCTTGATGAAAGTTTATAGTAATGTGTATTAGGTTGAGGCGGTGTGCCTTATATATGAGAATAATTGCCCCCCCCCCCCCCCTCCTTATCTATGGAGTTACATCCCTTTGAATGATTTCTACGGCTATTTTTGGGCAAGTCATTTCTAGGTCACCATGTGGATTATCTTGACTTGTCCCTGTCACGCTTTGAAACTTATAGTAATGTGTATGAGGTTGAGACAGTATGTCTAATAAAAGAATAATTGCTTCCCATTCCTTATGTTTTTGAGTTACATCCCTTTGATTACTTTTTTAAGGTTTTTCTTTTGAGAACCCTTATTTTTTGGAATATCTTGATAAACTTAATAGCAATGTAGACAAGGATGAAACGGTATGTGTCATATTAGAATGGTTGCTCCCCATTACTTACTTTCAGAGTTACGTCCCTTTTATTATTTCTTATATTATTTTTATGGGCACCATTACTAGGTAATTGTTTTGGGTATCTTGATGACACTTTATAGCAATGTGCATTAGCTTGATACTGTGTATTGAGTATGGGAATGGTTGCTTCCCCTTACTTAATTTGGAATTAGTATTTGCAAAATGTTCTTGTGCACACATTAGTACCTGTTTGTGTCAGGGATATAAATCTGCCAAAGGTACTGACTGGGCCCAAACTCACTCCAGAACGGGCGTATATTGCCCCGTCTGCGGAGCTCTTGTTTAATGTTGCAATACTGCCACTTTTCAATTTACCCGCTGACAACAAGTTTCCGAAGCATAGTGATTGAGTGGACACATGGATTTTCCTTCAAAATCTATTTTACGTTTACAGCAGTTCAGATATTCTGGCAAACACGAATTCGTCTTTCTATATAGCTAAACTATCGTTTGTTGAGCAAGGTTTTCAGGGGAGTGATATAGGGGCTCACGGTCATCTTGTTTAAAGTCCTCACGGAAAAGTGTAGATTGAATTAGTAAGAAAAGTTTGAGTAGAGCCCGTCTTTAAACCCACCTCTATTAAACAATAACATATCAAAAAAGGTCAAAATATCAAAACTAACATTTTCGATGTAGATAGACTTGTATACTATACTTAAAGAGCACCTGCCGTAAGCATGCGGTTTTGCCCTCCCTTGAATGCTTGCTTAAACAAATTTGATTGTACTTTCTTTTTTTTTCTAGGCAAAGATGATAAAGAAGAGAAGCCAGAACCTTTGTCTAGACAAAGTGAACTACTGTCCAATTTCAATAGTGAGCTTGAAAAGGCAGTTAAATCAGCAGCTCAGTTAGCTCTGCAGTCAACGTTAAGTAGTGAAGCAATGAATGTAGCTGAAAAATCAGTGAGAGATGCGGTGAAAACCGATTGTGCAGTAAGTTCTACGTCAGGTGACCAGATTACAGATGAAAGGAACTGTGGTTTAGCTTCTTCAGTAGTTCCTGTAAATGTGTCCTCATCTGCGTCAGACGGAATTGCAATGAGAACGGATGCTATACCACTTGAACCTACTAATAATTTCACCGCTAGCTTTAATTCCAACACAACACCATCATGTCTAACTTCAACTGGGTCAAATACACTTCAATCTTCATCGACTAACCTGATTAAATCAAAAAAAGATAGTACTCATTCGGCTGCAGTAGCAAGTTTTACAACCGCCAGAGCAAACGGGGCCACAACAGCATCAAGTAGCTTAAGTTCCGTTTTAAATAACAAAATTGAAGCAAACGCCCAGTCAGTGACGGCGGCCAGTGCAGCAGCTGCAACAAGTGATCAAATTCTGCCAGGGAAGATGACTGATGTAGTTATTTCAAGATGTGCGACAACATCAGGTAGTCCGAACAGGGGTGGAATAAACACATTAGCTGCCGCTAAAATGGACACCAATACAGTAGTAGCTATAACAGTAGGAAGCTCACCATCAGTTGCCCCTCGTCCGTCAAACACAAAATTGCACAGTCTTTGTACTGTTTCAAACCCATTAGCTTTGCCTTCAGCAGCACAATTAGTTTCCTCCTCATCTTTTGCCTCTTTTTCTAACGCGAACACAGCGACAGAATTATATGGAGCGCCACCAGTTAAAAAGCCAAACCAAGTTTATACAGGGCAGAAAGAACCAGGATTTAATTTTGGATTTTCTGCAAACCTTAAAGTACCTCAAGGGTTTGATTTTAACTTTTCGTCTGAGATGACAGATAAGAAGCCACAAACATGCTTTACAGGTGTATGCATCAGTCAGCCAGTTAATCAGTTTATATCTTCACCGCATGAGTATACGAGTTCATCAGCTGCAAAGACGGATTCTCCGAACATCAGATCAGTGTCATCAGCAGATCTTCCATTTACGGTGCCTGCCCCGAAATCATCTGCTTGTTACGTATCAACCTCTTTTAATCCGCAGTATGGACAGTCTGCGTTTGTGCCAGTTGTTCCTTCGTCGTCATTGATAAATGTTGAAAAACACGCTAATTCATCCGTTCCACACTCTGTTTCACATAGCTATTCACAAGTTAATATACTCAATAGCCATTCAGTCACAAAATCATATGCATTCCAGCTTAAACCTCAAAGGTCTGTACCATCAGTACAGCTCTGTGAAAAAATAAAATCGTTGTCAAGAACCTCTCCGGCTGATTTTGCGAAACCAAAGGACAACGCCTATCAGTTTTCGGCTCCAGAACCATTTACTTGTCCAGCATCGTTTCAGTTTGGCAAATCCGCAATACCGGCTGTAATGGCCTTTGGTCAGTCCCAGTCAGTCACCAAAACGCTTGATGGACCTCTATTTCAGCAAGGCATTTCAGCGCCAGGAGGAATAAATACCCACCAAAGCAGTGCAGCACTAAGGATATCAGTACTCCAGCCAACATCTGCACGGCTTGATGGACCACAAGTCCAGCCGACCACTTCAGCACCACAGGCGTCAAAATGCCATTCATCCACTGCAGTGAAAGAAGAGTCACAGCTCCTGCAAACTACCGCAGCAACGACAGGATCACAATCCCAGGCAACATCTGTTGCATTTGGGGAATCACATTTGAGGTCAGCTAATGGTGGTTCAAGGGAATCGTTACACCACCCGAAGTCTGCATCACCGAGACAGTATATATCCAATCCAGTTGCCTCAGATGTAGGAGAAACTATACTCCACTCAACAACAGCGGCATCCGAACGACCACTGTCCCATATAGAAACTGCTGAAGTAGAAGACTCGCTGTGGCAGCTAGCACTTGCATCAGGAGGAGGATCACAACTGGAGGCATCTTCTACAGCTCTTGAAGGACATAAGTTTGATGTATCTCCTGTAGCAGCAGGGTTATCACTGCCACAAACTAGCATCCCAGCAGCAAATGCAGTGACACCAGGAAAGTTATACACTCAGCAAACTAAGGCCATGTCAGAATTTTCCAAATCAATATCTCCATTAAGACCATCGATTTTTGTATCAACAAGTTCGAGTACCAGTGGGATTTCGGGTACAGGCTCAGCTGTTGTTTTGTTCTCTGAACAAAAATCGAGGAAGGCAGTTACTAAGTCATCACGCTCTTCATATGGACAGAAACATTTATCTGTCAAACAACGGACAAAACACAAGACAAACAGCCCTAATTCCATTGATTCAAGACATAGTAAACAGGTTTCAGTGGCCAAGAAGATACGCCCGCGGTTAGTCGCCCAATCTGCAAAGGGTGGTAGCGGTTCTGTCACATTTACATCTTCAAGTGATTTACGGGAGAAAACTGCAGGTTCACCTGTTGTAAAACCTGTTGTACCTGAATCTTCATTTCTTCGTCGAGAAACGAGCTCATCAGTAGGTACAGTAAATTTAGCATATTGTAAAACACTTATATTTGGCGGTCGCGTTTTATTTTGGCGATATTGGTGGAAAAGAAGAAAATCGCCAAACTGAAATGCCGCCAATTTAAACTGATGGTTATGAAAGATAAAAATACCATTGAGCATCTAACTTAATCCCTCTGCAAGAATGCCAGTCAATACATATGATATATGCTACTCAAAAGAAGTTTTGCATCACTATATCTTTTCCCATAGGCTTAATGCTAATTTAGCTAATTTCCAAGTGGTATACAAGAACGGAATGCCTCGGGTTTTTGTTAGTCACGTAATTGTGTCTCTGTAAACTTCCAACAAAATTTAAGATAACTCTTAAGGATTTTAGTTAGTACAGAACTGACCGCCGTCGAGGTAGAAAAAAGTTTGACTGACTGACTTGTGGCTTTGGCTCTTAACAAACCGTATGGGAAATCATCACTGAATTAGGCTTTTACACTTTAAAGGTCTATATCTTCCAAAACAGACGGAACCGAAGAGCAACTTTTCAGTTTTATAATACCGAAACAAGACTGTTAATCATACAAAATAACCAATGCGTTCCATTGCTTCTCGTGTGACTTTTACACACGTGAAATATGACTGTTTTGCATTAGCTCTAATGGAGAAAAGTAAGGTGATGCAAAATTTCTTTTGAGTGGTATATATCAGTACATAAGATCTGAAGCAAACAACAAGCAGAAGGAAACGGAGTGTGAAAATATCTATTGACCATGCCATACTTATCAGAACCTAAGCCAAGTTGATTAAATTAGAAAGAACACAAAAATCTATTGACTGTAAACGGTTTCATTAGGTAAAATTAAACATCATAATAGAAATAATTGTAATCACTGTATTCACAATGACACTATAGAAGTCGGTCTCAAGTGGCTAATATGACGTCACTAGAAATCCGGTTTTCTGAAATCACAAACTTAGTGACCGCCAAAATAAAAAGTCGACAATAGGTCCATGTATAAAAACCGCTTAATTTTGCTGCCGCCAGATATAAGTGTTTTACAGTTAATCTTTTTTCAAACCTGTAAATTGTTTTGGAATAATGTCACAGTAAGAATGAAGATTATGACCGCGCTTAATCGTTGGTGAAACCTTGCTGCTAATGAAAAATAATCAAACAACCGCTTTCATTTTTATACGCCTGTTTTGAAAAAAACCCGAAAAACCCGGACGTATTATGGCATGGCGCCGTCCGTCCGTCCGTCAACATTCTTGTGCACACAATATCTCAGTAACCGTTTGAGATATCTTCATGAAATTTTGTAGGCATATATATTAGGATGGAGGAAAGTGTTGTGCACAGTAATGATTGCCCCCCTCCCCCTTCTTAATTTCCAGGTTATGCCCCTTTGATTATTTTTTACCCTACTAGTCTTGTGCGCGCCATAACTAGGTAACAGTTTGGGTTATCTTGATGAAACTTCATAGCAATGTGTATGAGGGTCCGACGATGTGTCTCGTATAACAATGGTTGCTCTCATTTTCTCCTTTTGGAATTGTATCCCTTTGATTAAATTTTGCAGGCTATTTTTGTGTATACTAATCTTGTGCATTCAATAACTTAGTAACCATTTGGAATATCTTAATGAAACTGTATAGTAATGCGCATGATCATAAGACGGTGTGTCACATATAAGAATGGTTGTTCTCCCTTAATTTTGAAGTAACCTCCCTTTGATTAGTTTATCAGGCTATTCCCATTCCCCCATTCACTCCATAACTCCTTAACTCTTTGAAATATTTTAATGAAAATGTGTATAATATTGAAGCTGTGTATCATGAGCTTGAACCACAACTCTGGCTTACTTACTTCCTGAATTATCTGCCCTTGCATTAATTTCGATTTTACTATGTAACTCCTTAACCGTTGAAAATATTTTAACAAAACATTGTGGTGATGTGTATATTGTTAAGGGAATGTTTTATGACCAAGGATGGTACTCTAGTTTACTTCGTTTATGAATTATCTCCCTTGTTTGACTGGCATTTCTCAACATCTGAGCTGCTTCACCCTAGAAGCTGAATTTTGGTATATTAATAGTATTTGATGTTTCAAATGTTTTAATAACATTGCTGTCATTAATTACAGAGTTGTTTCCCCTGTTTGTCTGCCGGTCCATCCTTCTATAAACAATCTTGTTCGTTCTGTAACTCCTTCATGACACCGAAACGGGCGTATTATGCGCCGCTTGCGAAGCTCTTGTTGCATTTGGAGACAGAACTAAAGTCAGTAAACGCATGATTATCATGACCATTTCCGTCACCATACTGGCATGTAATTGTGGAATGATAAGACAAAATTGACGATTTCCTCTCTGCATTTCTGATTTACGATAAAGGTTGTGGCATAGCCTACTCAAGTCTTTGGCTTAAGTATCTTATCAAAAGATAAGTTGATAGGTGTTTTATTTAGACAGTGAACAAAATCTTATTGGAAAACAACACTAGATAAAGTAATCCAAGATAACATTAAGAACGTAGTTTTTTTAACTGTTTGTGAATGCATTTTGATACTTTGACGTTCTTTCAGGGCCTGACACAGTGAACAGAGATGAGGACGCCCAGAGATTTAACCATAATGTTCCTGACGATTTTTCATTTTTTGTTGGGGCTAAGGAGTCCACACCAACGTTGAATTGACACTCAGGTAATTTTACATTGCCATGCAGTTGATTATTTAGACCCAGCGGTTATTGTGTCAAACTTTGAGGTTCTTCATGTTAAAAGATATCTTGCGGCTTGTGCGAACAGGGTATATTAAGATCAGCTAGCACAATCCGGCAGTCTGAGCAAAGTTCCCTCATTTTGAAATCCTGGGAAATCAACAAAATGAGAGTAGATGCTCTGTGTAGGCTTCTGTGAGTATCTGTTAATATATCTGACTTCAGGTCAATTTTCACGGCTGTAATAGTTTCCTTGCAATTTGACAAATAAACATATAATTTTTAAAGCATAAGGAAGGATTTTTTTTGTTGAAAATCGGGGAACGTTATTCAATGTGAAGTGATTTCGTCATAGAATAATAATAAAATTTAACCTACAAAATGTAAACTCGGTAAAGTTAGCAGAATAGCAGAATGAAATGGTGAAGTTAGCAGAATGGCAGAATAGCAGAACGAAATGGTAAAGTTAGCAGAATGGCAGAATAGCAGAACGAAATGGTAAAGTTAGCAAACTAGCAGAATAGCAGAACGAAATTTTTCGTTCTGCTCATTCTGCTCATTCTGCTAGCGGAATAGCAGAACGAAATGGTAAAGTTAGCAAAATAGCAGAATAGCAGAACGAGATTTTTCGTTCTGCCCATTCTGCTAGCAGAACAGCAGAATGAAAAAGTTTGTCAGAATTATGTTCTAAGGCAACCAGCAGAAGGGCACACTCAAGCCATGCATGGAAAACATTTCCCTCCTGGTCAGGCTTCAACTAGAAAGGAAAAAATCCACAAATTCGCTGGAGAAAAAAGAATATTTATCATCAAATCCTGGTGTGACCAGCAGGTGGGCAGACTCATGGCATGCATGGAAATCATGTTTATCGCCGCCCGAGTTTATCTAGTAAAAAAAAAAAAACTTGGAATTTTTCGTTCTGCCCATTCTGCTCATTCTGCTAGCAGAATAGCAGAATGAAAAACTTTCTCGGAATTTTGTTCTAAGGCAGCCAGCAGAAGGGCACACTCAAGCCATGCATAGAAAACATTTCCCTCCTGGTCAGGCTTCAACTAGTAAGGAAATAATCCACAAATCCGCTGGAGAAAAAAATATTTATCATCAAATCCTGGTGTGACCAGCAGGTGGGCAGACTCATGGCATGCATGGAAATCATGTTTATCGCCGCCCGAGTTTATCTAGTAGAAAATAAACTTGGAATTTTTCGTTCTGCCCATTCTGCTCATTCTGCTAGCAGAACAGCAGAATGAAAAAGTTTGTCGAAAGTTTCATCTAAGGCAACCAGCAGAAGTGCACACTCAAGCCATGCATGGAAAACATTTCCCTCCTGGTCAGGCTTCAACTAGCAAGGAAAAAATCCACAAATTCGCTGGAGAAAAAATATTTATCAGAACGAAAAATTCCAAGTTTATTTTTACTAGATAAACTCGGGCGGCGATAAACATGATTTCCATGCATACCATGAGTCTGCCCACCTGCTGGTCACACCAGGATTTGATGATAAATATTTTTTTCTCCAGCGATTTAGTGGATATTTTCCTTGCTATTTGAAGCCTTACCTAGAGGGAAATGTTTGCCATGCATGGCATGAGTGTACCCATCTGCTGGTTGCCTTAGAACATAATTCCGACAAACTTTTTCATTCTGCTATTCTGCTAGCAGAATGAGCAGAATGGGCAGAACGAAAAATTCCAAGTTTATTTTTTACTAGATATAATCGGGCGGCGATAAACATGATTTCCATGCATACATGTAACATGAGTCTGCTCACCTGCTTGTCACACAAGGTTTTGATGATAAAAAAAATTTTCTCCAAAAATATTTTGGATTTTTTCCTTTCTTGTTGAAGCCTGACCAGGAGGGAAATGTTTTCCAGGCACGGCTTGAGTGTGCCCTTCTGCTGGTTTCCTTAGAACATAATTTCGACAAACTTTCTCATTCTGCTATTCTGCTAGCAGAATGAGCAGAATGGGCAGAACGAAAAATTCCAAGTTTATTTTATACTAGATAAATTTGGGAGGCGATAAACTTGATTTCCATGCATGGCATGAGTCTGCCCACAAGCTGGTCACATCAGGATTTGATGATAAATGATATTTTCTTTAACAAATTTGTCGATTTTTCCTTACTAGTTGAAGCCTGACCAGGAGGGATATGTTTTCTATGCATGGCTTGAGTGTGCCCTTCTGCTGGTTGCCTTCGAACAAAATTCCGAGAACGTTTTTCATTCTGCTATTCTGCTAGCAGAATGAGCAGAATGGGCAGAATGTAAAATTCCAAGTTTATTTTTACTAGATAAACTCGGGCGGCGATAAACATAATTTCCATGCATGGCATGAGTCTGCCCACCTTCTGGTCACACCAGGATTTGATGATAAATATTTTTTTCTCCAACGAATTTGTGGATTTTTTCCTTGCTAGTTGAAGCCTGACCAGGAGGGAAATGTTTTCCATGCATGGTTTGAGTGTGCCCTTCTGCTGGTTGCCTTAGATGAAACTTTCGAGAAACTTTTTCATTCTGCTGTTCTGCTAGCAGAATGAGCAGAATGGGCAGAACGAAAAATTCCAAGTTTATTTTTTACAAGATAAACTCGGGCGGCCATAAACATGATTTCCATGCATGACATGAGTCTGCTCACCTGCTGGTCACACCAAGATTTGATGATAAATATTTTTTTTCTCCAGCAAATTTTTCGATTTTTTCCTTGCTAGTTGAAGCCTGACCAGAAGGGAAAAGTTTTCCATGCATGGCTTGCGTGTACCCATCTGCTGGTTGCCTTAGAACATAATTCCGACAAACTTTTTCATTCTGCTATTCTGCTAGCAGAATGAGCAGAATGGGCAGAACGAAAAATTCCAAGTTTATATTTACTAGATAATCTCGGGCGGCGATAAACATGATTTCCATGCATGACATGAGTCTGCCCACCTGCTGGTCACACCAGGATTTGATGATAAATATTTTTTTTCTCCAGCGAATTTGTGGATTTTATCCTTGCTAGTTGCAGCCTGACCAGGAGGGAAATGTTTTCCATCATGGCTTGAGTGTGCCCTTCTGCTGGTTGCCTTAGAACATAATTCTGACAACCTTTTTCATTCTGCTGTTCTGCTAGCAGAATGAGCAGAATGGGCAGAACAAAAAAATTCGTTCTGCTATTCTGCTAACTTTACCATTTCGTTCTGCTATTCTGCTAGCAGAATGAGCAGAAGGGGCAGAACAAAAAATTTCGTTCTGCTATTCTGCTATTTTGCTTACTTTACCATTTCGTTCTGCTATTCTGCCACTCTGCTAACTTTACCATTTCATTCTGCTATTCTGCTAACTTTCCATTTCGTTCTGCTATTCTGCCATTCTGCTAACTTTACCATTTCATTCTGCTATTCTGCTAACTTTACCATTTCATTCTGCTATTCTGCTATTCTGCTAACTTTACCGAGCCCAAAATGTACCTGAGAAAACATTTTGACTTCATCCTCCTGTCAACTTGTGTCGAAATGCATCCCTGATTCGGTGTTAAGAGGTCTAAAAACAAAGAAGTACCCACTGGGCGGCCAGGATCATGAAAGCGGATTGCTAGAAAAGAATTGACATCCTAGGAAAGAAATACTGCATCACAAGTTTGAGTTTGAAACAAGTGCAATGTGCCATGTGCTACGAGAAAAGAATCTGACCAGAGTGTGCATCCATGACGTCTGATCAAAGTCCCTGTTTGCATCAACAGTTTGAATCCTACGCATTGTTGGAATAGGATAAGAGTAAAGATTTTGATAAATCTTCTCGAATAATTCGTCTTATATTATAATCCGCCTTTTTTTAGCTTTCTCTTATAGTCGTTTTAACTTATGCACGTACTACAGCTCGAATTATCTGCCTATAAGCTCATCTCCAACAGATGTTCCGGCACAGAATCATCTAACTGATTCAAGTACATCTGAAAAAATACATAGTAGAGAAACAAAGAAGTACCCACTGGGCGGCCAGGATTCGGACCAAGGCCACACAGAGACACCAGCTTTAACCATTTGTGCCACTACGCTTCTTAACTGGGCAGCCAGGATTCGAACCCAGGCCAACTGCAGCAAATCCGATTAGCCATACAGACACACATAATATTTCTAAGCCTTGGAATCGTATGATCCAGGTATTCCATGTACCTAATTGTTTTCGCACAACCTAATTAGGTGGCCGGGTCTAACGGGTCATGCAGAGAAATCTTCCTCTACATTGTTCAATGCAACTTCTTTAAGAAATGGTTAAAGCTAGTGTCTCTGAAAGGCTAGGCGGAGTTGTCGTAGTTGGCGTATATGGCTAGGGAGTTGCCCAAGTTGGCATGGGTTCGAATCCTGGCCGCTCCGTGGCCCAGTGGATATTTTTTTGTTTCTATACTATGAACTTTTTTCGGATGTACGTGCATCAGTAACATGATTCTTGGCCGGTATATCTGTTGAATTGTGTTAAAACTTAAATTAAATCATATAATATTGCCAAGCTTTGCTATTGTATGATCCAGATATAACAAGTCTGATTCTGCTCGCACAACTTAATCAAGTAGCCCCATCTGACGGGTCATGCAGAGAAATCAAGCTTAACATTGTTCGATGAAACTTCTTTTGTATGAAGCGTAGTATCGCAAATGGTGAAAGCTTGTGTCTCTGTAAGGCTAGGCGGAGTTTTGTAGTCAGCGTGTATGGCTAGGGAGTAGCCGCAGTTGGCGTGGGTTCGAATCCTGGCCGGCCAGTGGGTACACTTTTGTTTCTCTACTATATATGAGCCGCGACACGAGAAAACCAACAATGTGGTTGTTCGCCCAGCGCAGACTCAGATCAGCCTGGGCATCCGCCCAGTCTGATCAGAGTCTTCGCTGTCCGCATGAAGGTAGCTTGGACCCTTAGCTACCCTTTAAGCGCTTAGCGAAAGTTCTGATCAGCCTGGGAGGATGCCCAGGCTGATCTGAGTCTGCGCTGGGCGCACAACCACATTGTTGGTTTTCTCGTGTCGCGGCTCATATATAAAAGAAAAACAAAGAAGTACATTCATTTTTAAACTCAGTCACAAGCTTTATATAAAAATATTTAAGTTTATTAAATCTTAAATTTAATCATATAATATCCTCAAGCTTCGGTATCGTATGATCCAGATATTCCATGTATATACCTGATTGTGTTAATACAACGAAATCGAGTAGCCCTATCCAACAGGTTTTTCAAAGAAATCAAGCTTAAAATTGTTTCATGAAACACTTTTTTTTTAATAGCGTAGTGGCGCAAACGATTAAGCCCATGTCTTTGAATGGCTAGGCGGAGTTGTCGTAGTCGGCGTGGGTCTGAATCTTGTCCGTCCAGTTTGGTACTTCTTAATTTTTCAGCTGTACACTTTTTACGGATGTACCTGTATCAGTAATTTGGTCATGGGCCGGAATATCTTTTTAAGTTTGTATAATCTTAAATTTAATCATATAATATTACCAGGCTTCGGTATCGTACGATCCAGATATTCCATGTATATACCTAATTGTGTTAACACAACGATATCGAGTTGCCCTATCTTACGAGTTTTTCAGAGAAATCAAGCTTAACATTGTTCCATGAAACTTCTTTTTTGAGGAGCGTAGTGGCGCAAACGGTTATGCTCATGTCTCTGAATGGCTAGGCGGAGTTGGCGTTGTCGGCGTGGGTTTGAATCCTGTCCGGCCTGTTGGGTACTTCTTTATTTCTCAGCTATACACTTTTTTACGGATACGGATGTACCTGTATTAGTAAAATGGTCCTGGTACGGCCTATCAGTTGAAGTTTGTTTAATCTTAAATTTAATCATATAATATTACCAAGCCTTGGTATCGTATGATCCAGATATTCCATGTATATATACCTGATTGTGTTAACAAAATGAAATTGGGTAGCCCAATCGGTATCCCACGGGTTTTTCAGAGAAATCAAGCTTAACATTTTTCCATGAAACACCTTTTTAGCTCGTCTATACGAATGTACAGGAAGAGCTATTGCACTACCCCTGGCGGCTTCGGCGTTAGCAAAATGTTAAAGTTTTACGTTAAGGTTTTTATGTGATGGACAAGGCGCTGTAAGGCGAGCTATCCTGTCCCGCTGACAGGTCTTGTTTGAATAGCGTAGTGGCGCAAACGGTTAAGCTCATTCTCTGAATGGCTAGGCGGAGTATCGTAGTCGGCGTGGTTTCGAATCCTGGCCGTCCAGTTGGGTACTTCTTTATTTCTTATCTGCTATTCTTTTTCGGATGTACCTGTCCCAGTATAATGTATCTGTTGAAGTTTGTTAAATCTTAAATTTAATCATATAATATTTCCAAGCTTCGGTATCTTATGATCCAGATATTCCATGTATATACCAGATTGTGTTCACACAACGAAATCGAGTAGCCCTATCCGACGGGTTTTTAGGGAAATCAAGCTTAAATTCCATGAAACTCCTTTTTTGAGGAGCATAGTGGCGCAAACGATTAAGCTCATGTCTCTGAATGGCTAGGCGGAGTTTGCGTAGTCGGCGTGGGTTCGAATCCTTGCTGTCCAGTGGGTGCTTCTTTATTTTTCAGCTGTACACTTTTTACGGATGTACCAGTAAAATGGTCCTGGGCCGGAGTATCTGTTGAAGTTTGTTAAATCTTAAATCTAATCATATAATATTTCCGCCTATGACAACTCCGCCTACCCACTCAGAGACATCAGCTTAACCGTTTGCGCTACTACCTTCCCTAAAAAAAAGGGAGTTTCATGGAACAATGTTAAGCTTGATTTCTCTCTCTCTCTCTCCATATATTTGTCCAAATTTAATAACTTAACGCGTTTCACTATAACTGTCTTCTGATGATCTTCAGGGTAAATATGTTTAAGAAGGTCCAACACTTATCTTTTATTTTTCAGACATTAAAACGATTTCTCTGGATTTAGCAGCACAGAACAATTTTAATCATAGATTTCTTGGGTAATGATGAATTAGCTACAAGACCAGCTGGAAAACAGGATTATTTTCTATTTCGTTTATTGCTTTTGTTGGAATTACACCATATTTTGCAAGTTTGTACAATTAGAGCCGTAGGATTATGCAAATGCCGGTTTAAATCTGGTGTTCACCACAATCGTAAAAATTTCCCAGCTGCAGTTTACAAGAATATAATCGCATGAACCGATGACAATGTGCATCCACAAGCCAGTAAGTGACTGATGTATAGATACTCATGGGGTCATCCAGAGACGTATCTCATAATGGAGAAGCCAAGCTAGGTCACTGTGTATATCATTAGTTTTCACTGAGACAGGGTTGCCACGGTAAGGGAAAAAATCCGGTAAAACGATTTTTTCCCGAAGTCAGGGAGAAAGCAGGGAATTTTGAGGCTGGTCAGGGAAATTTGGAAAGGAACAACTACAGCAGCCTTCAGAAAATTTAAAGGGTAAAGGAGAGAGATAGTCCAGGCACATCTCCCGCCTTATAGGGGGCTACTCTTAAAGGAAGGAATTTGCTTCCTCGGGGAGCAAATTTTTTTCCTATATGAGTAACCCCAAATTTCCGCTTCATACAGTTAGCACTGTTGAAATAAAAAGTAAAAATAACTTTTGGGTCCATTAAAAGGGTATGGAAAATTGAAAATGTCAGGATAAATCAGAGAAAAGTCAGGGAATTTTGAAGTGCAGCAGACGTGGCAACCCTGCTTAGACCGTCTTTACGCAAAAACGGGTCAATTTCACAACTCAGTCAAAAGGCATTAAATTTGTTTTTTGTTTTGATATTCCACGAGACAATGTCCCGCTGATTTAAAATGAATAACCGAATTACGTGTCATTTACAAATTTCATTTTCTAGATACATGTAAATTATAATGTTTTGTTGCTTACAATTCATTTAACAAAAGTTTTAAACGTATATTTTCTCAGGTATCACCATGAAAGTAAGTTGAATTATAAATCCCGTGTCTTTCAGCCAGACTTTCCTGCACTATGATTTCGAGTGAGAACTGGACCAAATCCATACCCCAAGGTTATAAAACTTTTTTCATGCTCAACTCAGCTGAGCATGAAATTTTCTCTGCTGATAAATATGAAAATGCCATCTAATGATGGCATTTTCACATTCATAAGCAGAGAAAATTTCATACTCAGCTGAGTTGAGCAAGAAAACTACTTTGTACTTCTTATCAGTATTTTGCTATTTGTTAGCAGGTAAATTTAAAGAGTGAATACACTTCAGGAACTGACAGAATCAGATCCCAAACTCTATCCCCAACATCAAAGGGAAAGATTGACAAAGACATCCCAACAAACAATAAATTACAAGTGATAAGCCGAATCAGCAGCTCTTTCCCAAATAGGTGGCAACTCAGCTATCTTTACTGAACTAAATAATTTCGACCAACAGAAGGGGTAAAATGAAAACACAATATTTTTAAACAGCACCGAACATAAAACAAATGCAACCGCAACGGAAGTACCGCCTTGACAAGCTGAGTTGAGCATGAAAAAAGTTTTATAACCTTGGGGCCATATTGCGTTATAAGTTTGGTTTAGTATATTTTGAGTATCTGCTGCGATAATAACATTTACACCCTAGCTAGTGTCTATAACTGTATTTACTACTGGTTTCTCAACCATTGCAACATTTTATTCTCACAGCAAGGTTAGACGCTGTCAAGCTTTCAAGAACAAACATTCCGATAACGATCAAAGTCGTTTTATCTTTATTATGCCTGCAACTTCGGAGAAATTTAGGGGCATATTGGTTTTGGCCTGTCCATCTGTCTTTCTGTCCATCCATCTGTCTGTCCACCCTTAACACTTTTTATACGCCCGTTTGGAAAACGGGACATATTATGTTATGGTGCAGCATCTGTCCGTCCACCCATCCGTTAACGTTTTTGTTTCTTGATAATTCCTCCTACAGTATTCATCCAATTGAGCTGATACTTGGTTAAAGTAAGGTTATGAGGTGGCCCAGGGCATATCGTTTCAAGTTAACGCTCCAGTAATTTTTAGTGGAGTTATTGCCATTTACTTAGATTCTTTCAGCTATGTTCGTTTCCGGATAACTCCTACAGTAAGGTTATGAGGTGGGCCAGGGCATATCTTTTCAAGTTAACGCTCCAGTGATTTTTAGTGGAGTTATTACCCTTTACTTAGATTTTTTCAGCAATGTTCGTTTCCGGATAACTCCTACAGTTTCCATCCAATTAAGCTGAAACTTGGTAAATAGTAAGACTAGGATGTGGAGTAGCGCTGTTATCTAAAAGTTACACTCCTATGTCTTTTAGCAGAGTTACAGCCTTTACAAAAATCGAATATGGCAGTTCGTATGGCCATTCTTGTGTGTTTCATAACTAGGTTACTCATGATGAAACTTGATAGCCATGTGTATGAGGTTAGGACAGCGTGTCTCGTACAAGAATGGTTGCTCCCCTTTAAGTTTTGGAGTTAAGTCCCTTTGATCATTTTTAGACTATATTTGTACACCCCATAACTAGGTAACCCTTTGGAATATCGTAATGAATCTAAATAGTGTGTCTTTAATAAGAATAATTGTTCCCCCTTTCTTATTTTTTGGAGCCACGTCCCTTTGATTAATTTCTTGGGTTGTTCTTGTGCAAGCCGGGGCTAGGTATGGAATATCTTGATGAAACTTTATAGCAATGTATATTAGGTTGAGACAGTATGTTAAAGAATAATATTTCTTCTTCCTTCTTATTTCGGAGTTACATCCCTTATAGATAAGTATTTAAGCTGTTCTTTTGAAAACTCAATCTTGATGAAACTTTATAGCCATGTAGCAAGGTGGAGACAGTGTGTGTCATATGAGAATGGTTGCTCCCCATTACTTACTCACAGAGATGCGTCCCTTTCATTATTTCTTAGACTACTTTTGTGTGCATCATTTCTAGGTAATTGTTTTGGATATCTTGATATACTTTATAAAAATGTGCTTTAGGCAAAAAAAAAAAAAAAAAAAAAGAAAAAAAGAAGTCTTTTTTCCGGTTACGTCACCAAAATTTTTAGGGTCAGTAGGTAGGCAAACTTTTTTTTATAAAATCTTTTTTGTATGCGAAGTGTATGAAAATCCTAATAGACTTTTAAATCCCATAAGGCCATAAAAAAGTTTGAGTAGGCCTCAAAAACATAGGGTCGGTAGGGTAACCGGAAACAATAGATGTTTTTTTGCTTTACCCTAATACTGTGGGTTGAATATGGGAATGATTGCTTCTTCCTTAATTTTGGAGTTACATCTGTTTGTTTAATTATTACAGATTGTTCTTGTGCAAACAGTAGCTGTGTGTGGCTGATTGTCAGCGCTACAGATCTGTCCAAGGTACTGACCTGCTGAAACTCACTCAGAAACGGGCATATATTGCCCCGTTTGCGGTGCTCTTGCTGGCAGCTGGGAAACTCGAGAACCGCTTAAGCTTGGATATTGAAATATTATATTCGGCATGTACATGAAAAAAAGCGGACCCATATTGTTTTCTTTGCCGGTCTCGTCGTTCAGGTGTTACGCCCCCTTTTTGACTTTGTGCTTTTATATAGGAACAACCTTGTGAACAAATATCTGAAGCACCGCTTAAGCTAGGATCCTGATATTTGGCATACAGTTAGAGACCAAGGTGTAGATGACCTAAGTAACTTTTGAGCATATTTTGTAAATTTTCAGTTGAGTAATGCCCCCTTTTGGGGACATTGGCATTTTATAGGAATAAGCTTGTGAACCAAATATCTGAAGAACTGCATAAGCTAGAATCCTCTATTTTGAGTGCAGGTTTGGACCAAGGTGTGGATGAACTGATAAATTTTTGAGCATATATCGTAAATTTTTGGTTGAGTTATTCCCCTTTATCAGACAAACACATTTAATATAGGAATAACCTTGTGAACAAAGCTATCTGAAGAACCGCTTAAGCTAGTATGTATATATTTAGCATACAGTAACAAACCTAGGAGTGGATGAACTGGTTAACTTTTTAGCATATTTTGTCTCTTTTCGTCTTGGAAATTCCCTTTTTCGGACAGAGGCATTCTGTAAAATACCAAGCTTGTGAACAAATATCTGAAGAGCCCCCCTGAGCTATGATCTTTATATTAGGCCAAGGTGAAGATGACCTGATGAGCTTTTGAGCCTGTTTCATTAATTTTCTGTTGAGTAAATCCCCCTTTTCGGACATAGGCATTGAGTATAAAAACAAACTTATGAACAAAATATCTGAAGAACCACTTAAGCTAGATTCCTTATATTTAGCATACAGTTACAGAAACTTATTATCTTTTGAGCATACAGTAGAACTACAATGGCTCAAACCCTGATTGCTCGTTAACCCTGCCTGGTTAGAACTCTTTTCTTGGTCCACAGGGGTCACTTTATGTAGAAACTAACCCTGGATGGTTAGAACTACCCTTGGCTGGAACTAATTTTCATGGTCCCAAGCCTGTTCGAGCCAATAAAGTTCTACTGTATTTCGTAAGTTTTCGTTGAGTTACTGCCCATTTTCGGACAAATGCCTTTTTAGCTCACCTGAGCCGAAGGCTCACAAGGTGAGCTTATAGTATAGGCTTGGTCCATCGTCCGTCCTTCGTCGTCCGTTGTCCGTCGTTCGTCCACACTTTTAAGCATTGATATCTGCTTAAGAAGTGGGCCAATCTTGATCAAATTTTATGTGTAGCATGGTTGGTGTGGGGGATTGATTGCATATAGTTTTGGGACAGATTGGTTTAAAACTGTGGTTACCATGGCAACAAAAGGTCCCATAGACTTATAATGGGGAAAATGTTGTCCGGGCCCCAGCTTCTTCATTTTTGATCGCAACTTCTTCAAACTTGCAGATATCCAGGACAGTCAAAACATCTCGGACCAGTTCGAATTTGGGCCAGGTTGGAACATTCTTTTTAGAGTTACTTGCCCTTGAGCGATAAAATATTTTCCCATAGACTTATAATGGGGAAAATGTTGTCCGGGCCCCAACTTCTTCATTTTTGATCGCAACTTCTTGTAACTTGCAGGTATCCAGGACAGCCAAAACATCTCGGACCAGTATGAATTTTGGCCAGGTTGGAACATTCTTTTCAGAATTACTTGCCCTTGAGTGATAAAATAATTTCCCACAGACTTATAGTGGGGAAAATGTTGTCCGGGCCCTAGCTTCTTCATTTTTGATCACAACTTCTTCAAACTTGCAGGTATCCAGGACAGTTAAATTATCTCGGACCAATTCGAATTTAGGCCAGGTTGGATCATTCTTTATAGAGTTACATGCCCTTGAGCGATGAAATATTTTCCCTTAGACTTATAATTGGGAAAATGTTGTCCGGTCATCATTCTAGTGCCTTCATATATGGAATAATTTCGATTGTACTTCACACAAGTGATTAGTATGACAATATCTTGGACAAATTCGCGTTTCAGCGTTCTTGGGTCAAGGTCAAGGTCACAGTGGCTATTTTTAGAAAAACTTTGTCATCGCTCTAGAGCCTTCATTTATGGAAGGATTTTGATTAAAACTTCACACAAATGTTTAGTATGACAATATCTTCAACAAGCTCGTGTTTCAGCGTTCTAATGTAAAAGTCAAGGTCACAGTGGCTATTTATAGAAAAACTTTCTCATCGGTGTTGGGCTTTCATTTATGGACCAATTTCTGTTTAACTTCAAACAAGTGATTAGTATGGCAATATCTATGACTAGTTTGCGTTCTAGTTCAGCGTTCTAGGATCAAGGTCAAGGTCAAAGTGGCAATTTTTAGAAAAACTTTGTCTAGAGCCTTCATTTATAGACAGATTTTGATTTAACTTCACACAAATATTTAGTATGACAATATCTGGGACAAGTTTGCATTTCAGCATTCTAAGGTCAAGGTCACAGTTGCTATTTTTAGCCCACCTAAGCCGAAGGCTTACAAGGTTAGCTTATAGTATAGGCTTGGTCCGTCGTACGTCCACACTTTGAAGCATTAATATTTGCTAAAGTAGCTGGCCAATCTTGATCAAATTTTATTTGTAGCATTGTTGGGGTGAGGGATTGATTCCATATAGTTTTGGGGCAGATTGGTTAGCTTCCGAGCGAGAAACGTACTCGCAGTTCAACGCAAATCCTGATTGGCTCAAAAAATGAAAACTGCCTGCTATCAATGTTAGTCAGTAAATATAATCGGTTACGATAGTTACAATTGAAATGAAAAGAAAACAGTAGTGCAGCGGATTATTTGAAGTGACAGCTTCAGCTAACAACTTTCCAGATCAGCATTGCATTTGTCATTAGATTATTAGTAACAATACCATTATTCATATATTGTATATAATGTTTCAGGTTTTCAGTGTTATTATTACTACCATTATTGTTAATATACCTATGATGAATACTGAATCGAAATAATATAGTTAATATCTCATGTTTCAGTTTTTGTTTGATTTATAAATACTGATTAAAACTGATTTTGATTGATGTAAAATATGTTTGATTGATTAATATTGAATTTTTTTTCATTGTACTGATTCAAAATGTTTTGCTGGTTTAAATATGTTAATGTAAATTCCACATATATGTATACACCTACCTTACTAATGCAATGTATGATGGGATCCAGAGGGAAGTCAACTGACTTATTAAATCTGTCCCCCTGTTTTTGACTGATATTTATACTACAAAGATTCCTGTCATTCAGTCTTGTATTGAGGAACTGGTCTAGTCAGTGATACATAAGTTGGCTAAAATGTACACCATACGACTGATGAGGTGCTAGCTCATACCGTATTAAGCCTATTAAATGCCCCTGTTCTAATAAATGCTCCCTCCCTCTTTTCGAAAGTAATGCTATATTTACTTGCATTAAAACATGTTTGCATCTCTGGATGAGTTGCTCTTTGACATTGGGTCTAATTTGCTCCGAATTTCTGGAGCAAATTCTTTCTCTCTAAAGGAGCCAATTCTTTATTTTAAGAATTGTTCCCTTCTGAAAGGGGAGCAAAAATACTGAAGTTGCTTTCTCTGCTTATTATACCCATTCACAGAAATACTGTTTATTAGAGGTATTTTGCAGTGGCTGATTTACTACATTTTAGGCTCTGAATAATGCCCCTCTTTCGTACAATGCTAAGTCCCAGGGGCGTTTACTAGGATTAATATGGTAAATAAGTGTGCATTTATATGTTGTTTAATTACCTAGTCTTTCCATATTTACCTTTGCAATAAAGCATTTTTGCCACTACTTTGTGTTGTTATTTTATGCGCCAAACTTTGGCGAAGCTGAGAGGCATATTGGTTTTGTTGTCGCACCTGCTTTAGCAAGGTGCGATAAAGGCGTCCGGTTTTCCGTCCGTCCGTCCGTCATTCCGTCCGTCTGTCCGTCCGTCTGTCCGTAATTCTGTTCACATTTACGTCGATCCTAGCGTTAAGATTTGTGAAATTAATTTCTCCAAAACCACTACACCCATGGTTCTCCAATTTCATATGGAATATAATCAGACTCCATGGCTTCAGTTTTTAGAGAAAGTCAGCCTCGTCGAGAATTCAATATGGGCGCCGTTATTAAAAGTAGCAAAACAACAAAATCAACAATTTCTCTGGAACCACTAAGTATAATTGGCTGAAATTTGGCATGGACTATTTGTAGGACCTTACTACTGAAAGTAGTGAAAATGAAAAAATTCTGTAGCGGAATTAGGTCACAGTGACCTACTTTTGGTTAACAATTCCAAATTTTGCTTGAATGGCAATAAATTTAAAAAGTACTAAATGGATTTTGCTCAAATTTAATCTGAATGACTCTTGATTTTTTTTTTTAAATTTGTGAGAATATACCATCCCATGATGGCCGCCAGCTGTTGTTACTAAAAATTAAATAGCAAAAACATGCAAATGACAATATCTCAGGAACCCCTGATTGGATTTGGACCACTTTTGTGTCAGAATGATCCTTGCATAAAGCTATTACACTTTTTATCTGGCAGATTGGCCATCCAAGATGGCTGCCATCTACCGTCACCAAAAATAGCACGAACATGAAAACGGCAGTACCTTAAGATCCACTTGATGGATTTTGGCAAAATTTGTGTCAGATTAATCCTTGCCTGAAACTATATGGGTTTTCTAATTTTCAGTATTTGCTTTCACTTTCTTTCAGCATAACCTCTGCTACTGTGGAAGCACACTGCAGGTGCCACATAGCATTCCGCGGAATTCTTGTTTTGTTTGTCTGTCCATTCGTCTGTCTATCACTTCTGCCTTTAGCGGACACGTAACTTAAGAATGGGTAGAGGTAGGCTCTTGAAATTTTATAAATACAATGTATATGAAAAATATGCAGAACGTTATGTGTTTTCTCCGGTGATCAATCTGTTGAGGCAGTATGCCCTTTTTTTGACTCAGTCATATAAGAGCTACCTCGTGACCAAAATGTCTTGAGACCAGCTTAGTTATGATCTTTTAGTTTGGAATACAGTTGGAAATCAAAATGCATTTGACCTTATTACCCATTGAGCATATTTATTATGCCCCCGTGACGATAGTCAGGGGGGGGGGGGGGGGGGGGGGGCGCATTAAGTTTTGTTCCTGTCTGTCCGTCCGTCCGTTCGTCACACTTTACGGTATAGAGTTTGTGTAATCAACTCCTCCCACAGTTTTCAATGGATCTTTTTCAAACTTCGCATACATGTTGTGGACATATTGAAGATGTGCACGTGGGCTTTTGTTGGAGCTAGAATTAACTTCGACAGAATTACGGCCTTTTGAACTTAGTCATTTTAGGCAAATTTTTGCATTGTAGGGTATGTAGTTTGTGTCATCAACTCCTCCCACAGTTTTCAATGGATCTTTTTCAAACCTTGCATACATGTTGTGGACATATTGAGGATGTGCATGTGGGTCTTTGTTGGAGCTAGAATTAAATTTGACAAAATTACGGCCTTTTTAACTTAGTCATTTTAGGCAAATTTTGGCATTGTAGGGTATGTAGTTTGTGTACCTCCCACAGTTTTCAATGGATCTTCTTCAAACCATGCATACATGTTGTGGACATATTGCAAATGTGCATGTGGGTTTTTATTGGAACTAGAATCGATTTTGACAGAATTACGGCCTTTTGAACTTAGTCATTTTAGGTAAATCTTTACATTTGTAGGGTGTGGAGTTTGTGTAATCAACTCCTCCCACAGTTTTCAATCGATCTTTTCCAAACTTTGCATACATGTTATGGGCATATTGGAGATGTGCATGTGGGTTTTTGTTGGAGCTAAAATTAATTTTAACAGAATTATAGCCTTTTGAACTTAGTCATTTTAGGCATATGTTTGCATTGTAGGGTAAGTACTTTGTGTAATCAACTCCTCCCACAATTTTCATTGGCTGTTTTTTCAGACATTGGAGACTTGTTGTGGGCATAGTGAAGATGTGCATGTTGGTTTTGATAGGAAAAAAATAATTCTGAAGGAATTATGGTCTTTAAACTTAGTCATTTTGGGCTGCATTTTGCACTGTAAGGTATAAAGTTTGTGTAATGTTTTCAGTGGATTCTTTGTAAATAGCATTTGTGCTTGAAAGGTGCTTTAGGGATGTACACATGTCCTGTGACAGGCGCTGCACGGGGGCATCACTAGTGTCTTACAGACACAATTTTGTAGTTTATTTATTTATTTTTGAGTTATGACCTTTTTCCGACTTAGGCATTATATTGGAACGGTCTTATGAACAAGCGTCTGCAGAATCACTTGAGCTAGGATCTCTGTATTTTGCACACAGTTACATATTGAGGTGTGTCTGTTTGTCCATTCGTCCGTCCTGTTAACATCTTGCATTTAGGTTTTAGGTGACGTCATCTGGATGTTGATGCTGACGGAAGGTCAAGGTCAGAGGCTTATAAACGTGCATAATAGTTGTGCTTTGCATTCAGTTTGCATTTTTGTGTATGCTTATACTTAATTGTTGAGTTGAGACATTTGATATGCGACTAGGCTTACTTTGTGGATGTTCTGCATGAAAACAATCCCCGAACATGTAATGTAATGTAACAAGTCGCGGAAAGCAGAAATTTGCGTTTACGCATATGCGCAAACAAAGACTCAGATCAGACTGTAAAGTCTATGGTAATTGCATTAAAGTTCTGCATGCAGCTTGTCATAAATTGTGTCAGTAATTCTAGTATTTCCAACAATTTAGAATGGAGCCCATATATATATATAGTCATATAAAGTAAACATATTATCTTATTATCTTTTGAAACTCAAAAAGCTTGGATAAGTTGTAGAAACAGAATTTCAGACATTTCGAGGGACAATTGTCAAGCATAAGCCAGCCTGAGCATGATGTTACATAACGTCGCCCTAATTTCGCAAACGTCAGTTACAAAGCCGAAAATCGGTCAAACGTCATGAGACCTTTCAGAGAGCCATACTCTGGCGATTAGGTTTCTGTGCGGGCTCGAAGTATAGCTTTATAACGCTTTAAATATGTCATTTGATGTCGAATTGTTTCGTAGGCGTCATTGTTATGTCCCCCCACCATGGGGGGACATATTGTTTTTGGTGTGGATCCCGTCGGCGTCAGCGTCGGCGTAGCTTCTTGTCTGCACTCTATCTCCTGAAGGGATGCATGGATTTTGACCAAACTGGCACAGATACATAACTGTGAGGGGGGGGGGGGGGGTGGAACTGATTAGATTTTGGTGACCTTGACCTTATTTTCAAGGTCACAGGAGGTCAAAGAAGGGTGAAAATTAGCTTGTCTGCACCATATCTCCTGAAGGAATAAATGGATTTTTACCAAACTGGCACAGATATATCACTGGGAGATGGCAAAGAACTGATTAAATTTTGGTGACCTTGACCCCATTTTCAAGGTCACAGGAGGTCAAAGAGTGTTGAAAAATGCCTTGTCTGCACCATAACTCCTGAAGGAAATGATGGATTTTTACCAAACTGGCAAAGATATATCACTGGGAGATGGCAAAGAACTGATTAGATTTTGGTGACCTTGACCCCATTTTCAAGGTCACAGGAGATCAAAGCGTGTTGAAAAATGCCTTGTCTGCACCATATCTCCTGAAGGAATCGATGGATTTTACCAAACTGGCACATATATCACTGGAAGATGGCAAAGAACTGATTAGATTTTGGTGACCTTGACCTCATCTTCAAGGTCGCAGGAGGTCAAAGCGTGTTGAAAAATGCCTTGTCCGCACCATATCTCATGAATGGATAGATGGATTTGAATCAAACTGTCATAGGTTCATCACTGGGAGATGGCAAAGAACTGATTAGATTTTGGTGACCTTGACCTCATCTTCAAGGTCGCAGGAGGTCAAAGCGTGTTGAAAAATGCCTTGTCCGCACCATATCTCATGAATGGATAGATGGATTTGAATCAAACTGTCATAGGTTCATCACTGGGAGATGGCAAAGAACTGATTAGATTTTGGTGACTTTGACCCTATTTCAAGGTCGTAGGAGGTCTTAACTTGACAGCATTTAGGGAAAATGATACTGCTGGGAAAGCGCAGGTGGGGGACATCTATTTTTGTCAAAAACATTTCTAGTTACAATTAATAGCGCATGCTGGTGAGCAATTTACCTGTTATCATCCAGTCTAAACGCCAGAAAATAATTGAAATATACAACTACGAAACAAACAAATTACACCCATACTTTCTAAACTGGTGCGTTTTCATTGACGCGAGTATGTAATATATATATATATATATACCAACCACATACACCATCATTATGTGGAAAGCTGATCATAACTAAATTGGTTCTATGGGGTTGGGATATTCCACTATATAGTCGTCTTTCCTATAGCCAGCTATTTCGTTGGGAAAGGGGAAAAGCTACTGTCTGACAGTGTACAGTATCTTGTTGCTTTTCGATTTGAACTGCAAATATGCATCACTGGCAATGATTCACAACAGACCGCATGATGCGGTTTTACTGAGGAAATGAAAAATGTAGATCTAAAAGATGTGTTTATTGTCAGTTATAAAGAATGTTAAGCATATTTTATTTCTATCAACAAAGTATTGTTAGAAAGAGTAATATATTCGAATATCAAGAGTGATATAACAATAAATGTCAGAGGACAATAAATCACGTCTTACGGGAGCTTGACTTTAACAAGCGCAGTGCGAGAACAAACATGTCTCCTAAGAATAATTCATCTAAAATATTGCCAGAGATACGACAATATCAATGTTATGTTAAATATAGGTCACAGTGACCTAGAAGTGACATGAGGTCAACCACAGTATCTGAATGTACCATTGCACCAAGTATAATGCAAGTCAAAAAAATTAAGAGGTATTGGCTTAAATCACATAGGTCACACTGACCTACAATTAGTATGAAGTCACTCATTGTGTCAGCCCAATACATTAACACAAGTATGATGCAAATTGCCAAATTCATAAAACAATGCAAGATATAGTAACTAAAATCACTGGACCATGAAATACAGCTCACACTGACTTTTCATAAGTATGAGGTCACTCACAGTGTCAGCATTAACCATGAGCCCAACATGAAATATAGGTCATCGCCAGATATGTATCACAACTATCAGTAGATCTTCTGCAGATTTATCTATGGAGCAAGTTTGAAGACCCTAACCCTTGTGGTTACTTAGAAACTGAGCCAAGCGCAACATGTCAATTTATTTTCTACGTTCAATCAACCCTGGAATATGAGTCATGGCCCGATATGCGTCGCTGCTTTCAGTAGATCTTCCCCAGACGTATCTGTAGAGCAAGTTTGAAGTCTCCAGCCCTTGCGGTGACTCAGAAACTGAGCTATTAAAAGCAACCGGCCAATATTTTTACTATGATCAACCGTAAAATATAGGTCATGTCCCGATATCTATCGCTGCTTTCAGTAGATCTTTCTCAAATGTATCTATGGAGCAAGTTTGAAGACTAGCTCTTGCGGTTACTTAGAAACTGAGCTAAACGCAACAGGTGAATATTTTGACAAAGGCGCACACACACGCACACAAAGGGCATTGCATAAGCAACAAGCACATTCGATGGTTTTATGTCCCCCGCCTCCCGTAAAAAGAAGAATCCCAAAATGTACAATGTCCAAACCAATATGAGGACATACACACACGAGGTACCCATTGCCAAAGCAATTTAATAGATTTGAACTAGAGATATGGCTAAGCTCGAAATGCATGAAAAGTAAGAAAAAAAATCATCTGGAGATTCTACAAAAAACACATGCAAGCGCTCAGACCATTTTAAAACACCTGCACAGTTTCAAAATGATTGGTTCAAAATCATATGAGGAGCTGCACACGGCAAGGTATCCACTTGTTTTTTTTAGTTTTATGGCAAAAGTTCAAAACATGAAAAAAGTGACAAAAATTATCAGACTGTAATCTTAGTCACGTGCATGTCCAAAGACAATGAAGAAGAAGCGTGCAAAGTTTCAAAATGCTTTATGGAAAACTGTAGAGGAGTTGTGCACACGTATATACTGTCAAGGGGTCTTCTGATGTGGCAAAAGAGTGAAAGTGGTGGTATATATTATCCGATGATAACCCCTAAGGCACATGCACATCTACAGACCATGAGAAAGAAGCCTGCAATTTTCCAGAATGATTCACAAAAAAACTGTAGAACAGTTTGAGTACACAAATTATGTACTCCAAAGGTCTTCTGATGCTGGAAAATGACTAAGAAAAGAAAAAAGTGGTAAAATTATTGACAATAATTCCTAAGGCACATGCACATCTACATACAATGAAAAAGAAGCCTGAAAAGTTTCAGAATGATTCATGAAAAAATGGGGGAGGAGTTGCGCACAAAAGGTATCTACTGCAAAGGGGGACGGAACTAAGGAAGAGGGGAATCACGGAAATTCGGAACCACGGAAAGCTAAATACTATGTCCCCTCGTTTTTCTTCGAAAAGGCGGGGGACAAAAATATACAAAATCTTTAAAGAAGAGCAAAGACACGATGACACGATCATCACAGACTTAGAAGCAGTTAAGAACACTTACGAGGGTGGTAGGAAAATACCTGGACTTTTCAAGCTCCAATCTTTCCACCTACACCTACCAATATATATTATACATGAGCAAAAACTTAATATCGGTCATTTTTTCAATAAGAAGTGTGTATATACAAAGTTGAGCATTTAAACAAGGTAGCTGTTAGGGCTATCCCGGACTCTAAAACTGCGTCATGATATCCCAGAATAAATGTCCTGCTTTTGCATGACAATCCTTTCCTATATTGCCTCATCTACAGCAGAACTTATATTTTTTCCGGTGGCAATTATTGTCCCACCATCCATACAGCCCAGACCTTACCCCTGCGACTTTTATTGTCTCGCCTGAAAGGCTGAGACCTAGAGATTTATTTTCCGTCCCCTTGCAATTTTGCTCTTCAATAACTAACAGATTTCCGCAATATTCATTATATTGCTTCTTCTAGGGCGCCCCAAGGTATGCTCCAAACAAGGTGACGATCGACTCATTTTGACATGCCAAACGTTGGAGGACATGTCAGTAATTGGGACATTTGAGTTTGAAAGGAGCCATTGCTAGATGTTGAAACATGGTTAAAGGCCAACATTCTGACAAATATCTTATTATATGATCAACTGAAAACAGATTTTGAATTCAATTTCTGGTAAGTTCATACATTCTACAGAGTTACAGAATAAGGGCCATAACTAAATCAGATAGGGTCCACTCATGACCCTGATAAAATATGATCCACATCAAATGGTGATAACAATGAAACTTCATGAGTGCCTGTACCTTACCAGATCATTCCCCATAAAATTAGGTCACAATTGCGTCTAACGGCTTCGCTGACGACTCGCATTAAACCGAATCAAGGGTTTACTTCCCTGAGTATAGTTATCCCCTCATTATTTCATTATTAACACAGAAAGCAAAATTGAAATAAAAATGGAAAATACAAAAAAAATAATGATACTAAAAAGAATTGCTGTAGTTCCAACCAAACATAAATGGAAACGCATGCAACGCATGCTGACGCGCATTTATTAAAAAAGAAATTAGAACCACGTTATTTAAGAAATAGATCAGCTCTAGCAATTAATTGTTGAGTAATAATTCACTGTTTGGAGGTCAGTTGTAAAGTAGATCATATCACGAGCGCGGAGCGCGAGTGATATATCTACTTACAATTGACCGACAAACAGTGAATTATCACTCAACAATTCAATGCTAGAGCTGAACTATTTCGATTATAACAATCAAAGTAAAAAGTATGCAAAGACCAGGAACTGAAACAATCAAAATCCAAATCCAGCCCTCAAACCATAGTTGGAAACAACTAAGATTACAAATAATCAAGATACAGAGAACATATGGCCAACCGAGTGAGCAGCTTGTTCCCAAAAGGTGGCCACTCAGCAACCCAAACCGAACCAAAAATAATAATAACATACATAAGGTAAAACATCACAGAAACTCTGACACCAAAAACAGACAACAAAGAACCACAACAGAACTACCGCCTTGGAACGGTCAGTAATGAATTACTGGGGGGGCTTAAATCGATTTTACAGGCCCAAACTCACCCTCAGTTTCTGAAGTGGTGCAAAACATTTAGTTGGTTGTTCGGTTCGCATGATAACCCTCTAACTCGTCAATGAATCATCACGGTAAACACATAAATCAAATTTCAACACCATGAAGAAGCAAAGACGAGGACTCAACAGATACAACGGGCCGTCTGACAGGTGGAGATCCCTGTCCTGCCAAACAACCCCACTGGAAATCTGAAGCAAAAGAAGGTCACCAGTTGAGCCCCGGTGGACCAAGCAACAGACAAAAAGGCTCCGGTCCCAACCAACTAAAATATATAGCTTTAGGTCGGGGCCATCATAGAGTCTGACGACCGATCCTCCGGTGTGCAATTAAAGAGTGCAGCAAAGCTATCAACCGTGATTGGGTTAATCACTAAGCATGCAGACTGTCGCATAACATTTAAATTATAGCCAATACGTTTGTGACGTATTATTATTTTTCGGAACTGATCAGAAAAATCAGTCCTACCCTTAATCTTTTTGAATTTGTATACTAAGTCACCATAAAATTCTGGTTCCGATAGGCCTTGGTGTAAAAGAAATTTTAATCCGACATCAAATTTTGAAACCAATTCATGGTGTCTGCGATAGAATTTAGAAAAAGCCTTTCTAAGCTTATGATACCGATAGCCCTGTTGAAGAAGTTTAGCAGTTAAACATTTATTACGAGCATTAAAGTCATCTACATGACTACACACTCTAGCAAATCTAAACGCTGAAAAGCTATTCGTTTCATTCAAACTCTCCCAACCTTCCTGCCAGCGCGTTCATGCCCCCGCCAATATTCTTAACTGTATCTAAGATAAATGTAGGTTTTTACGAAAGAAAAAGTGACGTTACACCGTCTAACGTCTCAAAACGTAACAAAATTACGTCGGTATTTGCAGTGACGTCAGCAGTTAGACTCACGCGCTCCGTAACAGTGAATTGTTGCAGAATAAAACACGGCAACTTTCCATTGCTTCTATAGGCGCACTGTGTTAGAATATACGTTAGCCTACACATGTCACAAACATGTTTGTTTATACTTTTTTGTGAAATTGTTTACAGAAACTTTGCTTGAATTGTGAACCAAAGACAGACACTCATGGTATTCATGACCATGTTGTTCAAACTCGCGCGTGTTGCTGCACATGTCTGTGAGCCTGTAGCATTTCTGTTTTTTACCGCGGCGGACTCAAAAAAGGCAGCCTCATAACCCATGCATGTCATGTAGATTTCCATCGCTTTGTCACCTTCCAGCGTTCCTGTAAAATAAACAGGTATCGTCGATTACAGTCGAGCCACGATTTACGAATGCAAATGCTAACAGCAAAGGCTCAGATCAGTCTGAGCATTCGCGCAGTCCGATCAGAGCTTTTGCTATTCGCGGGCACAAAATACAGGGAAGGATTCATAGACTGGTTTGTTCTTCGCTGTTAGTAGTTTAAGTAATCTAACTTTTAGCATGACGTGGTTCTTTACGTCGGACTTTACTGTGGGCGTAACATGTCTGAAACTTTCTTCTTCATGTGGACGGATGGATGACGTTTTACACCTATTTTCAATCCAGCAGTCATATCGAGATGATTAGAGGGTGACTACAAAGATTGCATGTGAAGCGCCGTTTAGATTCGGACAGAACCTCTCCTGTAGAGGTAACTACTATCAAACATTATCGATTATAGAGAGCACCATAATGGTGGATGACTTCCGATTTTTCGTCCTTTCCTACAGTATTTTAGTCACCTCAGGACGATGGGATTGCGACAATGAAAGACTTTGTGCAGTGGAACCCAGATTACGATTAAAAAGGTTTCCGCCTTCGGGAATCGAACTCGAGACCGCTAGGTCAACAGGCCAGCCCTTAACCCACTGAGCTACCGGTAGCAGACACATGCCGTCGTTATAACGTCGTATTGACGTCGATGCGACATAATGACGTCGCGTAGACATCGGAACTACGTCATTTCTTCGTCATGTGACCGCTTGCTTGCCACTAAACCTTTATAACAACTGGCTTCATTCACCGATGAACGGCAATTGATCATGTGACGTCGTCAAGCGACATCTTAAGTAAACAAACGCCTTGATTGGTCCACGTAGCGTTCAATTGACTATGGCGACGGCTGTTTTACGTAATGCCTGAACACGTCGTTACTATCTTTTCTTCGACGCATATTTTGCATATTCAACATTAAATCACCAGGAAAACAGCACAGAAAGGTCTATGAAAATAAAGTGTTAATTATAAGAATAAAAAATTGATTTTTCAGCGTTCATCGTGTGAAGAAGCCAGTGGTCGTCGCTATGATTCTACAAGAAGCGCTTCGCGCTTCAGTTTGATTTTTTAGCGTTCATGTGTGATGAAACCAGGGGGCGGAGCTAAATTCCATGAAGCGCGAAGCGGTCCTTGTTCACACGGTGAAGGCTGAAAAATCAATATTTTATTCTTATACACATGTATTTACATTTTTTCAGGCACGCTGTGCCGTTTTTGCGGTAATTTAGTGTAGAATATGCAGTATATGGGTCGAAGAAAAGTAAATTACGACGTGTTAGGCCATTACGATAAACAGCCGTCGCCAGGACATTGCGTCAGTCGACCGTAACATGGATCAATCAAGACGTGTTTTTGCCTTGACGTCGCTTGGTGACAACTGACTTTCATCGGTGTATGAAGCTAGTTTACGTATGGGGAGACAGTGGCAAGTGCAAATTTTTCTTGATTAAAATTTGATTATTCAGCGTTCATCGTGTCATGAAACCAGTGGGCGGAGCTAAAATTCGCGCTTTCTGTAAAATTTTAGCGACGACCACTGGCGTCTTCAGACGATGAAAGCTGAAAAATCAAAAATTTATTCTTATAGTTACACTTTATTTTTAGGCACTCTGTGCCGTTTTTGCGGTAATTACGTGTATAAGATGCAAATTATGTGTCGAAAAAAATAATTTAGTAACGACATCTTCGGCCATAACGTTAAACAGCCGTCGCCCTGACATGGCATCAGTCGAACGTTACACAGACCAATCAAGATGTTTGTTTACCTTAGATGTCGCTTGACGACAACGTCACATGATCAATGGTCGTTCATCGGTGTATGAAGCTAGTTTCCTATGGGAAGACAGTGGCAGGTGTAAATATAATGTTGTTAATCGCAGAGTTTGATACTGGCCTAGTTACAGATCTGAGGTCTGCTGTATTGACCCAAGGCCGAAGGCCGAGGGCCAATACAGCAGTCCGAGGACCTGTAACTAGGCCAATACGAAATATCTTGATTAATGACTATTTTATTAACTAACGTCATCGATATTGGCCGAGTTTCGTTGATTGGCCGAGTTATAGTGGCCGAGTTTCTCTTGCATTGGCCGAGATTAGCTTGTATTAGCCGAGTTTGCCTGTACTGGCCGTGTTTGTCAAAACAAGCCCAGTTTATGACTGGTATGATGTTGATTGTGTTTGCCATATAATTACTATATAGCTATTAATTAATTAATAATAACCCTTAAAGCACAAACATGACAATAGTTGAATTTGCAAACAGCGTAGATCCAGAAGAGCCGCGGATTTTTATGAGCCTCCTCGTCTGGGTCTACACTTTTGCCTTTAGTCTATTATTTCTCAATGTGCTATAGCTTAGGCAAATCTTTTTTGAAATTTTGCAGACGTAAATTTTGTCGTCCGCTTTTTTGGCGATTTAAGGGTTAAGCGGTTTGTACCGACTTGTCTATTTTGTTATTCTGGGTCGTAAACATTGAAAATTTACCGTTCATATACCGCGCGTTGACTTTCTCTTCTAAGGCTTCAAATGCTTTCGATGGACCAAAGTTATACTCAACCCATGACTCGTACACTCCACATTTAGTCTGAAAAGAATATAGGCAAAGGCTATTCTGTTCCTGTGAGGTGCAGGTAGAAAGAAATTGTTCCGAGGGTCTTGGATCATATCAGAATCTACATGAATACATTTTCATGCCACTCTTTAAAAATCGATAAACGATAAGGTAACGCAATACACTAAGAGGTATGGGAAGTCATCTTTTTCATTTAATTGTATTTTTTCTTTATATTCACACTCATTTCATGCATGTTCAGTTCGAAAACCGCATTTAATTTCGAACAGCCTGATATAGGAGATAACGTCATTTTCCTTCCCCTTGGAAATTGGGTAGAATTATGCCGTTGCATAAAAAAGGTTCTACTGAACTGCCGTCAAACTACAGGCCTATTTCGTTGCTAAGCTGTGTCGGGAAAATTGATGAAAGAATAGTATTTAAACACATGTATAATTTCTTCCATACGAATAACCTCATATATAAAAATCAGTCTGGCTTTCTTCCTGGCCATTCAACGGTTTACCAACTCCTTGACATATATCACCAAATTACACAAAGTATTGATGCTAGACAACATACATGTGTTGTATTCTGCGATGTTTCTAAGGCTTTTGACCGTGTTTGGCACAAGGGCTTATTGTTCAAATTACGCCAACATGGTATTAATGGAAGCCTGTTACAATGGATATCACATTACCTATCAAATAGACAACAGAGATTTTTTGTTGGTTCTTCACTATCTTCTTATAAATTTACTTCTGCCGGTGTTCCGCAAGGTACAGTACTTGGCCCACTGTTCTTTTTAATTTATATAAATGACATAGCAGACTCTCTACTAAGTATCGTTAGACTATTTGCTGACGACACATCTATGGCCTGTTCATCATCAAATGCACAAGCTATCGAAGGTATTCTAAATCATGATTTCATTATCCTTGCATCATGGGCAAAACAGTGGCTCGTTGACTTCCACCCTCTTAAAACTGAAGCTATTCTATTTACTTCTAGTAATGAAGTGCAAAATCTTAACCTTGTATTTGATAATATCCTAATAAATTTTGTTGAAAATCACAAACATTTGGGACTGACTTTGTCTAGCAATGCTAAATGGCATGTGCATATTGAAAATATATTATCATCTGCATCAAAAATTCTAGGAATTATGCGAAGCGTTAAGTTTAAATTAACCAGAAAAGCCTTAAACAATGTGTATATTTCCTACGTACGGCCAATACTAGAATATGCCTCCGTTGTTTGGGATGGCTGTACAGCTTACGAAAAAACGCGGCTGGAACAGATCCAGTATGAAGCTGCGAGGGTCGTTACTGGATTGACTCGATCTGTTTCTATAAATAAACTTACTGCAGAAATAGGATGGTTACCTCTGTCAGAAAGGCGTCTGTTTCAAAAAGTTACTTTAATGTATAAGATAAAAAATAATATAGCGCCAGAATATGTATGTAATCTTATGCCGCCGACAGTGGCCAATCGAACAGTATATAACTTACGTACTGCTGAAGATATATCAGTCATAAATAGACGAACGGAAATTTTCTCCAGATCTTTTATTCCTTCAACTATAACTTACTGGAACAATCTGCCATTGTCTATTAGAAATGCAGACTCTATCAACTCTTTTAAATCACAACTTAAAACCTCTATATTTAATGTGCCCAGGGTTCCACGGCAATTTCTAACAGGTAATCGCGTATTCTCTGTTTATCATTGCCGCATTAGAAATAATTGTAGTAATTTGACTAACGACTTATTTAGTAATCACTTGAGGCCCAGTGCGACATGTGAATGGGATTCTGAAATTGAAGATGCTGAGCATTACTTCTTTAAATGCAATGAATTTGAAGAACAACGTTTCCGTCTCTTTCAAAATACAAGGAAATATCACCCGCTTAATCTACAGCTCCTACTATATGGATCTGATGACCTGTCCGCTGCTGACAATGAGGAACTGTTTTCCTTCGTACACCATTTTATTAAAGATACACGTCGCTTTAATTAGATAAACACAACATGGTTATGGCCGTCGATTGCAGTATGTTATAATTAGTGGATTAAGTTATGTCAAGCAGAAGACGTTAGAGGTTCCCCAAGCTATATTATTCATATTTAAGTTTCACTCCTATCCGAGATCTCATTTATACTAGGTATCTCTAAAGTATAAGGGTATCGGAGAGGCAAGTGAGATTTAATACTACGAATTTCTGGTGTCTTGGATTGCTGGACTGACAAATATCTAGTTAAGCTGATAAATTTTAAATCTATATATTTTTCCTTTTCAGGTGCTGCATAGCTCTACACCTCTAAAGCTAGCCGCCCGTGTTCCCTATACTAATCAAAACTAGAACCGGAGTCAGTCAAATCCATACGTTCAGTGTCCGTTGTTTCTTTCTCCACTGTAGTTTACTTTCATTCTTTTTACAATCTTAGCTTGTTCTTATTTCCTTTTTCCCTTATCTATCTCATCCTTAGTTGTTGTTTTTTATGTGTTTTTTTCCTTGTTCTTCTCTTTTGCATACTATAAATATTTCGCCGTTACATATGTATATAAATGTGTTTGTTTCGATTCAGCCCCTAGACTGGAGAGGTGCCTGGGTCAACTATTGGATGGGCTTCATTGGTTCCAGGGCGGGTACCCATTAGAAACGCCTTATAGGCGGTTCTAATGTGTAGCCGTCGCATATGTTACTTATGGAGAATTGGCTGTTATCCACGAGTTGTCAACAGGCACTCCCTTGTCTTGGCCACTGTATATGAGCACAAAATTTGTTTTATATATACTCTATTATTTTGCACGTCATTGCCGTATTGTACAATGTATGTTTATATCACTTTGTGGGGAGGACCGTAACTAATGTTGATAGAACTTGTGGTCCAACCCAATTGCTTGTACTTTTGTGGCAATAAAATATGTTTAAAGACAGGGATTAAATATGTTTAAAGACAGGGATGGGACTATATAAAGAGGATTAACTTCCACAGTGTCATTCTGTCTCTTGATCTCATAGTGTCAACACCTCCAATCAGCCAATAAATCATCATAACTGTTAATTCTGGTCCACTGATTGGTTGACTAAACTTTCACACCTTTACCTGTACAGGTAACATTGCTATGTGCTGGGAACCAGACCCCCCCGGCAGAGAAGTCTTGTCTTTAAACTAAACTAGGAGATAACGGGAATCCCCGCAGTGACGTCATCGGATGATCACGTGGGTAGCTTGGTTGGCAAAAGATTAGTAGCGGACAGTGTTTTACTGTAGGATAGTCTGAAGTGTAATCGCTAAAATGCGTAAAAGATAATTAAACTAGGTGCGAATAAATATCTACCGATTTAAAACAATTGGAAATAAGGTCTTAGTCACCTGTCATACGGAAAAGAAATCATTTAATTAATTGATTTCATCTAATAAAACGCGTATTTGGGTATAGGCTTACTCATCAACTTAACCGGACGGTTTTCTGGCATTTAGTCGGAGGATTCGGTTTCAAAAAAAGAATAAAGTAGAAAAAAAAAGAATATTTGAATAAAGAAAGAAAGAAAAAACAAATAAAATAGCGGAAGCCATACGTTTGTGTTAACGGATAATTAGCCGCACTCGGCGAACAAACAGTTGATTTTAGATACATGTTTATTTCAAATTGTCACCACAGGACACCAGCGGTGTTTTTAGAACTATGATAAGACGTCCTTGATCAAAGGATCCTCTGAAGACAGCGAAGATACAATTATACAACAGGAAACAAACATTTTTAATTCAGAAAATTAACATAGGATACAGAATCAGATACTTTTTTTTTTTAGAATATCTATGATAAAAAGTATAAATTGTATTTTGTGAATGCGAGATCTAACAAGTTAAGAAGAGTTAAATGCTAACTATAATTCAATGATAAAATTGAATTTCGCATTTCATCTCGTTTCATTGATTCACGACGGCGAAGTCGGAGTGAATTTAAGTTCGTATCTGCCCAACATCACGAAAGTCTGTTACCATGACTGATGTACCCAAAGGCCAAGAATGATAGTAATGATTAAGATATTTAGGATGTTTCTCCTTTTCCTGTTCTTTGAATTCTTTTTCCTTTTTATGTTCTCTTTCTTGACGTTTTTTCCCACTGGGTATTGTCCGAGGTTTGATGTACATTTTCTGCTCACAGGTGAAGGGCTCAGTCCGTGGTGGCCATCCAAGGGTGTTTTGGCATACCTGCTAAGCTTACTCTCAATATGAAAACTAATTATTTTGAGTCAAACTTCTTGGCTGGTTACCACGGTATTGCGCTGACACTTCAGTATCAGAAACATAAAACCATCAACTTCAAACAGTGTACCACATTGTTGTTGCCATTGTTACTCTTAGGTTTCCTAGGCCTGTCATACTGTTTTGCTATGTGGTCTACTAGCATAAGTATATCCCTTCAGAGCAACAATATGCATGTCAAGTCAGTAAGATTTCCATACAGAAATTTACTTGTGCGAAATGAGCAAAACAGACTGTTCACGACTAAGGTTCTGACATATTTCATAGTAACCATTTTCTGGACACTTCTACTTATCTTATTAGCAGGTGATATTGAACGCAACCCTGGGCCGAGCAGTTCCGATACGTCTTCACTCAACAGCTCCTCTTGTAGTTCGCTAGATTTGTCTCCCTTTGAAGAAAACTTCTCTGTTGTACATTACAATGTACAAAGCTTACTGTCAAAAATTGATCAACTTCAAGTGGAGCTGTCTCATTTCGACGTAATTGCCTTCAGCGAAACTTGGTTATCTCCTGCTGTCCATGATAAAGACGTTAGCTTTGTTAATTACCAAACACCTTATCGGAAAGACAGACAGGACAGTTATGGCGGCGTAATTGTATATGTAAAAGATACGATTCCCTGTAAAAGAAGACATGACCTCGAAATTGAAGGTCTCGAAAGTATCTGGCTTGAATTAAAACTTAAAAACAAGGTTTTCTTATTCAGTGTATTTTACAGGCCTCCGAATTCCAATCAGGCCATCTTAGATAACATTGAAAGGTCAGTCGACCTTGCCATTGATACTAATATTCCATCTATTATAATTACCGGAGATTTTAATTTGAATTTCCTTGAACGTTCATGTCGAAATAAACTAAAAACCATATTTAGTCAATATAATCTTACGCAACTAATAAATGAGCCTACACATTACACTGAAACATCTTCATCTTTAATTGACCTTATGTTTACAACAAGTACATCCTCCGTGTTACTGAGCGGCGTTGGAGAAGCATTTCTAGATCAAAATATTCGTTATCACTGCCCTGTATTTGCGGTATTTAATTTTGATAAATATAAATTTAAGTGTTTCCAGAGAAAAATATGGAAGTATGACAGTGGTGACTATGAAGTTTTAAAACAAGACATTCACAACTTTAACTGGGCATCTCTTAAAAACGAAGACATAAACATTTATGCAGACAATGTTACCAAAACGATTTTGTCCCTGTGTGAAAAAAGCATTCCTACTAAAACGATAACAGTAAGACCCTCTGATCCCCCTTGGTTTAACAGCTTTGTACGAAAACAAATCCGGAGACGAAAGCGGGCTCATAAAAAAGCCAAAGAACTGAATACGCCCGAAAGTTGGAGCAAATTTCGAAAACTTAGAAATAAAAGTGTAAATGCTGTGAAAAAGGCTAAACAAGAGTTTAAGGATAACTTAGCAAACAAAATTAACTCGGGCAATATTTCAAGTAAAGATTGGTGGAAAACTTTTAAATCTATCATAGGCAAAGACACAAAAACAACCCTACCGCCCTTAATAAAAGATGATAAATCCATTAACGACCCCTCAGAAAAAGCTAATGTACTAAATCAGTTCTTTTACACTCAGACTTTACTAAATGACAACAATAAGCCAATTCCAAATCTAACGCATCCTGATCAAACCTTGACTAACATAGTCCTTGAAGTAGATGAAGTAAGGTCAGTCCTAAAATCACTAGCAACTGGGAAAGCTTCTGGTCCTGATCTACTAAACAACAAAATACTTAAGGAATTAGCTGATGGTATATCTGTACCACTAACTGATCTCTTTAATAGCTCCCTTTTTACTTCTATAGTGCCTGAAGTATGGAAACAAGCCAACGTCACTCCAATACATAAAAAAGATAGTAAATCTGACGTAAAAAATTATAGGCCCATATCTCTTCTCAGTTCTGTAGGAAAGTCTTTCGAAAGAGTAATATACAAACGCATACATAACTTTCTACTCGAGAATCAAGTTATTACTCCCTTTCAGTCTGGCTTCACTAAGGGAGACTCAGCAGTAAACCAGCTATTAGACTTGTACAATACCTTTGGTCAGGCCCTGGACGAAGGCAAAGAAGTTCGTGTAGTTTTTTGTGATATAAGCAAAGCCTTCGACAGGGTCTGGCATAAGGGCCTCATTGCTAAACTGCGCCATTATGGTATTAGTGGCAAATTACTTAAATGGTTTGAGAGCTATTTATCGCAAAGACTTCAGAGAGTAGTCATCCCAGGAGGTTCCTCCGACTGGGTAGAAATTAAAGCTGGAGTCCCTCAGGGCTCTATTTTGGGCCCCTTACTTTTTATATTGTACATTAACGACATAGTAAATGAAATACACTGCGGAATTCGACTATTTGCCGATGATACAAGCTTGTTTATTATTGTGGACACCCCTGAAAATGCAGCTCTCCAAATGAATACTGATCTGGATAAGATAACCAGCTGGTCAAATAAATGGCTGGTTACTTTCAATCCCGCCAAAACTGAGTCACTTTTGCTTACAAGGAAGGTCAGAAACATTGACCACCCCAGTTTGTACCTTAGTGACGTACCCATAGAAGAAGTAACTACACATAAACATCTAGGAATATACCTATCCCAGAAACTAGATTGGCAGAAACACATTGAATACATTACAGAAAAAGCTTCAGTACGTCTAAACCTCCTTAGATCTTTAAAATTTACACTTGATAGGAATTCACTTCAGAAAATATATTTTATCTTCATACGATCTATACTAGAATATGCAGACATAGTATGGGACAACTGCACCCAGCAGCAAAGTAATGAATTAGAAAAAATACAACTTGAAGCAGCCAGAATTGTCACCGGAACAACAAAGTTAATCTCAATAAATAAATTATATAAAGAAGTAGGGTGGCTGAAATTGTCAGAAAGACGTAACCTCCACAAACTTTATCAATTCTATAAAATGCAAAATGGACTGACTCCACTTTATTTGACAAACATTCTCCCGCCACGTATAGGTGATGTATCTTCTTATGCCCTACGTAATGTTGATGACTACCAACAAATTATTGCGCGCACACAAATGTACGCTAATTCTTTCCTCCCGTCAACTATATCTGCATGGAATTCTCTTTCAACTCCAGCTAAAACCGCGGACTCTTTAAACTCCTTTAAACGTTTGATCCAACTTGAAACCCCGAAAATACCCGCCTATTATAGTACTGGAAGCAGACGATTCCAGATGCTTCACACGCGACTACGAACTGAATGTAGTTCCCTGAATGAACATTTATTTCAGAGAAATCTGGTACCTAACCCTAACTGTACATATGGTTTGGTTGAGAACAATAGTCACTTTCTTTTATCGTGTCCCAAGTATGACTTAATGCGTGCAGAAATGTTAATGACTGTCCAACAGATTTTACCCGATAACACACATATTACATCAGACATTCTTCTTTTTGGTATAGATGGAATATGTAATGATAGAAACACAAATATCTTTAAAGCTGTCCAAAAATACATAGAAAGAACAAAAAGATTCACATCATAAATATTAAACAGATTATTGAGTAACACTGACAACTGAAAAATAAAATGATCAAAAGGGAATGTTGGGAAAATGTCTCCGTTATGAGTTATCTGTATCAGAAAACTACCTTGATTTTACCAAAGGACATTCGGACAATGCCCATGGGGAAACTCCTTTACTGCATTGCTCTCTCTCTCTCTCTCTCTCTCTCTCTCTCTCTCTCTATTTCATTCAGTTAGATTCACATTTAGATCACACATGCATGTTAGGTAATCTTATTTCTTGTATTGCCATTCACTATTGCTACTTGTTTTGCAGGAGATGATTGTATAAGTTTTGATGCTTGTTATCAAATCCTGTTCACCATTTTGTACTCTGTAAATGTTATTCATGTAATTTACGTGAAATAAATATTGTTTAAACCATCTCGTTTCCGTGTAAGCTTTTAGCTATATCCTAAAACAAGTAAATGCCACTTAAAATGTTGATTATAAATCAGTTTATAAAATTCTATAATAGAGCTAAGCCAACAGTACTTTTTGAAAGTTACATGAAGTTCAAAAGCTTGAACTAAGAAATATAAAAGAAAAAAAATATGCATCAGAGGCATTCATCAACGATTCGCTGCCATTTATTCAGTCATTCATTCATTTAATGGTTTGTCCGTTCGTTCATTCGTTGTATTTTCCGTTTTCCTTTTTACACGCTACATCATCTAGACTTTTATAAATTTGCGCTATGAACATGTGTGATAGAAAATTTCTTTTGAAGCATCTTAAAACGCAAATAAATCATGAAATTCAATTTCATTAAAGAAAAAGTAAGCTTTACATATTATCTGTCTAAAACATTAAAATTTTGCTGTTTTAAATTCATATTTTACACAAACAATCATGCGGATTAACTGTATACTATAATACTGTATCAATCTTTCTGCCAACCATACTCGGGGAATCCCCCAGGTGTCTTATCAGTGACGTCACGCTTTTTTCTCCTATATGTTTTTGAAAAGATTGCATAAGAAATATTGTAGTCTTTTTTTAGTTTAAGCTAACTACCCTCAAAATGTATAAAATGTTTAGTATATCATGACTTTGGTACTGCGTTAATCAAAAGCTTTGCCTAAATATTTCACTTTTTTTTATCAAATGACCATTTTCCGTGTTCTTTCTGAATAAATCAGTCATTCAGAATAATATTGATATATTTTCATTGAGATAGGAAGATGAACAGTGCGGTCATTTTCACATTTTCGACTTGCACTCTTATTTTCTATGCTGGCCGCATACGGATATCCTATAGCAATTCACACGTCACTCCAAGTGGCGTAAAAAGTTGCGGACGAAACAGGAACTTGTAGGAATCTCTAGGAAGTCGCACGATCTAGTTTTTTTAAAACAGGTCATTACGACACCATGCATTTGTAGTGAATACTTCCGGTAAAAAATGTATAGAGGCTTTCGTATAAAAAAAATCACTACAAATACTACAAAAAGCACGACGTCTAGTCTGATAACCTATTATAGATGGAAGGAAAGTGCTCATAGAACTTATTGGCGAGACTGTTTTTGGTCAATAAAAGTGAAGTGTTCATATTAACCTGTACCTGTATAATGGCCAAAATGCAGACAAACTTTTTAGGTTCATAATTCGGCATAATTACGCGAATAAACCTGAGCAATAGCCAGGTCTCCTGGGGCTACTCCAAGATAATTGAGACCCGACACGAGAAAACCAACAAAGTGGTTGTGCGCCTAGACGTCGCGCACGATGTTCGACGTAACGCGTTACATTAAAATGACGTCGTGGTTATTAGAAATTAAGCATGCAAAGAATATTCATTCGTTCGCTCGTTTATTTGATCTTTCCTTTCAGTAATTCATCCACTTTCATGCATACTTATTTAATGACTCTATGACTGACAGACTGGTATACAGTTGACACCCGTAATCTCAAACACTGATATCTGAAAGGTCCCTCTTCTAACGAAGAATATAGATTGGACACATTTCTCTTTGTCTTTCCATTTCAACTCCGGATATCTCAAACTACTGGTACTCAAAGTAAATTTCCTGGGACCAGACGATTAACTTCGAGATATCAGTATTTTGAGATGATCTTCGACTTTGAGATATTGACAGGTGACTGTGTTTATTGATTTGGCTGCATTTTTGGTTTAATGATTATAAAAATTAAATAGACAGATTTAACGCACATTTTCTCAGAGAAGATGACTGGCTTGGTGCATATCATCTGTATCGTCAGGCGTTTGTGCACATATATACCGAACGGCTATGCAATTTGGCGTTTCATAGGGTTAGTGAGCGTCTTTTTTTTTATTATTTGATTCTTTACTTTCTCTCTCTTTTGTCCATAATCGTGACAAGCCCTTAACTACGCTACTTCCTTATTATCAGTTACTGCTGCTAATTAACAAAAAACACCCCTCTTACTAAAATGTTTAATGTCACTTGTATCTGATTAATTAGTTTTCGGTGATTTTTTTTTAAATTATATATCAGGGGCTGGACATCCATACTGAAATTATCATACAACACGGAATGACTGCGTCATTAGAACTAAAATCGCGTTCCTGGGACATTTTATGAGAAATCAAAATGATATTCTTTATTTCTAAAATTTAAAGCGCAACACAGAGAGCTGCATATTTCTGTAATCTACAAACAATGTGCATTTCCTATAAACTTCGCTAATTCATTTATGTTAATGCAAAATCTGACAAATTAAGTTTTCCTAAAGCATTTCATAAATTGGGACGCCGATTTTACGTCAGGGGACAATTACTGAGAAATTGAAACTGGCATCTTAAAAATCTTATTCGACGATCAGTCTTAACAAAATATATCTCACCATAAAGAGCAACCATTGTGCATTTAAGATATATTTTAATCTTACCCATCCACCTTTTCCTTCCGTGTTTATATGTATTTGTTTATTACGACGGTAAAATTTCTTCTGTGGATGGACATTTTCTGTTTACAATTATACTTCATATTTCCTCACCGTAAAAGACGCCTGTATGGGAAAAACAACGGCAATTGTCTTAAACGTACATTATGGTAAACATCTGTTAAAAAGTTAATATGTTCTCTTGCGTTTTATGCGGTTCATTTATCATTTTATGATTGGAGGTGGCCGAAAAATGTAACGATGGACATGCGATTTTGGACTGAAAATCGTATAGCTTTGCCGTCCCTCTTTAAAATGGTATATTTGAAATAATTAAAATTTACACAGTCATATTCTGCAGAGTTTTAGCTTCCATTTGATGTATAACATCAATAGTTTCTGCTTAAAATAAAAGATTGACCCTCTGAAAGTGTCCACTGTTCGAACATCGTGCGCGACGTCCTAGCATAGACTCAGATCAGCCAAGTCTGATCAGAGTTTTTGCTGTTCGCATGGACCTAGCTTAGACCCTTAGCTACCCTTTAAGCGCAAAGCGGAGACTCTGATCAGACTTGGCGGATGCCCAGGCTGATCAGAGTCTGCGCTGGGCGCACAACCACTTTGTTGGTTTTCTCGTGTCGCGGATCAACTATGTACTTAGGTACCCATGTACATATCTTCGAGTAGGCCAAGTATTGCTTGGGTGTGCGAAAGTGATTCTGCCTAAAGTGCCCAATACGTACCCGTTGTCGTTTGTCCAGTCGTGCTTGTTTTGCGGGGCTACAGTCCCTGTGTAACATAACAGGTGCATGTTCAATTTTGGATACACATGACAGTTTTTGTGGGTCTGATAAGGCGGATTTAGTGATGTTGTATTTCACCAACTGCCGCCCTGATATTACTTTTCGAAGGATCTGATCTGTTTTACATTGTGGTGAACGAACCAGTGAGAGGCGTGCTTACGGTATCTATATGTGTTCCAATCCATGGCCAAAGCCTGTAACACGGAATCATCGCCACCAAGAAATATACAGGGTCCATCGTTTCCGAGACATTTCTCTCATATGCTGTGTACCCAGCCATTGCATCCCCAAGCTTGATATCAGAAGACATATGACCATGCCAAGTGGTGAACATTGAGTCCGCATAGCTATTTTGCAAAATAGACAAGATTTTGCTGTAATCGTAATGATAGTTAACTAGACAGACATCTACTTCATGTCTTTCACTCAATACATATACTAAAAGGCAAAAGAAAGTATGCTCATAAAATGCCCATTTTTCCCATGTTTAATAAAACAGTTCTAAAATTCTGCCTGTTATATTTTACTCGGGTATAATCTGGCATACTAACATCTGATCTAGCGGCTCTGTATGCACATGTAAATTTTGCAAATTTTTTTTCTCTCGTGCACCATGTTGGGGTTTTGGGCTCGTGCACCATGTTGGGCTTTTTAGATGTTTTTCTCAGCCAACAACAACGCCTATGTTTCGTTACATGGTCGCAAGACTGTCAGTGAGAGAAAGAATTGTTTCATTTCGGATGTTACAGGCTTACCGCTCCAAGCCGTTTGGGGCTTGCGTAATGACCAGAGTCTCGACTGACTGGCTACACAGTGTATGCCGTCTTTGCAGATAGATAGATAGATAGATAGATAGATAGATAGATAGACATAAATGAATGAATTTGACATATTCGGCCCGTTGGACCTCGGACTTGGACAGCGTATATAAAAACGCACTAACAGGAACCCTATCGATCGATCGATAGACGGCTCTTTTATACAACACGATAGATAGATAGATAGATAGATAGATAGATAGATAGATAGATAGATAGATAGATAGATAGATAGATAGATAGATAGATAGATAGATGGATGGATGGATGGATGGATAGATAGATAGATAGATAGATAGATAGATAGATAGATAGATAGATAGATAGATAGATAGATAGATAAGGTTATTTTGGGTTTAACAACTCTTTGAGACAGTATTCCAGTCTATTTTGAGGCGTCTCCCAGAGAGAGGAAGGAAAAAAGATATATGATAGGCGAGAGAAAAAATATCCAAACAATCCCCATCCGCACCTACTGCAAGAATAGTAGGTCCTTGTCCTACTATTATCCAAATTCGTAGGGTGCCCCGGCACTGAAATTTACCCATCACCATCCCCCGACCACGACCACCCTGATCGATCGATAGATAGACAGATTTGTATGTGTTTACTCCGTTTAACTTAGCGGTCTTCATTTCTTCGCGTAGCATAGTTTGCACGTTTTTTTTTGTGTTTTTTTTTTAGAAAAAAAGGTGACGTAAAGTCTCTCACCTGCCATCCACGCGGTATTATCTTATCGATGCGACATGAAGTAGTGTCGCATAGTTTGCTCATGAAAAGTGACGCCATGCCTACAAAAACGACTCGCAGTCAGTTTTCTGATAAATCTATTCTTGTTATATAATAAAAATTGTTGACGTGTTGTTGATTGTTGATTTGATGCTTAACGTCCACGGTAAACAACTAAGGTCATGTCGGGACGGTCAGTTAACCTAACCACACTATTCCTGGGCAGGCTTAGACCTCCTAAGCGGTTAACCAGTACTAAGTGCACATACTTTCGCCAGTAACTGACAACTGCCCTTCTTGAATCAGCGGAAGGAGAAACGAAAGTATGTGGCCAGACCGGGATTCGAACCCAGGACCTCTGACTCACGAGTCAGGTGCCCTACCGATTGCGCTACCCGGCCCGGCTTGTTGACGTGTGTTTCCGTGAAAATGAAGTGTTACTAAACAGTAAACATCATAATGACTTTCACTTCTTGTTTGTCAAATAAAGTATATTGCTCAATAAACACTTCATGTTCACCTCAACCTCAACAAAAGTTAAAAACTGAACACTGTCACTTACCTGTAAAGAACTGCATACTGCTCCTCCATATAACGTTTGACGTCAGGATCCACTGATCTTGACGCTGCAATTCTAAATGATTCTGCTGATTCACGGAGGTAAACAGCATCTTCTAAGTTAAACACACCTTTAAAGAAAATATATAATCTTTCACACGTTCACTGATGGCGAATGTTGCTCAACTGTATAACATGCGGTCGTGCGTGCAAGTATGTGATAAACGATTGTGTGTGTGTGTGTGTGTGTGTGTGTGTGTGTGTGTGTGTGTTCCTTGATGATTTACCAACCGATAGTTACCTTGTCCCTATTCTGGTCAGATTTGTCATGTGCAGAAGGTAGGTTTACGTTTACCGAAAGTTTCATTTGCGCTGTTTAAACCACCACTGTTCCAATTGAATATAAAGTGAAGTCACAATCGATAGTCAACTGCCCAAAGTCATCAAAAAAAATGGATTAGGCGGACACGCCAGCAAAATCAATGTTACATGTAGAATCACGTGGCTTTACTGTTTTTATAGAGAACTTGCATTGAAAGGCTAGGAATAAAAACAATGGAATTAAATGGCATGAGTATACATGCTCCGATACCAATGACGTCATATATTTGTGACCATAGTAATTAAGAGTTCATACTGATGTCAAAGTGACGCCATTGAGACTTCATTCTGCCTGTCGGCAATTTCATAGTTGCTATTGTTACAGATGTCATTGGTATTGGAGCATGGCAAACAGTGCATGCCCATGATGCTCCCCTCGAATTATAATTGAGATGCTACTTGAAATTAGTATAATTTTCTCAAACCTGTTATTCATTTTCGAATAATTTAATTTTCTGTTATTAATATTAGGGGTTTAAACAGCACTCCTTTACCATGCAGGAACCTAAAATTACCCACAGGCACTCGACAAAAGAATTGTTAAACTTCTAAATATTATCAAATGTTAATCTATTATCTACCTATCTGTAAAATTTCATGTCGATCGGATGCGAAAGTAAAAAAGTTGCAATTCAGCCCAGTGCATTATCGTAAACAACTAGAAGGTGCGACACTACGCCATTTTGATTTTATTCACGGTAGCTTGACGGAAGTGATGAAATCGGGTATTTTCCACGGAAATTCTAGTCGCGTGTTTTGATGACGTAGCTCTCCCGCCATAATAGCAACCAATCCGTCGATATCAAAGTTTTTAAATCACGTGGATTTTAAACCTGCGCAGTCGTTGACTAATCAACGGACTCGCAATACTGGGATTTCCCGATAGACCGCCATGCGCATTTGACCACTTCCGACCATTTGCTCTGTTTTTCATCCCGATTCAGAATTGTGTTGTAAATTTCGCATTATCCTTCACTGTCATGAAATGCTTCGGTTGTAGGTAAGAGACAGATATATATCATCGTTTCGTAATATGGAAGTATCTTGCTTGAAATGCTTATTATGAGTGAGTAGTGTCCTACCTTCTTCTTGTTTACGAATGCCGTTTTTTTTTCTTTTTTTGACGCCCGCATGAAGGTTAACATCGTCTATATTATAAAGCAAATATTATTGACCTGCAAACTAAATAAATAGTAATCCACGATTGCAAAATAGCTTATGGCGGAAAACCCCCGGAAAAAATCTTCCATGGAGCCGTTTTTATATCTCCAATACCGTGCGCGCGTCCGCAATCTTTTATACAACAATTGTGAGAAAAGTGGCACTTCTGTGATAGGAGTTTTCAACGTTACATGGTTTAAGCTAGAAGTCTCAAATTTGCTTTGGTACATGCTATACATGTTGAACATTCTACGGGGTTTTGGACGAGTTCCTGTTTACCTGTACAGCATTGTCAATTGGATTATTTCCCTTCACACTGATCTAGGGGATTATCGATGTCGCTACTAAGTGCTTGTAGAATAAACATACCTAAGTGGTATATCAGATAAATTTTTTTAGTGAAACTTATTCATTCCCTTTTATAAGTGCTTTCCAACAACTTGGATGAAAGATCATCAAAATTATGATGCATTCCAAAGTACAGGAACCTACCTTTAAATGATGTGTCTATAATCCTATACAAACAAATCAAAATGACAATGGTATTATCTACCGTAATCAATTAAGTTCGTCCAAAACATATTTTCGATTTGAATTACCTAATTGCTTACGTTCTTTGTAGCCGCCGAAAGTCTTTGACACCATCAGCAATTTGTCAATTATTGTATGTTTACATCGCTTGTATGTTTATTGTATGTTTACATCGCTGAACAAAAGGACCGCTAGCTGCCATTTAATGTGTTTACATTAATTTTAATAACAAAACAAACAAATCAATAAATAAATATACGTTTACAAAGTTCTCCCCTTTTCGTTTCTTTTCTTACATTTTACATTTATTTATTTACCCTTTTTACACACTGACATACATTCGATTTTGAATTTCTGGACTTAATTTTAAACAAAATTCTTCGTACTCAAGAAAAATTTATTCAAAATGATGAATTTATTTATTTTATTTTATTGTTTTTTCATTTCATCCTAGTATGGTTAATTTGATTCGTTAGTTCCGATTCATATAAAGCAGCGAAAGAGTGCGCATGATTTCTTTAACTTAGGCGATTGAGTTTTCAACTCTTAAAGTTTCGGTTTTTAAACGCATGGGGAAGCATCAAGACATAATGTTAATTTAAAAATAAAAGTATCATATTAATCCTTAGACAACAGACTTTCAGAATATAGGTTATAAAAACTATTAGAAAAGCTCCAAATTATCAATAATAGGCTCTGAAAATGGAAAATTTCGTAATTCTACTGCCAATAAGTATAGTGGTCAGTATAGGTCTGTAATTAAAACAGCAAAGGAAGCAAGTAAACATTAACTTTTTCTAAAAATAAAAACATCATCGTGTAGGTATTGCATTATTCTTTCAGAATATAGGTTATAAAAGATTCAAATATTTTAAAAAAGATAAGAAATTCATATAAATATCAATTTTCCCTATACATTTCTATATAAACTTAATACCCGATATCGGACAGGTAAGACTTGGAAACAGGGGAGATAACAAAATCGATAAGCCAAGGCCCCGGTAAAGAATGTTCAGTATGTTATGTTACAAAAAACAACAACACCTCAGGTCAAACTATCTTCCAAGTATCATGATTTACAGCTTATTAATTATACTTACAGAAGATATGAACATTTGATACATTATAACTCTCTTAGACATTTTTTTATTATTGAAAATTCATTTGACGTATACGTAAATGTAAATATCAGGTCCCTGCTGAGTTAATATGCAAGGGTGCAAACGGTGCACACGCTGAACTTATAAATTGCAGACTCAGACGATTAGTTTGAAAAGTAGTGTAAAAATGTTACCGAATTCCGTTGGATCAAGGTTTCCCACTCGAATGGTGGTTATGAATGTGGAGAGTATAACTCTGCTGCGTTCTGCTTCTGTGATGTTCCACATATATTCGGTGATGTTCTGGGACTTGTCGATAATAAAATCGGAGAGGTAAGCTTGCAAAAGCAGCAAACCAATCAAGATTGTCAAATATTGTTTCATTCTGCTCAGAATGACAGGTTTCTGTAAAATAAATCATTATTTTTGGAAATACGAATTACGAGCGATTTCAGGAACATTTTAAAGTTTACTGGGGCTAGAGAAGGAACGGGTAAAGGATAAATACTTTTAACATTAGCTGCTTTCAGGTTCAGGTTCCAGGTTTATACTATTTTGGCATTGACACTGGAAGCTCGAATTGTTGGGAGATGCATGCATTTTCTGAAACAGTCTGGTTGGATCTGCATTGTTCGGTATTCTCACAGCTGTTTCCATAATCGAGTTTTCCCGTGTCCTCTCAGATTTGAAGAGGATGACTCCTGAAATGAGCCGCGACACGACAAAACCAACAAAGTGGCATGTGCGCTCAGCGTAGACTCAGAAACCTTTTAGCGCTGCGCACACATGCCACTTTGTTGGTTTTGTCGTGTCGCGCCGTCGGCTCAAATTATTACTGGACTGGATAGAAGAGTCCACTGAGCATTAATGAGTTGGCATCACTCCAATTTTTGTTTCTAACAACAATAACATAACACTATCACATGGCTATACGAAGGCAGCTGACATGCCAACTTATCTTCGCCCGTGCAGATTAAATGTTGTTTTTGTGCTTTTACGTCTACTTATTGCACTTCACAAATACTATACTTTTTCTTATTCCTCATTGAATGTGGATATTAAAGACTTGGCATTTCGCGCATTGTATACCTTGATTCAAAAGAAATGTCAGGGCGGTAACAAATATGCGCTGGCAATCACTGTCAAATTCAATCAGTCCACTAGAAGATTCGGTAGAATAAATTTTGCACGCTTGTTCAAGTTCACTAAGCATAACGCATTGTTATATTGTACATCTTGTTACCATATTAACTGTCGTGTATCAAAGATGTATCTATGTTGATACGAAAAAGTAAGAACGAAGGTGCATTTTATTAAGATGATAATGACATTCTGCGCGAAAGGAAGCGCCGTTTACGGTGTGACAAATTCCTCTGCCGCGGAATTCGAACTAGGTAAGCCAGGTCTTCATGATCTTAGCAGACTGCGTTTCCGACGTTTATATACTTGTAACACCATCCCTGTATGCAAAACCTTAAAATAAGAGTAAGCATTGTGCCTAATTCGAGCCACACCCTACATATAAATACTCGTGACAATTTATTTACACTTATATTCGCGAATATCTCTTGGCTCGCAAAATGAAGCATTTCACGAATATTGGAACGCTTAAATTTTAGGATGTAAACTGTCAAGTGCAATGTTAAAAAACGTCGTATCAACGGTGATGCACTCTAAATCTAAAAACAACATCGTGGCAACATTGACATTAATACATACGTTCTTTCAGCGGGTATGTGCCAATTGGATGTTATGCCGCAACTGCAATACTTGAGACATGTCAAGATAATGCTATTTATACAATGTGCAGATTATCGGTGAAAGCAAAGCATCATATCAGCCTGTGCATCCTCCCTGTATAATAATCAGCTTCTTTCCTATTTTGTACGCGATGGATTCAGACATGAAACATTGTTACTTGAAATGGAAAGAAACATTCTGTACGTTCGAAAAGAAAATAGTTGTATCATGAGGACATGCTGTCGTCCCCGTTCACATAGACGATATTTAGATCATAAGGAATATACAAAGTGAATTTGGTCACACAAGCTGTAAACTTCGCAAGCAAAGGCTGCTAAGTCCATTTGCTTCTTATTTTGTTTATTACGTAAGGAACGAAGTGGACTTAGTACACTTGGCTTGCGAAGATTACATGCCGTATGATCATACATGAAGATCAGGAGTTGGGCTGTAGATGTACTAAGATAGCATGTGCGAATAGCGAAGACTCAGATAAGCCTGTTCATTCATTTCATCCTGTCTATATTTATGGCAAACCGCAACGCTATGTTCTTTATTTCGTTACTGAAAAAGCAAAACTTGTTGAAAGTAAGATCAAACATGACTCAGGTCAGTCTGTGCATCCTCACAGTTGCTCTGGTAAATTTAAATAGTGAATGATTGGCGTTGCCTGAAAAGATATCTGATCAGTCATGGATGAAGCGCCGGCTTGCTGATCTAGCGGCCCCAAGCTCGATTCTCGGAGGCGTTCTCAATCGTAAACCGGGTTATATTGCACAGAGCCTTTCATTATTACCCGCCCATCGTCCTGATATGATTAAAAACCTGGTGAAATGGACGTAAATGATCGACATTGTACAAGGACAGGTAATACGGTAGGCTCGTGCGTCTATTGTTGTCCAGTTGTTGCATAACTTTACACTGTATTTGCAAGTCTTGTTACAGCTAAATAATTTTTGTTACCGTTGAGTGAGCAGCGTGTTTGTTCTGTGCCCCTTTTTATACAATAGAAAAGTCTAGGGGAAGGTACAAAGATAACTCCGCCCTGACATTTCTTTTGGATCAGGGTATACTTGCACACACGGCTATTGCAAATGTAATATACTTGGTCTGGAAAAGTCTATCACGGCAAAGTCTGCTTTTACATTAACCATTGCTTTCTGTTTTCTTGCTGTTGATTTCGCCACGTCTAAGTATTATTCTGCTCTGTTTGACAGATATTCATGCAAACCCCTGGCCTTCAAAGTTTTCTAACATGTCCGACATCATCTTTAACTCTCTCAGTCCGAACCATAACTTGTGTTTTGTTTGCTACAATGTTCAAAGCATCGCTTCCCCCATTGAAACTCTACATGCTGAATTACTTCAGTTTTACTTTCTAGCCTTTACGGAAACCGGGCTCGGTCCTGCTAAAGACACAAATGAGCTTTTCTTGTCTGTTGGTTGGCCATTTGGGGTTCAACTGGTGGTTTTTCTTGTGCTGCAGTTATTCAGTGATACTGTTTGATACCCCGGGGATCTCCAGGTGTCTCAACAAATTGTATCGGTCAAGTCCTCATCTTTGATTCATCATAGTTTTTAGCCGTTTTGTTTCCTGTTTGTTACATTGAAGGGTTAGGAAAACTTCACGCAGACCAAATTGCTAACTAAATGTTTTGAACCGTTGCAGAAGCAGAGTGCGAGGGTTGGGATCCAGTAAAAACTAGTTTAAGTGCCCGTTCCAAGGCGGCACTTCTTACTTGGTAGCTTATTCGCTTGTCTATGGCCTTCTAGCAATATGTTCATCTGTAAAGCAGCGCACTTTGCTTTTTGTTTTGTGTTGTAAATTGAAAAAGAAAAAGAAACAACAACAAAAAAAGAGAGGTAAAAATAGATGTTACTGTTGTTTGTTCTGGTTGTTCATGTTCGTTTTTCTGTTGTGTAAATGGTGTTTTCAGTTGGGGTAGCTGAATGGCCACGTGTTTTGGAAATCGCTATTCATTCGGACTACCGTGCGTGTCTTTCAAAAGTTATTGTTACTGTATATTTCTTTGGAAAAGCTATTAAACTAAATTTTGCTTGCAATTTTCCTTTATATTATTTAATCAAGATAGGCCTGTCAGAAATTACGTTATTCTAAGAATAAACAAAAATGAGACATAATATTTCTGCTTGTTCCAATACGCACAGATGAAAAGCAAAAGAAGCCATGCAATTTTAAAACAATTTGAAAGGGTGCCAAAACGGTCAGATACGGGTCGACCCGTAAAGTTGCGGGTCGATCCGTATATTTACGGGTCAAATATGGGTCGACCCGTATAATGGATCGACCTCTATTTTACGGGTCTACTTGCACTTACGGGTCGACCCGTTCGGTTCTTTTGACCCTTTCGGTATACCATACTTATCAAAGGCATAAAAGCCTCAGGTATTTTACTTAGTGCCCATAATATATGGTCGAATTATTGTCCATAAAGTATTTCATGACAAAATGTAACTGGTTACATGGTTAAATGCACTGTTACTGTTTCTAGAAATCAGTTTGGCGAATGGCTTAGCTTTTATGTTTCCTTGCTTTAATTATGTCAAAACCCCCGTCTTTCGTAAAATGGAACGTTATAGGCATAATACGGATGTTTAAATAGTACATTTGCTACTATTCGAGTTATCATGGTTATTGAACTATTATTCTTCGAATGCTTCTTTCTGTACTAACTGTATTTCCTTTAATTGTCTGTCCCTTTACCGTAAACGGGGTTCCATGATACACAACCTTTCATTGAAATACTGTTAAAATAGTCATCCATTCAGTCTACATGTCGTTCGAATGACAAAATTTCTCGATTGTACGATTTTTTTTTCTTGTTCCTTCGAGGTTATTTTCTCATTTGTACGACAAATATTCTCGTTCCTTCGAGAAATTTTTACGTTTGTACTAGAAATATTCTCGTTTGTACGAGAGTTTTTCTCGTCCGGACGAGAAAATGTTTTGTTTGTACGACATATTTCTCGTTAAATCGAGAATGCTTTCTCAAAATTTACTTTTTTTTTCTTTTTCAATTTGATTTGGCCCATTAGGCTTTCGTAGTTAGCCGAATTCATATGAGCAAATATTTATACACTTGCTACCGACCTGGCTTCATGCACAGATGAACACCACTTGTCACGTCGTTTCAAATAAGCGACGTCACCGGTAAATGAACAAGCCGATTGGTCGACGTAGCTTTCGATTGCGGCGCGTGTTAAACGTCATGGCGGAACTCGGCGATTAAGAACTGATTTACCAACGTTCATCGTGGGATGAAGCTAGTTGTCGTTGCTAAAATTTTAAAAACTGCGCTTTGCGCTTCATGGAATTTGGATTCATCACAAGACGAACATTGAAAACCCAAAACTCAATTCTTAAGAAAATTAGGGGCAGTGAGCAAATATTGCAAGAGAATCAACGTTACCAGATTTGATGCTCCTTGAAAAGCAGCATTTTACTATTGGCCTGTTGATGCTAAAATGCAACTGTATTTTGAAGGGTCTTAAAATGTATAGCTGTTTTCCTGCATAAAGACAACAGGATGTCTGAAACTAATCGTTTAAATATTCAACGTAGGATCACTCAACAGTAACCATCGCGAAGTCCGACAGTACATTTCATACGAAATCTGGCGTAAACATTCTTTCGTTCAAGGACAAATACTTCCGCGTTGACAAAAAATAAATCTTTCATTTCTTTTACTATTTAATTGTATAATATATTTGTATACCAGTAGAGTAACTAATAAATAAGTTATTTACTGAATGTTTAACACTACGCAATTGAATTTTTCCATCGGTTGAGTGTCATTTTGACCCAGCAAGGCTCAAATAGAGGAACTATTTTTATCTTGGCCAAACAAGCCTACCTATTATTAATCATGATTATAGAGACCATGTATGTTTTTGTCATGAATAAAAATTTGCCGGGTCCAGAGGAAGCTAATAAAAAAAGAAGCTTTACCCGACTGGTCAAACTTCTTCCGAGGGATCCGGCCAATGTGACTGCAATGTAACAAACGTGTATGAGCGCTATTCTTGCATTTGTAAGGTATGTTTCCATTTAAAAACTCGGTGTAGATGCCTGGCAAATAAGAGAATTGTCGTTCATAGTGCCTTGTATATCTTGACATTATTCCGCGAAAGCTATGGCGCTAATAATAGCGAAAACAAAAATTTCTTCTATACTTTTCAATAGATTATAGAGATAAATTTCTCTGTGAAATCGAAACTGATAATCTCACTGTTTCAAACAGTGAAATTATCAGTTTAGATTTCACTGTTTCAAAAACATAGGATTTTGTTAAATATGCTTGATTAATTGACTAAATCTATTCGGCTTGACGTAAATTACGTCACGCCAGTTTGCACGTCATTACGACGTTAATGATGTCACTAAAAGCGCCAACGTAACATTGTTAATGCACGCGACGTCAGGCCGCCTAAGGCTCCTATCAGCATTCTTTCTTAGCAAATTTCTTGAGGTTTGTGTGTCTAAATGAAATATCGAGCTATTTTTCAGTTGCAAACAATGTATACAACCCATATCATACGCAGTAAACACCCTGAAAACATCAAATTTGTCGCAAAATGGCTAGAAAAAAAGTTGTGTCTCTGTTGTGACGGCTGACACATTGGAATAAAGTGATTTTATGCAATTTTAAAGCATAAAAGAAACAGAAAATTTGACTATTTCAGTGTAAGATCAATTTTTATTTCACTCATGAACACCAAAAGTGGTAGTTTCACTCATGGCTTCGCCACTCGTGGAAATACTGCTTTTGGTGTTCATTCGGTGAAATAAAAATCGATCTTGCACTGAAAAAGTCAAATACCTTCTATGTCTATCTTACGGCGTCTACAGTACTTAACGCCAGGTAACGCCATGTAAACTCATTTGTGCAAGAATTTGGCTTCTTATTCGTTGCTACAAAAATAGAAAGGCAGTTTATTAATCTACATAATACATGTATTATTTTTTTAGCGATTTCTCGGTGAAATCGAAACTGATAATCTCACTGCTTCACTGCTTCAAACAGTGAAAATATCGTTTTCGATTTTCACTGTTTGGGACTACTTTCTTCTTTTCGTAAATTACCCTATGCAACACATGTGGAGAATAAAGTAACACATTTTCTATGGTTAAGTCAATTTGCTTAATGTTGAGAAATGACTTAGGAAAAAAATAAATAATCGGTTTCAGCCGTTTATGACAATTAAATGATTGCATCCTGTGGAAACAGAGAACTGTTTTTCTTTTAATGACGTTTTCCATTATCATCAGTCATCGACACCAACATCTCTGAGTTCTTGAGTCGCGTTTCGATATTGTCCTTCAGACGGACCTGCATTATAGCACACAGCTTTAATCCTGACTATAAGATTTCCCCAATGTTTGTTACAGCGACTTTTGAACGCGTTTAGGGAGGTGGTTCTACTGCAGTTTTACTCCGTTAGAGAAACTATTTGCATACACATTAAGTCTTGAACTTGAATGAATGGCCTCTACACTCGAGAGAAACAGAAACGCTACAATTTTTCAATGGAAAAAATAGGATACTGTTTGAAGTATTAGATAGCGACAACGGGTCTTTTAGTTTACAAAAAATGCTTACGAATCAAACGAGACTTTGTTTGGAATAATACTCAGTTGAAAACAAGAACGTGTCTGTATGGCTAACGTCACTATCAGCCGACGTTATAATCAATTCTAATCTTCGTTTCCTGACAAAACGAAAATCTGCGGTATGACTGATTACATATCATTTTAATTAAATGGACTATCTTTTGGCAAAATAAGGATTTTGTGTTTTCATTATTATCAACTATGTCGAGGCAAATCTAATAAAATCCTTTCTTCAATACATTATCAAGGCTGGATCCGAAATGTCTAGTCTTTTGGAATGTAAATCATCCGTTGCATTAAATTTCGTAGAAATTTTTGCCCTGGAAAAGTCATAATCTCATAATAAAAATGACGCCATATACGACGTCACAAACCAGACGAAGAATATCCTGATGAACGAAAAGTTTTAAAATGGAAGTCATGTGATATCTGTATCATCATCTATAAAAACTATCGTCCTGGTCTTATTATAACAGCTCTTTTCAAAATTTCGGTGTAGCTTTTTTTAATTGTCTTGGGGAGTCCCGGTATCTTAGTGGGATAAGCGCTGGCCAACTGATCTAGCGGACCAGGTTCGAGGCCCGCTTGAGGCGATAATCTTCCCTATCGTAAACGGGGTTCCATTGCACACAGCCTTTCATTATCAACTCCCGTCGTCCTGATATGACTGAAATAATGTTGAAAAGGACGTAAAATCGCAAATCATCCATCCATCTACAATTCTCTTGAGTGTAGTTGCTGTGTACTGCGCTGTTGTAAATAACTTTTCCCTTTCGATACAGTCAATACTATATAAAATTTTGAAATCTTACAGGCCTGTATTAAAATTTTGAATACTTGTACTTGTATCTTGAGCGGCTCAGGGCATTCAGTGGGAACATGAAAACCAAATAGTGCCAATTACGGCAACTAATTTCTTATTTCAGACATTGATAAGTATAAAGAAACAAAAAAAAAATTTAACGGTGTAACATAGAATTCTATATATCTCATAAATACAGAAAATGGTATTTTCTCTCGTGGCTTCGCCACTCGTGAAAATACCACTTCCGGTGTCCATTTGATGAAATAAAATTAGATTTACACTGAAAAACACAAATATTCCTCTATGTGATCCAACTTGAATACGGATATTGCGTTTGACTATTTGACTGACTGACTGGCTGATTGTAATGATGTGGACAATTTACTGAAAACCTTGCAGTGACAGTATGGGTGTTTGTTTTGTTTGGTGCTTATTATGTTTGTTTAGTTGAGAATATTATTTGGACTATGTTCTTGAATCCGTGTCTCATTTAACACCTTTATGAGCGCGACTTTGAGAAGAAATTCCTTTCGTGTGCGTGCGCGTGCGCCTTATATTTACCTGTTGCGTTGAGTAATCACAAGGGCAAGAGTCTTCAAATTTGCTTCATAGATATATCTGGGGAAGACCTACAGAACGCAGCGATGTTTGGTTAATGCATTGGGCTCATACTAATCGTAGAATGTTGGTCAGGGTGACCTATACCCAATGGTCCAAAGATTTAAGCCAATATCTCTTGAACTATTACTTGTAGGTCACTGTGACCTATATTTCATATTTAATTGATGTCTCGTTAATCATGTAAATACAAAATTTGCCCTAAAGTTAATCAAATAATGTATACTCCGAAGTCCTAAGGGTTTACTAAATAAGTGCATCCCAACTCATATGATGAGAACAAACTTGCTTTTAAAATTTCAAAACTGGGGTACATAGCTTGGTACATAGCTGAAGGGAATGGAAAAACGTAGCAATTTCTGTTATACATACATACATACATACATACATACATACATACATACAACAAGGCAAATAACTCTGTCAGTGATAGACTCAGATGCATCATTTACTTTCATAAGAGTAATTTAGACATCAATAGTGACAGTATAAAAACAGCCTTCTAGCTTATACAGTCCAAAAGCTGGGAAAATTTCAAAGTCGATCAAGAGCCATCATATTTATGATTTTTTTGTCCTAAGGCTAATCAGCCGATATGCTCTTTTCTGATATGAAAATCCTAGCTCTAACTCTTTTTCCAAAATCTGAGAAGATAAATGCATTTCGAAAAAGAGGTATAAATCCTTTTGTACATGGCCTACGGGAGAAAAATAAGTCAAATAAACAAATAAATTAGATATATAGATAAATAAAATATAGAAAAAATAAATGAGTAACAGGAGTTTGTTTCACAATACACTGAGTTGTTAGGTACGAACGGACGGAACGGCGTATGAACAAACAAACAAGACCAAAAAAGCAATATGCCCCACGACTTAGCTGAGGGCATTTACTGAAGATTTCGGATCGGTTGCTTGCTTATCAGTAAAATTTGCCCCTTAGAGTTTATCATTATTATTATTATAAAAAATATTATTATTACTCTTATTATTTGGTGTTGTTATTATTTTATTACAAATCTGAAATACGATTGCAAAACTATATAAAAATAATAAAAACAAAACAAACTTACATTTTAAGTTTGTGCTTTCTTTCAGGCTTTGCCTTTAAAGGCAACAAGGAACAAAATCTATTTATAAGGCTTGCACCGCCTCCAACTTTATTTACCAATTATTTCTTGGCTAAACAGGATCGGTGACCTTGGAGTTTTTTTTACTTTACTTTTTTATTTTATAAAATTTAACAATACAAGTACCTTATAGTTTATAAAGGAAAACACCCCGTTGCTTGAAGTCGGTCATGTTTGACAGATTTTACTGCAAAAACACACTGAAGACATAGCTTCATTTAGTCAGGTATTGCAAAACACTTAAAATATATGCGGTACAAAAAAATTCGCGGTTTAAAGAAAATGACATTTCGACGCATGTTAATTTTGGCGGTCTTGATGTACCATAAGCTTTTTGTTAGCGGTTAGCGTATTGAGGCTCTTATACGAATGATCATTTCTTCTGAAATTAATGAAACGAACCTCTTAAGTCCCCCAATCACTGAAGAAAATACCTATTAGTTAGACTTTTTTTTATCCGGGTTTCGTATTATTATTATTTTTTAATTGTATTCGTTGTTATTTATTTATTTATTTTTATTTATTTATTTATCTATTTATTTATTTATTTTTATTGTTGTTGTTTCAGCATGTTTAATTTGTGTGTTTTTATATGTCGAATATAAAAGCAATGATGTGATCGCAGCAATTCGTTTCAACACATCTTCTTTGATAATGAAAATGAATGAATACAGTTCTATTTTCCGCCATTTTTTGCAAACGAAAATAACTACATGTATGGTGACGTTCTGTTTGCTTTCCTGCACAAGAAAGCCCCATCCAAAATAGGGGTTTGTCGTAATGAAAAGCATTTGCACCTTGAGACAGAAAATTCTTTCATTATTTTCCTTCCTTTTCATACTGGACTACTCAAGAATTCTTTACAGAGACAAAAGAATGATATCCTTCAAGTTGTGTTACCAGATCATCATGTTTATTTATTCTTGTTATTATCATTTAAGAAATAGATGTTTGCTTACAGTGATTTGTTGCCCATTATATCACTGGTTGGAGGTCAGTCGTGAAGTGGATATATCAAGGAACACCTTTAGTGACTTCCTGCTCGCTTGTTTTTATGACGAAGAAAAGGTGACAGTTGAGCAAATTCTTTCCTTTAGTAGGTGACCCCCCCTCCCCCCCTTGACAAGGTAGGCAAAACTGAAAAAGACAATGATGCTGCCCCTGAAAGTGTTCCCATTAGCCTTAAGAGCAGCCTGTGGACTGATTACCCTTTTAACTCCCGGTTAGATAAGTCCTCAGAGTTTAGAACGGCAACATTTTCTTTCATAGATGTGTGGTGCGGATAGTTTATAGACGGACGCTCGGCGCCAGGTGTGTGAAACTATGCTTACGTACCGCTGAGTCACTTGGGGAACGTCTTTACGAGAACTGAAACAGAAAAGAACAGAACTGGTGCGGATAGAAAAATCCGCCACGAGGGTCACTGTTCGGCTTCATGGGGCATGCCGAGTGATGCCGAACAGTGATACCGAGTGACAGATGTTTCTATCCGCACCTCACACCCATGATAGATACTCTTTCTTTCACAGCTTTTGGTTTTCAAGGAAGAACTTGTTGAAGTGTATAGTGTAAGCGCTTCAGAGGTTTCTGGTATGCCTTGAATGAAGCCGACGCTGTCAACGACTGACTTTCGGCCCTTTACGGCGATGCACGACGTAGAATAAACTGCTTAATCACATAGATACAGAATTTTGGACTGCCTAAGAGGCAATCTGCATGTTTGATAAAGCTTGGCTTTCAGAGTTTTTATCTTGCCCATCGTTGGTGTCAAAATAAATGTGAAATGGCTGACTTTTTTGTTTCGCTACAAAACGGCAAGCGCTACAAGACTAGAGAGGCGGGAAACATTTCAGATGGCGCAGAGATGCTGTGTGTTAGTAAGACTTATCGTAAGATCCCTCGTTTCATTAGACACATGTCGTCAGTTGCCTGTCTCGTTTCATTATACAATAAAATATTACACTCACACTCGGGTGTCCCTGCCGTTGTGTTTGCTGGATGCCCTTTGAAGCCCTGGCCTTCAGCGGTAGTAGCAAGTTTTCACAGATTTCTAGCAACTATTTCGGGACATTTTTTTCTTATCTAGAATCTATATGATAAACAGATCATAACGTGGGTTTTTCGTTATTACCCGATTTATCAGCCCTCGACCAATATCGGACCTCGGGCAAGCTCTCGGTCCGATATTGGAGTCTCGGGCTGATAAATCGGGTGATAACGAAAAAAAAAAACATGTAATAATCTCTATTTAATTTTCTGTCTTCTTGACTTCATCATCTTAAAAACAAACGTCACTTGGCGATGCAGATACGTGAGTTTCTGTACAAACAATGCATCCGCCAAATGTATTTTTATTCGGTCCCGAGTAGTGGAGCAAATTTGATTGCATAAGTGGCCTAGAAAAGGAAGATAGTGGTCTACGGAGTGTAACATTTGTTTTTATATATCAAATGACCGTCTGGGTCTCTAGTTATCAAATTCAGCGTTTGCCACCTTGGCAAACCTTGCATAACTCTGTAGTGGCCAGTTATTTACGTTACCCATTTAAATTTTGAATATCAAAAATATTTATTGAAGTCAATAAGAAATGTGTTTAAACTATATAGATGTATCAAATCTAAATATTTTCTGTAAGAACAGTTAAAATGCTATAAATTAGGCTGCTCAGAAAACAGTTCAGAGCTTTGGTATTGTTACTGTCGTTACAATATATCATGTACCCTTTGAAAATTTAAAATTGGAACTTAAATTGTTGCATTTTACAAAGACTCAATTACAAAAAGGCCCAAAATGATCATTGTCACTTACTATTCGATTGGCCCCTTTCAGTACGTCTCTAGCAAAACAAATATGAGACCTCTAGCTTTAATACTTTGTCAACCACATCCTGTTAAACAGTTACACCTATTCCCTGTTTTTGGTTGAAAAGTCATTATTCATATAATTGTTCGTACAAAAAGTGGCTAATAACCAATTTAAACTTGACAAATTTGGGCCTTTTGCAAAAAGATCATGTTAACCATGATATAACACAATGTCTTAAAAATTATTTTTGACCTTACAACACATTTTAGCCAGTGTAACGTACTTAACATTTTAAAATGTTTGCGTATAGCGTCTCATTTACATCAGGAAAACACTCTTTTCAAATTCTGACTTTGAAACAACGCAGTTGTGATAAATATGTTTATTGTTTATCGTAAAATGAAATATTTGCATAGTAGTCTCCATAGACGGGAAACAGTGTTATATACATGACATGCAATGCTCAGGTTGCCCCGATGTTCAAATGAAGCCTTCATGAGTTAATCTGTACATGAAAAAAATCATTTTTTCCAGTAATATCCAAATAAATTTAAACAAACCACAAAATATCAAATAACTTCTAATAACTTACAGTTTTGTATTCAGAATGGTAACGTTTGTAACATTTGAAAAAAAAACTCCTCGATATTAAATTGCTACTGCCAAATATGCGCAAAGCTTTATTATTTTGAGTAAAAAACAGTTTTAGAACGGCCGGTTTAAATCCACTCATGTAACTCATTTTAACAGCCCCTAGGCGGAGCATCAGTTCTGGTGTATCTATGTCATAGTTTGTTTTGTCCACTTATCTGTCGACTTCGAAAACTCGATTTGTTTCATACGTATATTTGCCATCATTCTGGTGTATAACTGGCATATATGGAAAAAGCAAGAAAATAGATGAAAATTTTGTATGCCTAATTTTGTTTGATTAAGGCTAGCTTTGTACCCATGAACTTCTAAGGGGCTGCATGTTTATCTGGCTAGCTGCTAGTATCGTCTTACTACTTGTCTTATATCTTTATGCAGCTATGTCCAAGTTGGGATCATGTTAGGGTTGTTGCGCAGATAACATTAATTCCTGCTCATTGTCCTTTTACTCTAATTTACCTTTTCTATAAAAACAATGTATAAACCCAAAGTTGCCTTGTAGCATATATTCTCACCAAAGTAACGTATATAACAGTTTAAAAAGTATGTCTATTTTTTTATATTGCAGCTACAGTAAAGTACCGTTGGGCTACTGTGGAAAGCTTCTTCGTACTTCATCATATTGAAAATTATGTTTGGAATCATCTGGGCTCAATTTGAGTCAGTTACGCTGAAGCTGGTGCTAGGGACACCTTATTGCATTATATCAAACAGAAAATATCATTAAAAATCAAAAGTATCATTAAAAATCATAAATCTAATCTAACAAATCGTTTACATTCGAATGTTGTGTACGTTACCTTTTTAAATACCAAACCAAGAAGTTAAAGTAAGTGATTTATCATTGACTCAATTAAAATGCATTTTGATAATGATTTTAATGTAATAACAATATGTCATAATCATCTTATCCGTGCCTCTAGGCAATATCATCCGAGTTTGAAAGGAATCAATTAAACTGAGTTTGCTATGTTCTTTCTCGTGTTGTGTGTTCCTCGCTTCAATATGATCTTCTGGCAAGTCGTTGCAATAATATTGTATTTATGTGAAAGGACACACCATAGTATTTTACTGCAATTTGTTAGAAAGAAACAATATTTATTTCCTAAGATGTTTCCTATTTGCTTCTGAGAAAGCTATAACCTTTCCAAAAATTGTCTGCTCTTAAAGGAAACATGTTTTTACAGCAGCAAATTCTTTTTAAAAGTTTTCTCCATTAAGAAAGGAGGCTAAAATGAAATTGGCAGTATAACTTACGTGAAATTGTATCCCTTCACCTTAAATTCTAAGACTGATAAAAACTTAATTCAATTCTGAAGGATGAGTCTCTGGAATCACAAAAAATAACAGCAACCTCGGTTTAACTAAGGAATGTAATGTTGCAACACTGCCAATGCCACCAAGCACCAGCTATTCCCTTTTTCAAACTGACTCAGAAAGAGCCCAGATGATTCCAAATGACCAGAACATGAAATACAAGGAAGCATTTCACCTTAGCCACATGCCACTTTACCCTAGAAGCAGTGTGGTAAAATAACTTTTTCTTTTTAAACTGTTATATTCGTTACTTCGTTTTAAATATATTCTATACGGCCAAAAGTAATTAAACTATGGTTTCATATATTGCTTATATAGAAAAAGGTCATTACAGGTAAAAAAAGGTGTAGAAGGGCAACGATCAGAAACTGGTTCAACTAGTGCCACAACCCTCCCACAACATCAAACTAAAAATAGTAACATAAAGCATACAACAAGTATTCAAACGATACTAGTGGGTAGCAAAATATACGTGCGCCCATTCCATGCAGATGTCCACAAGTTAGCTTTCATCAAGCATACCCAGGCACACAAAATGTATATTTCCACCTTCTTTCTTTCTGTTTTAATATACATCAGAATGATGCGAATAAATCAATTTTTCGAGCACTACAGATAAGTGGCCAATACAAACTATAACATCGTTACACAACAACGGATGCATCGCCGTGGAAATTTCACTGATATATTACATAGGGTGGGTTTAAACCAGTCTCAAGTGCTGTTTTAAAAATATTTTTAACAAAACTAATGAGTTTTAGGCATATTTTTCAGTAACAACAAATAATTTCAGTGATTGTTTTCAAATAATTGTTACAAACGTTACCTTTCCGAGTACAAATCATTAAGTTCTGATCAGTAAATTTCTTATGGTGTGATATTTTTAATGTCATTTGGATATTAATGGGGAAAAAATAAAAGTGTTCTATGCATAGATTAATTCACGAAGGTTTTCTTTTCTAGTTTTAGGACAATATCATCTTTGCATGCCATGTAAATAACACTGTTTGCTGCCCGATTAGTTTATTAAACAATGCAAAAATTTCATTTTACAATAGATAATATGCATATATATTACAACTGCGTTGTTTAAAAGTCAGAATTTGAAAAGAGTTTTTTTTTCTGGCGGAAATGATAGACACTTTACGCAAACATTTTAATCTGTTAAGTCCGTTACTAAGGCTCAAATGTGTTGTAACGTCAAAAATAATTTTAAGATATTGTGTTATATCATGGTTAACATGATCATTTTGCAAAAGGCCCCAATTGTCAAGTTTAAACTGGTTATTAGCCATTTTTTGTACGAACAATTATACGAAAAATGACTTTTCAGCCAAAAACAGGGAATAGGTGAAACTGTTCAACAGGACATGGTAGACAAAGTATAAAAGCTAGAGGTCTCATATTTGTTTTGCTAGAGACGCACTGAAAGGGGCCAATCGAAAGTAAGTAACAATGATCATTTTGGGCCTTTTTGTAATAGAGTCTTTGTAAAATGCAACAACTTAAATTCCAATTTTAAATTTTCAAGGGGTACATGATATATTGTAACGGAAGTAACAACACCAAAGTTCTGAATTGTTTTCTGAGCAGCCTAATGTATAGCATAGTAACTGTTCTTACAGAAAATATTTATATTTGATACATTTATATAGTTTAAACACATTTCTTATTGACTTCAATAAATATTTTTGATATTCAAAATTTAAAGGGGTAACGTAAATAACTGGCCACTACAGAGTTATGCAAGGTTTGCCAAGGTGGCAAACGCTGAATTTGATAACTAGAGACCCAGACAATCGTTTTGATACATAAAAACAAATGTTACACTCCATAGACCACCCCCTTGAAAGATAGCACATTAAGTTTGCTCCACTAGAGTGAGAATAACACGGGATAGATATTTGTAGGTATCGGTGAAGCGCGCGGAAAATACACAATTATTAGATTAGTCATATACTACGTTGAACTTGGGCAAATTTTGGAAACGTAGAACTCATTTTTCCTTCGTCAGAAAGAAACATATATCTTTTAACCAATATATAGCATAATCCGTGAACTAAAGCAGTCGCAATGTATTTTTTTCACTAAACGGTCATTAAAAACTAATTTTAATGGTATAAAAGACCCCACCTAACTTGCTTATACAATACACAGTGACAGTCAGGTGTACATGATATGCACATATGTAAAGGGCATGGTATGATTTGGGCCGTTTTTGACCCCATTCAAATATACTTAAAACATGGTTTCTGTTGCTTATCATCTGAGTAAACGGGTTGATACAGAAAAAATACGTTTCTTCTTCGTGAATCCTCAGAATAAGATGATTTCAGACATGCCTATTTTGTTTCAGCAATTTTAAATAAAACGGCAAGAGAACTGTGTTTAGAAGGGTTTCCATAAATGAAATAAGGCAGTTAATACAGCTTTAGAGAGCACCTGATAATAGTTTTTTTTTGGGTACACAAATAAGTGGTACAACCCAGCTTAACAGATGCTTACTGTTCAAGGCCTGTCTAGGTACCCCACCCACTTTACTTAGCAAGTAGAGAGACGCTAACTAAATACAAAAATCAAGGGATCAAAATAAAATGTGTAAGGAATGATTCTCTATGTTCTAACTAAAACTAGAAAATATGTTTGTAAAACACTATGCCCCCAACTATATGCCTGACCCTAACAAGGTCAATGAAATGGAAAATAAATACAGGTCTGCTAATTTTTATGTTCTATCCATCTACGAAACATCAAGGCAAAGCAGTTACGATTCTTGAGTAATAGATGAACCCTAGAATATTAAGTACGGACAAGAAAAGGGACATAACTCTGTCAATAATGAATGGAACATAACGTAACTATCATTAGAATGATCAACTCATCAAATACAATTAGTATACCAAAAACGAAATGTCAAGGTTAAACAGTTCAAAAGTTGGAAAAATGCCAAAGTCAACAAAGGGGCATAATCCAGTCAAATATTTAGAAATCAGCCAAAAAGTTAATCAGGTGATCAACAGCTTAAGCTCTTCTAGTATGCCAAATATGAAGAACCTAGCTTAAATACTTTTTCCAAAATTTTGCTAACAAACTTACATTTAATTTTTCGAAAAATGGGCATAACTCTCAAAGTACATGGTTGACGGAAAAGAAAAAAAACACGGGTCTGCTTATTTTAATGGTCTATCCACCTATGAATTATCAAGGCTCCAGCAGTTACAATTCTTGAGTAATAGATCATACCTACAGTGTTTCTGTAGAAATAAGAAAAGGGGAATAACTCTGTCAATAATGAACTCAACATAATGTTTTTATCATCAAAATGATCGACACATCAAATATTATTAGTATACCAAAAATCAGGTCCCTAGGTCTAACGGTTAAAAAAATGGAAAAATGCCAAAGTCAACAAAGGGGCATAATTCAGTCATTTTTTTTTTTACAAAATCAGCTCAAAAGTTAATCAGGTGATATACACCTTTGGCTCTAACCGTACACCAAATATGAACAACCTAGCTTAAATATTTTTTCCAAAATTTTGCTTACAATCTTACATTTAATTTTTCGAAAAATGGGCATAACTCTCAAATTACAAGGCCGACGGAAAAAGAAATAAATACGGGTCTGCTTTTTTTATGGTCTATCCATCTATGAATTATCAAGGCTCCAGCGGTTACAATATGATCATACCTACAATATTTGGTAGAAATAAGAAAATGGGAATAACTCTGTCAATAATGAACCCAACATAATGTAATTATCGTTAAAATAATTGACACATCATATTCTATCAGTGTACCAAAAATCAGGTCTCTAGGTCATACGGTTCGAAAGTTGGAAGATGCCACAGTTAACAAAGGGGCATAATTCAGTCAAAAAGTTAATCAGGTGATCTGCACCTTAAGCCCTACCAGCACACCAAATATTAACAACCTAGCTCAAACACTTTTTCAAAAATTTTGCTAACAAACTTACATTTAATTTTTTCGAAAAAGGGACATAACTCTCAAAGTACATGGCCGACGGAAAAGAAAAAAACCCGGGTCCACTGTTTTTTTTTTTTTTTTTTTTTTTTTTTATAATCTTTACATCTATGAAATATCAAGACCCCAGCATTTGCAGTTCCAAAGTTACAGAGCATACTTAAAATGTTACGGACGGACGGACAGACGGACGGAATTCCGGACGGACAAGCCCAAAGCAATATGCCCCCTCAACTTCTTCGAAGTTGGGGGCATAAAAAAAACTTCCCACAACATACATGCATGTTTCTTTTGTGTATGAGCGGAGATACAGATGCTGCTATTCCCTTCAAAGCCGTGAAAATCCGATAAAAATTCACACGTCGACCTCACGCAAGCAAGTTGATCGAGTGGGCACTTGTACAGATCGCTGGTAAGATGTCCAAAATGTCCCTGTAAGTGATGATGCATGCAAACATAAATTAATTCCATTTCGGAATAAAAGTTAACTGCTAAAAAGTGTCTCTTTTGAAAGTTTCTACAGATAGTGTACAATCGGAGTCGCATGATGTGCGTGCACGAAGCGAATATTTTTTAACCCTTTGTAACAAAAATTCTGTAGATGACAATGTTTATTTCTGCGCAAACTTTGTTTGGTTTTGCTCACAATGTTCCAAACACATACGAAAATAAGCCATGGGTCTTTGAGTTTTCGACCAAATTTAAGGGTCTACGGTAGAGCCGCCAGATGTCGAAATATTTTAAAGGACGGGTCTCCATAAGGCCCATTTCGTGGCTAGAATAGATTTCCTTCAAACTTTGTGTGTGATAAGTACTATGTATTGGCTCTTCATTGACGAAATATTAGACTGCACAGAAATCGGTTAAGCTTGATATGCATGATATAATTGGGTGGGGTAATTCAACATGATTCTTAACTCTGTCTCTATAATGCTGTTTCATTTTATAGTAAACCGTAGCCAACTATCAATTATAAAAATACATGTATACACGTTAGCAGTTGCAGAAGTTTACCAAAACTGCTCCTTAATGATGTTGTATACTCACTTACAAGTCATACCTAAATTTTGGCCATTTTTCGTCTTCAACTTTACGATAAACCATATTTTTTTCTACATTTTCAGAGCAATTAATAAGATATCATATAATTATTACGTGGATATAATGGAAATTATAAAATCACGAGGAATCATATATATACTTTGTTGTTTTAGAGTTATCTGCCCCTGGATATCGAAAAAAAAAATCAAGAAAAAGTTCTTGAAGGCCCACCTCATGAAGCAGATAGGCTTCCGCCAAACTTCGTGCATTATAAATACTTTGTGTTGACAGTAATTTGTTGATATAGTAAACTGACCAGTAATGAGTTACCTGCAGTAAGTAAGCTACAGATGGGTGTGGTAATATCACATGATTATTGCCTCTATTTCTAAGATGTTGTGCGTTTTTATCGGAAATTGTAGCCAAACATCAATTATCATGTAATGGTACTGATATATATGTACATTTATCAAATAGCAGATGCAGAAGTTTTTAACTCCCCTGAGTCAGAGTCTCTGGGGGAGCTTATAGTCTTCGGCCTCCGTCGTCCGTCATCCGTCCGTCCAAGATCTTTAAACAACTTTTCGGTGAACCAACCAGGCCAATTTCATTTAAATTTCGCATGCGGCCTTAAGGAAAAGGGAGAAAGAAAATTTTACAAATTTGGTCTAAATCACAAAACCAAGACGGCCGCCATGCCCATATATGATAAAAAAGTTGAAAATCTTCTTCTCCAGAACCACTGGGGCGATTGCCTTGAAAATTGGTATGTAGCATCTGGGACTCTAGAGCTACACTGTTTATATAAAAAGTGATCCTAGGTTGACCTTGACCTATTTTATGCCAATGTCAATATTGTTCTTTTAGGCGTTTGACTTGGAAAAGCTGAAAAAGTGCATTTTTCAGTTCTTATTGCGCAAAGCGATATGAAAATGCATCAAAATTCATCCCATGTGAATTCTAGAGGTCAAGGTCATATGGTGACCTTGGCAAAATGTCACTTGTCAGTCGTCTGTCAATATTTTCAAAGGGCTTCTCCTCTGAAACAACTCGGCCAGTTTCATTTGAATGTTATATGCAGCCTTCAGGCAAAGGGGGAAAGAACGTTTACAAATTTGGTCTACACCACATGACCAAGATGGCCGCCATACTAATACATCGTAAAAAAAACTTTAAAAAAATCTTTTTCTCCAGAACCACTGAGCGAGTGCCTTGAAACTTGGAATGTAGCATCTGGGACTCTAGTACTTCAAAGTTTATATGAACGATGACCATGGGTTGACCTTGACTTTTGAATACTATGTGATATGGAAATGCAGTCGACCAACCTTTATGGATTCAAGAGGTCAAGGTCATTTAGTGACCTTGGCCAAAAGTCACTTGGGTTGAACTATTTAAAGTCCTTTCTCTCAGAACATAATTGGTTAATGGTAATTATATGTCATATAAAGTTTGTGTGGTATGACAGAAAGAAGGCTCTAATAGTCAAATGGTCTGGGTCACATGAACAAGATGGCTGCCATGGTAAAAACCTTAAAAAATTTCTTATCCAGAAACAATCGGCAGATTACTTTGAAACTTGGTAAGTAGCATCTTGAGCCTTAGTACTACAAATATTTCATGAATATTGACCCAGAGATGACCTTGACCTCTTTTACGACAAGGTCAAATTTTGTCCTTTATGCTTTTTAATTGGAAAACCTGAGAAAGTGCATCCTGTTTTGTTGCTATTTTACTCTGTGATATGGAAAGGCAGTCAACTTTAACCCCTTTGTATTTTAGAGATCAAGATCATTAAGTGGTAAGGTGTCTTGGGTTGAATATATTAAGGTCCTTTCTCTCTAAACTAATAGGCCTGGTTGCGTTGCTAACCACCATTTTGGCACTGTTAGCGTATGTCTACAAAAAATCGGTAAGTTTATATTGAAAACAAATTAAAAACAGTTCACATCAGTGGTCTAAATGTTGTCTTTATACTAACCTAAATTTCGAATATTTCATTTTCTTCTTCTCCTCCAAATTTACGCAAGTCAGATTAGTTTTTTATGTAAAAAAATCAAAATCAGAAGCATGTCGTTATGCCAAAAGCTACACTCGTCCTTGCTTCTGAAGAATCAAATGACTCAGAGCATATTTACTAATTACATAGGATAATTGATTATAAACAGCTTAGAAAAGTAGCATTTTCTAGATTCCGGGGCAGACAACTTCGCAACTACTAAGCTAATAAAAGATTCCTCATAAAATTAAAGTGTTTGAACACGTAAAATATTTTTTGAAATTTTAAACTAAAAAACCTAATCTAACTTTTTTGTAAAGTTAGAAAAGAAAGTAAAATAACCAAAATATAAATATCACTTATAAGCAAGTATAAAGACATCATTTAGAAGCATACCAGAAAAAACTTCTGCATCTGCTGTTTGGTACATATACATATATATCTGTACCATTACATGATAATTGATGTTTGGCTACAAAAAAATTCTGATAAAAACGTACATCTTAGAAATAGAGGCAATAATCATGTGATATTACCCCACCCAGCTGTAGCTTACTTACTGCAAGTAACTCAACTCAACTCAACTAGCACTTTATTAAACTCAGGTCAATACATATTGACATATGAGTACATGCATACAGAATACAGAAAACATAACATATGGCGTATCAATAATAATATACTAAACGGGTTGTGCAGGAGTACAGATATGTGGCTAAATGAAAGAATATAAGAAGGGGGAGGGGTACACTGTAATATATTGCGGCCTACAGAACCTAAACTACTGGGGTGGGGAAAACAGAGATATAAGAATTGAGTGAGGAGGAGAGATATGTGTAAGATATAAAAGCAAGCTATAATGGTGCAGCATGTTATACAAGTACTAATAATGGTAATAACAGAATTAGTAATGAGTCCACTAAAAAGGACTAAAGAACATTTTCATTACACCCTTGTCAGTCTACTTAGAACAGTATTGGCTGCCTATAAATTTACACATGGCTTCACCTGCACGAGACTGCATTCAACGTTAAATTGTTATCAATGAAACCGGTTCAACAATGCCTAGTCCGTGCGAGTCGTGTCTTGACACGGTGAGGTTTCATTGAGGCAAAACCATGAATAAGGCCTCGTGACAGTGAAATAGTTTAACTGAAAATAAAATATATCTTTGGATTTTAAACAGAAACTTCTGAAATGTAAGTTTATAAGTCACTTTATACCCGTAATTATCCTAAGTACTCGGACAGTTTTGGTCATTCACCAGTAGAGTAAACATTTTCGGCGACCACTGCAGGCCCCGACCCGACTGGTCCGCATAGACCAGCGGATCAAGGTCTGCAGTGTTTGTCCGAGTAACTAGGAGAGCTACGCCATAATAACTGGTACAGTACATCCGTTGCAGATCCTGATCAGGCAGTTCGAGTTGTGCTGCCTGATCAGAATCTGCAATATAAACCTAGATGTTAGCCTTCAATTATTATACGACACATCGAAATATGTTTAAATATGCTACAACGTGACGTAGTCAACGCGCAGACATTGCAGATCCTGATCAGACACCTTCATAGAGTAGTTCGGCCAAGATCTGCAATGTTAGCTCAATAATCAACGTTCAAATATTCAAGGAAATTATATGCACGTACTAAGCGCAGTACGACCGTCGGCAAGCACTGCACACCAGGATCAGCCTACTCCGGTGGAGCGGGCTGATCATGTGTGCGGGCATAGCGTATCAATCATATAAACCGTCTAAAAACAAAACTATCTCGTAGCCATTATTATATAATAAAGTTTGTCTAATGGCAGATTTTGCAGACCCTGGTCAAACCGCTCCGTAAGGGCAGCCTGACCAGGATCTGTACAGTTAGTTCTGATGTTAGAATCCCTATACTCAGGACAAATACGACGGAGAAATCTGGTGCAGCTTCATAGCTTAGGCGGTTGACAAACACGGCAAATCCTGATCGTACTGCTCCCCAAGAGCAGTACGACCAGGATGTGCGCTGCTTATCCAACCACTAGGATCCTCTGACCAAAATCAGAACTGCAATGAAAAAGAAGTAACAGGATCAAGACTCAGCTAATTAGCAAACAATGCAGAGCCTGATAAGACTGCTCCGCTTGGGCAGTCAGTGTTGATCAGGGATAATCGTCTAAGTAGCGACATAATAGGGTCTTTATATATTCCACAAAGGACCGTTGCATGGCGCGGTCAACTTCCAAGCATTGCAGATCCCGTCAAGACTGCTCCAACCTGGGCAGTCCGAACAGAATCGACAAAAGTATTCTTGCACATATTTAACATTAAGCAGCGCCATGCAACAGTCCCTCATCAAACATTTCAGACCCTGATCAAAGATCGACTCTGATTGCTCAGATATAAGTATTCCAATATCTAAGGTAAATCCGGCACAATATAGGTATGAATATTACATTTTGTACATTTGATGAATAAAGTACAACAGCAAGACACACGGCTATATTCAAGAACAAAACTCACTCTCACACTCGACTCAAACTCGAGTAAGTATCCCTCAAGTGTGGCTGGAGTGGGATTAACAAGAGTGTGAGTGGAGTTCAGCTTTTGTATTCACGAAGCTATCTCAACCTCACCTTTCCCAAGTGTGACTCGAGCTTCACTCCAGTTTCAAGTAGTAAATAATAACATTGCAATACACCTATTTTATGGATTGGTGATGCGAGTGAGTCGATGGTTTTACCTCTGTCCGTCTGTCCGTCCGTCGCCCCTAAAATTTTTGTATACTTTCTGGAATCAAGCAATGAATATGAAACTTTACACAACGTTTACAGACCTGCCAAAGATAAGCATTTGACTTTTTTTTTTAATTTCTTTTTGAAGAGAGAGAGGGTCGAGGTTTAGGGTGTGGGTGGGGATGACAGACACAGTTTACAGGGGGCATCATCTGTGTAAAATACACAATTTTCTAATGTTTGTATGTTTATAGTGCAAAATTGCCTCTGCTTCATATTTATCTATATATAATGACTTATAACAGTGGATTAGATTCACGGGGTCGTCGGATGTGCTGGTTAAATACTGTCTCAAAGGGCCGTTAAACCCAAAACAATCAATCATTCCTAAAAGCTACCAAAACCAAGCCAAACCTGATTCATTAGTTGGCACAGTAATGGTGCTATGGCCCCACCGATATCTACAAGGACACATAAATGATAATGTAAAATTAATTCATATCTGAAATATAATTTATTTTTCATTTCTCAAATGATTTGATTCTTTCTTTTATTTGATTTAATATGTACAGTTTATCGCTCAAGAAGATGATGAAAATCTTGCTTAGGAAACCTAAGACGGGTCACGAAGACTTCATAATTAGGTGATGGGTGGAGGGGTAATAGGGGCGGGGTAGTTCATTTTTTTTCCGAATCTGAATATAATATAGTTTATCATATGCAGCCGGGTATGTTTCGTCTTCTTCTTCTCTCTCAGGAGTCCTGGTAGCTGAATGGGTTAAGCACTTGCCTGCTTTGCCAGCGGTGCGGGTTCGATTCCTACTGGCTATATATATATATATTTTTAAATAAAATACTGTGAAAAGGACATAAAATCGCGAGTCCTCTCTCTCTGTGCTGATATTGGGTGTAGAAAAAGGTGATGGAGCGGACACAAAATGTTAGTTGACCATTAAGTTTGACCTTGAATTCGACCCAACATCATTAAAATATGTTTTGCACAAAGTTTTGACAAGGCTTCATTAAAGTTTCAAGAAAATCCTCCTGTTGGTTCAGAAGATAAGGAGCGAATAAGAAAAGGGAGAAAAACAGACATACGGACTGACAAGAGGGTCATGAAGCCCAACTGTGGAGATATGAGAAACATTGGTTAAAAGTCAACGAAGGACCTTGACATCTTTTGCTCAAAAACTTAGTTGACTATTACCAACTAATGGTTCTGGAGAAGAAGATTCTTAAAGGTTTTTACTATATTTTTGGAGTGGCGGCCGTGCTGGTCACGTGACCCAGACCATTTGAACAACTCTTCGCATCCGCAAGCTCTGGCGCAGTATAATTTGCTTACAATCAGCCCATATGTTTCAGACGCGAAGTTGTTTAAAATTGTGGACGGACGGACGATGACGGATGATGGAGCTTGTCTATCATATGAGGTCCTCCGTAGCGTTTGGCTCAGGTGAGCTAAAATAGAAGTATGATCATGTACATCGTTTTTTTTCTCTGCATGTTTCATGCAGTTATCTTGAAGGATTTACTATAAAATTATGAAGCAGACGTAAAATATTAATATTTGAGCTTTGACCTGCACGTGCGACCTTGACCCAACATTCTTAAAGTGTATTTCCTCACAACGTCTTGGTAAGATAGACACATAACACATGTTTTCAGGTGATACTCAGTGGAGAACAGTTGTTGTTTGTTGTTGTTTTGAATTTAACGGCACGTTGAGACAGTATTTCAGTCTATATCGGGCCGTCTCCCAGAAAGAGGGAGAAAGAAAAGAGAAATGACAATAATAATAATAAAATCTGCCCGCACTTACTGCAAGTACAGTAAGCCCTTGTCCTACTTAAATCCAAATAAGTAGGACGCCCCGGTACTGAAAGTTATAACCAGCACCATCGCCCGACCACTATCCCCGTGGAATACAGAGTGTATATATTATGTAACGGACAGACAGACGGATGGGTCAATGCCATATAAATGACGACTCGTCTAAAATATGACCAAACATGAATGATAAATATGTAAAACTGCAAATGATCGGAGTAGCTAGCGCACCAAAGTCAGTTAAGTTCTATTTCGTATTCATAAACAACACTTGAGTTGAGTTCAAGGGAGGTATCGGTCTCACTCAACGCTCACTCACTTTATCGAGTCCACTCAGAGCTCCTTAACCTTTGTGAATACCAACGAGCCCTAAGTTGAGTCTACCTGTGACCGCTAGACGATTAACTCAATGAGTGGAGTATGAGTGGAGTGTGAGTGACGTTCTTGAATATAGCCGACAGTCTTGTTGGCTAGCGTAGTATTGCCAATCCTGGCCAGACTGATATTTTTTTGGAGATCAGTCTGACCAGGATTTGCAATATTAATTGGTTATCGAGGATTTATAAGGTACAATACAGCAGCATGATACACTTGAACAAAAAGCAGCAGTAAGGCACAGCCATTTTGGCGATCACGGCAGACCCTGATTAGACCGCTCATCATGAGCAGTCTTACCAGGATCAGCATTAATAACCAAAATGTTAGCGTTTTTTGTATTTAGTAAAATATCATGTTATCATATTTCGTATTATCATTATTTATATAATTATTTTTTATTTTGTATTATCATCATTATTTATTATTTATTTATTTCTGTCATAGTGATACATTGGGATTAACCGTTGGTCCTTTTTGCAAAATGTTTAAGAAGAATTTTGATGAATGTGCACAGTTTAATTAGTTTAGTGGTACAAGAGAGGGTTAACAGTTCTTTATATTTTAACATGTTTGGTCTTGTATAATAGTATTTCTGAATATACCTTTGTCTCTGGATGGAAAAATAATTGCAGCTAATTAAGTAATGAAACTCATCGCCAAGGTCGTTACTATCACACAAAGTACATTTACGTTCTGCTAATGGTATTCCTTCCCAGCGACCTGTTTCAACTGGAAAGCGGTGATTTCCCGTACGGAATTTTGCAAGGGGGATATAGCATTTTGGCTGTAGTTGTATAAAATATGATTCTAATTTAATATCATCTTTAATTGCTTCATAATTTTTACCTTTAGATGAATGCTGTAGGCTAGAATGCCAATTCTGCAGGTTTTGATCAGTCAATCTTCTTTTTATAACTTTACTTAAATTGCTAATGTTTAAATTGTCTTGCGAAAGCCATAAATCGAATCTACCTGCATCACTAAGTATACTTTTGATATGCGTAAGCCATTTTAATTCAAAGTTCGGTGTGTTTTTTACTGCTGAATACAGCAAATATGAGAGTTTTGACTGTTTACCTGTAATGATACGATTCCAGTACCCTATCATACGGGATTTAACTATTACATCGATGGGGTAGCGTCCTAATTCAGCATATAGCATATAGTGGGGCGTACTTGTCCGTGTTTTTGTAATTTTCCTTAAAAAGTCTGAATGTATGCGTTCTAATATTTGAAGATTTTCAAATCCCCACACTTCACAGGCGTAGGTAAGTATTGGGAGCACGGTGTTATCAAATAATTTAAGTTGTAGATCAATCGGCAAATGAAGATTATTGATTCTCGTGTATAGCAGATGAAGAGCTTTCTGAGCTTGTGCTGCAATATGCTTCCTGGCGCTCAGAAAACTACCACTCTTCGAAAAGTAAACTCCTAGATATTTATACTGGTTAACTATTTCGACTGCACTTGGTCCTATACTAAATGTCAATGAACTATTGCCACGTGAGCCAAAAATAACAACTTTAGTCTTCTCGGTATTTATGTTCAGTTTCCACTCATTGCAATAATCATAAAAATCATTCAGACTTTTTTGTAATGAGTCGGGGTCTTGTGCGAGTATTACAGTATCATCAGCGTATAGGAGAATCATTATCTTTAAATATATGTAAAAGTCTTCATTATCGATATCAATAATTATTCCGTCGTTGTTTTTGTGGGATAGATATGCCTCTAAATCGTTCAAAAATAGGGAAAATAGGACAGGAGATAAGTTTTCCCCCTGTCTTACGCCACAAAGACTACCAAAGAAAGGAGATTGTTCGTTGTTTACAGAAACACAGGACTTAATGTTGAGATAAAGATTACGTATCACATTATAAAATTTACCGTTAATCGTAGTGTCTAGCAATTTTCTCCATAAACCAATTCGCCACACAGAGTCAAACGCTTTGGAAAAGTCAATGAACGTACAATAAATCTTTTTCTTTTGAAATTTAAAAACTTCCGTTAATAAATGGAGTGTAAAGATGTGGTCAGTCGTTGAATAGTGTTTACGGAATCCAGCCTGGTTTTCACACGGTATGCCATTATCTTCAAGAAATGTATTCAGTCTATCATTTAAAACAGCAGTAAAAAGTTTTCCTAGGCAACTTAGCAATGTAATCGGTCTATAATTACCAGGATCTAATGAATCACCCTTATTTTTGTATATTGGAACAATAATGCCTTCTACCCAAGGAGCTGGTATAATTCCTGTGTCCAAAATAACGTTAAATAGCTTGGTATATATAGGTAATAATAAATGTTTAGTATGCTTAATGTATTCATTTATAATGTTGTCCGTTCCTGGGGATTTAGAGCTTTTCAGTTTATTGATACACTTTTCTATTTCAACTAATGTTATAGGGGAATTTAAGTATTCATTGTTATCCAAATTGTAATTATTTTCAGTGTCACAATTTTCCTCAGCGTCATAATCAGGAATGTTGGAATTTTTAAAATATTCGTACAGTGTTTTGATATCAGGCATTTCAGGGCCAGTTGTCTTTTTAACGCTGTTTAAGAATTTCCAGTAATCTTTCGGACGTTTACTGTGCATGTTCCTCAATTTATGCTCATTATTTTTATTGTGTCTGTTTATAAAAGTATTCATAGTGTTTTTATATGTTTTAGACGCTCTTTGTAATTTTATTTTATTTAGCTGCGAACGGTTGTCATTGTATTTCTTTCTGGCGATATTGTAAGCTTTTCGTGTATTATGACAGGCAGGGCCGAACCAAGGTTTATTTTTCCTAATTTTACGAAAACAGGGTTTTCTAGATTTAGCTTCAAAACTTGAAGTTGCGCTATTAACAAATATCTCCGATATTTTACTGACAATAGAATCAATTGAATTTTGATCAAAAATTTGATCAGTTGTATTTCGAGTGAGCTGGTCTGTGATAGTTTGTAGTTTGCGTGTATCAATGCTGTTTTGGAATGCTTGTATTTCACTTTCATCCCATAATGCTCTTTTTCTAGCGCAGTATTGTGCTTTCTGTTGCGCATGAATGCTTGCATTAACACAGATTTTAAAGGAGAGAAGGGCATGACCATCCGAATATAATCTGTCAAGTTCAGTAATGTCGAAATCTTCAAGCAGTTTCAAGCCACTTACCGATGAAATTACATAGTCTATTACAGATATACCTCTAAATGTTGCATTACCGATATTCTTATCCTTGCCAAATCGCCCATTAAGAATAGTTAGATTATTATTTTTGCATATATCTATGAGTTTGAAGCCGTTATTGTTCTTTTTCATGTCCACTGACTTACGGTTTATCTGAATTCCTAGATTTTCGAGGACGGTTTTTTGGTCATAAAATCGTATCGTTTCTTCATCAAAGTCGAAGTGTTTACATCACAAATCGTCTGTCGATGTGTAATCGACTAAATCCGACGTTTGGGCATTTATATCTCCGGCCAAATAAACGTAATCAAATTTACTACATGTGTCTGTAATTTCGTTTTGGAAAAGTTCAAATTCATCTTCGCTCAGAAAACGTGACTGGGAAGGGGGTTCGTAAATAATACCAATGATTATATGTTGGTCTAATTTTGTATGGCTTTTATTTAATTTAACCCATAAAATATAGTCCGAGTCAGAATTGAGTATCTCTATACATTTACTTAAATCGTTTTTAGCAAAAATGCCTATGCCTCCTGACTTCCGGACGTACGTTTGTTGACGAGGTTGGCTATAAAAGGTGTAGCCGTCTACATGTATGATATCTGTTGTATCAATTTTAGTCTCGGTTACCAAAAACAGGTCAAATTTATGAACAAGTTCTATGAATTCAGGAAATAAGGATCGTCTTTTCAGTCCACAAACATTCAACAGGCCTAAATTCAGCAAACTAAAATTAGAATGAACATCACTCTTAGGACTAATGACACCATGTACAATGTTCGGGGCTTTCCCCAATAGCTCCTATTCACCCTGACCATTACCTACAGAGCTGGTCTTGGTGGGAGTCTTTACAGTTAACGAGGAGGTAAATGTTAGTTGCTTATCAGTGTTTGTTGCTCGACCCTTAGTAGATTCAAGTCTTTGCATAGCCCGACTGTACTCATCAGTCGCAGGCTTAATAGAAGTAGAAGTACTGTTGCTGCCGACCACTGGACTTGGTGCTTGGGTTGAACGAACAGGGCTTACATCACGGCTGTCACAACTTTCACTTTCAGATTTATCAGACTGCATCACTGTCTCCATATCACTGTCGCGCGATGCACAGACAGGCCTCTGCAAAATTGATTGGCTCTGAACAGGAGAGGCTGGACTCTCAGGATTTTCAATGATATTCCTTTGTACAGGGCGACCACGCTCAGAGGCATTAACGGAATCTTTCTGACTGACGACTCTACTACCCCGTAATATGTCCTTCCACTCAGGGAACTCATCCCGGACCACTTTTCCCTCAACTACTAGCTTTGCAGGAAAGCCAATATACACAGATCCTTCCCGACGCCTTGGCTTCGCCTTTTCACTTTTGTAGTCTGCCCACAACTTTGACCGCGCATTCACTATTTCAGGCGGATAATCACGGTTGATGCCATAGTTCGTGTCACGGAGTTTATAGGCATTGCCTAAAATACGCACAACATCCTTATAGTCCCTAAAACATACGATTATGGGTCTAGGGTTACGAGGCATAAAATATCCTGGGCGACGTCCAGCAGGGCGAGTACTGCCTAAACGGTGGGCTCGTTGAATACAGACGTCATCAATGTTAAGGCGCTCTGATAGAAATGTCTTAATGATAGACTCACAATCGTCCGCATTCATAATCTCTGGGTGACCACGAAATATTAGGTTGTTTCTCCGATTTCGAGCTTCCAGATCAATGCTCTTATATTCCAAGAGCTTTATACGCCCCTCTGACGCGTTGTTTAGAGACAACAAAGCATGTACATCGTCTTCTAGGTCACTGACTCTTATTACTGGTTAGTTTACTATATCAACAAAAAACTGTTAACACAAAGTACTTATAATGCACAAAGTTTGGTGGCAGTCTATCCCCGTCATGGGATGGGTCTTCTTAAAACTTGTTTCTTGACAATAATAGATTTTTTCGATATTCAGGAGCAGATAACTCTAAAACAACTGAGTGTATTTGTGATTCTCATGATTTTATTATGTCCAATACATCCAGTTAATATTTATAAGATATCTTCTTTATTGCTTCGAAAATGTAGAAAAATTGTAATTGGAGATGAAAAAATGGCAAAATTTAGGTATGACTTGTAATTGAGTATATGTACAACATCATTAAGGAGCAATTCCGGATAACTTTTGCCACTACTAACTGGTTTACATGTATCTTTATCATTCTATAATTACTGATATTTGGCTACGGTTTCCTATAAAATGAAACAACATTTTATAGATAGCAGTAAGAATCATGTGGAATTACCCCACCCACTTATATCATGCATATCAAGCTTAACTGATTTCTTTTATCAATCAAGAGCCAATACATAGTACTTATCACAAACAAAGTTTGAAGGAAATCTGTTCTAGCAACGAAATGGGCCTTATGGAGACCCGTCCTTTTCCGTTAAATCATTGGGATATAACCATATTTGGATTGTACTACAAAAAGAACAATTTAAATCTTGTACAATGTGAGAATGATATTTCAAAGTAATGCAAAACCAGTAACTCTTATATGTATATTTAGAAATAGGCCATCCCTCTAGTGTTTCAGGCACTGTATAATAAACCTTTCGCCAGAAATTTTGAAACTTGGACGGACACACGGCGCCAAGTGCGTGCAATTATGGTTACGTACCGCTGAGCCACTTGGGGAACGTCGTTAGGAGGATTGAACTGAACTGAACTGAAATTTTGAAACTTCCGCAGAAAGCTAGTGAATAACTTGCTAAGCACGCATGCGCAGATTCACTAGAAGTATCCTGGGTCAAGAACTCTTCCATTATCCCTCGGATTAATTGATTTTTTACCAATCAATTTTCATCGGTTAAAGAAACTAATAGGAGGAGCTCATTTTTCATGAAGAACTTCATGAATTCTAACTACGAAAATCAGTTTCCTCATCCTTTGAACGTCGGAAAGTATACCCACTGGGCACACAACGTTGAATAAAAAATGAATCAACGTTGACTCAACGCCATGACGTTAATTCAACGCTGTTTCAATTTTATTCAACACTGTGTGTTTGCTGGGTAACTTCAACTTATATTTCACTCATATATGTGTCCAATTTAAACTGGTTAATCGAAAAATACGCCAAATCATTGCTGAAAAATAAACAGCGGTGTGTTTGCCCTTATTTCGAAACAGCCTTCATCAGATGACTGCGCTGTTATCCAGTGGATAACGTCGTATCATAAAAATTGAATGACCACACGTGTAATAACATTTTGGCGCGTACATGTAACGTCATTGACAACGGCCGTGTCAACAATGCGTTTTCTTATGGAAATAATGTTTATTTTGAAGGCGATAAATTCCCATTTTAAATGTCAACAAGATAAACACAATCTTACACTCGTGGTCATTTCATATGAATTTTATGAAACTCGCCGAAGGTTGATATAGACAGTTGCCCCAAATACTCGTAGGTTCGTTTGAGGAAACCTAGTGAGCACATGACGTAAAAAATTACGTCGCACTGACGTCGATGCGACGGTTTTACGTTGCACTGACGTCAGTGCAACGTCATTACCTTATGTGCCTCTTGAGAAATAAGGCGGCAAGCGGTAAATATTACCAAGTACTTCGCGTTAACAAAAATGGACCATCGGGTAGTACCAAAGCCTTGGGTGGCTGATATGTCAGACCAATGTATTTACAGGATGAAGCCATAGTCACAACAGGTCGTTTTCTATAATTGAGCCGCGACACGACAAAACCAACAATGTGGTTGTGCGCCCAGCGCAGACTCAGATCAGCCTGGGCATCCACCCAGTCTGATCAGACTCTTCGCTAAGCGCTTAAAGGGTAGCGACGGTACTAAGCTACCTTCATGCGGACAGCGAAGACTCTGATCAGACTGGGCGGATGCCCAGGCTGATCTGAGTCTGCGCTGGACGCACGGCTACATTGTTGGTTTTCTCCTGTCGCGGCTCATATATAAAGTATCGAACATCAACACAGTACGCAGCTGGGACTATATAATACACCGAACGATAGACATGAAAGAAGCAGTTTTATTAACGCTACCTTCATGTTTCCCGTTTGGAAATATCCTCGACTAGTATTGTAAACCCATTCATATACGGTTTGCATATGTGAAGATATCTTCTTTCATGAAGGAATAGGGACGACTCAAATCAGCCGTTAAGTCTACTCAGTCTGATCAGTTTTCCCTTTTTACATTACAAGGTGTGAATTAGGAGCTCGGACATCTCTTATGGTTTATCTGCAGGTAGGCAGGCTGATCTGTGTAAATGAGCCGCGACACGAGAAAGGCAAAAATGGCATATGCGTCCAGCGAGTACTCAGATCAGCCTGGGCATCCACAGTCTGATCAGGATCTTTGCTGTCGGCATGAGGGCAGCTTAGACCCCTAGCTTCCCTTTAAGCGTACAATGAAATCTCTGATCGGACTGGGCTGGGCGCACAGGCCACTGTTGGGTTTCTCGTGTCGCGGCTCGATGATACTCTTTTCACTCGACACCAATTATTATCATACAGCTGTCTGTAAATCGGGAGCATTCACGACAGTTTTGTTTTCGCGAAATGATTATTTCTTTTATCAATACAGCTTGTGCAGGTAGGCAGGCTGATCTGAGTAAATGAGCCGCGACACGAGAAAAGAAGCAAAGTGGCATATGCGTTCAGCGAATACTCAGATCAGCCTAGACATCCAACCAGTCTGATCAGTCTTTGCTTCGACATGGAGGTATCTTAGCATCCTTTGGCGGTTGTCTAAGCAGATTGAGTAATTGCTGGGTGCACATGCCACTGCTGGGTTTCTCGTGTCGCGGCTAAATTACGGTATGCAGATATATACCCTTTTCACTTGATACCAATCATTATTATACAGACAACTGTAAATCGGAAACATTTGCGACAGTTTTAGTTTCGCGAAAGGATTATTGCTTTTATCAATGCAAAAACCTATAAACAAGAGTAGAAAATTCAATATTTGCGCATAATCTTTTCACTCAAATTCGCGAAATCTCACAAAACCAAATTCGCATATATATTTCCTTTGACTTAAACTTACGACATCCCGCTAAGTCAGCCTGTTGTTAAAAGAGAAATCTCGCAAATTCAAACGTTGCGCATATCTCCTTTAACAAAAATTTGCGAAAAAAATAGCTAGCGCAAAAACTACACATTTCATGTCAAAATATTATTGTTTAATACATTTACAAAAATTACCACTAATCGTGTGCAGTGGTATAACATTAAATGAGCCGCGACGCGACAAAACCAACAATGTGGTTGTGCGCCCAGCACAGACTCAGATCAGTCTGGGTATCCGCTCAGCCTGATAAGAGTCTTCCCTAAGCGCTTAAAGGGTAGCTTAGGGTCTAAGCTACCTCAGTGCGGGCAGCGAAGACTCTGATCAGTCTGGGCGGATGCCCAGGCTGATCTGAGTCTGCGCTGGGCGCACAACCACATTGTTGTTTTTGTCGCGTCGCGGCTCAAATCATCGGTGTACATGGATACCTTCAAAGAGTCGTTTTTCCCTTTCCCCAGGAATTTTTTTATAAGAAACATCCACACATCGTAGAGCCACTTTCCCTCACCGGAAAATGGCTGTTAGAGTAGTTACCGTGTATCAAGTGGGATTTTTTGTTGTCATTACAGCTGAATATAAACACATACACACACAAACACACACACGCATACGCACACACGCATACTGGCACGTACATAAGAATATATTCATGCCAACATATGTATGAAAATTGCATTATATCATTTGTTTTGTTTTGCAATAGAATCTCAAAACAGTTTTTTTGTCATTTCCTCCAAAACAGATGGACAAGCATACATACAGGCACAAATATTGCATTAGTCTTTTTTTTACACTAGAAAATAAACCTTTTCTATCACGCTTCTCCCCAGCACCTTTTATACTCTTACAGACATACATGCATATGCAACAAAGCACACACCTACACATGCAAGCAAGCAGATGAAGGCTTTCAAAGGAAACATACGTGTGAACACAATTTGTATACAGACTTCCTTTCATGGTAGAGATGGAAAGGCGGAGCATCTGCTTCGACATTGGTAGCTTTTCCCCCCACGAAACAGATTATGAAGGACACACTGATAGACACCTGCTAGCTCCTCTTATCCGACGGCATTTTCGGAGAGACACTTCAGTTTTGAACCTCATTGTTATGAGAAGGAGCAAATTCCACCATATAGGGTGTTTGTCTGCTTCCGGATTATGAGAGACAAGTATACTATAGGAGAGCAGCCGTAGGGCCTTAAAAAGCAGGACTGACGGACGAATCTGACTAACGATTGACATTAATGGACGGACGCTCGGCGACCCGTTACTGCGGCTATGGATACGTTCCGCTGAGGTGCGGGGGTAACGTCGATATGAGAATTGAAATATGATGATGGATGGATGGATGACTTGCGATTTTACGTCCTTTTCAACAGTATTTCAGTCATATCAGGACGATGGGACGATGATAATGAAAGGCTGTGTGCAATGGAACCCCGTTTACGGTAGGAAAGATTCTCGCCTCGAGCGGGATTCGAACCCGGGTCCGCTAGGTCAGTAGGCCAGCGCTTAACCCACTGAGCTACCGGGGCTCCTGAAATATGATGATGGAAACGGCTATGCAAAAACACTTATAGTAAATTAGCCCCAGGGAAAATTAGCTATATATAGTCTTATATACTGAACAAAAAAAGAAACGTTACATGTCCTTCAATGCACGTTTTCTTTAAACTGAATAAGCGACTTCGGAGTTCCGCACTGCTCATGCGCACACTCAGGTTTTGCTCTCGGAAGTCAGAGGTCACGGATGCCAAAAGCCGTATATGCAAAGCTAACAAACCAACATATCGAATAATATTTCAATTTATAAATATTCCCTGTCTATGCTATCTTGCTAAAATAATGTGACTATCAATTTTCTCTGAGTTTAAAACAATTTTCAATCATATCAATGATTTTTAATCATGAAAAAGGTGTTTTATATCGACTGACCAGGTAAGCGTAATGATGATCTATCGAATTTTTCCACACTTGACCTTTGACCTTTCTCCTCCAGTCCAACCGGAAACTCGGAACTCCGAATTCGCTTATAAAGATCTGGCCAATTTTAATTTATGCCCTACTGACTAAACGTATTTGGAATTTAGAAACTTAATTCACAACAAAAAATGCGAGATTAGTGTCTCCAGATCAGTTTGATTCAATGAGGGGATAGAAATTGAAAATGCAATTTTGAGGCGCTTTTTGAAGACCCGTATTTCACTCAAGTTGTTAGCCAGTGTAAGCAAGTCATTTCTGAGACGTTTATCAGGCACTAATTGTTACGACAACGGTCCAATCGCTGCTTTCTAAGAGTCGATCAGTGGAGTTCAAGGCTTGAAATATCGCTTTTCAGTATACTTGACTCTGACTTTCATGCTTTGCACTGAAAATCCCATAGACAATGCAAGGTGATATACCACGGACAATTAAAAACCAGTTTGATCATTTTTCTAATCATGAACCATTGTCTGGAGAAGCTGGAAGAAGATCCATGGATTAAACTTGAACATTTTATGGAAAAGTACTGGTGAATCAGAGTAAACGATTTGCTTTACTTTTAATTGCAAGGGAGACAATTTGAAAGCCACAAAATCTTTCACGTCTTAATTCTTTGACCTGCTGGTTGAATGTCATAAGGGTCTTAGCCTTTCTTATTGGCGTTTAAATGGCAAATCCGAAAATGTGAAATCTTTAGCGCCTGCGCATTAAGCGTTTCGCATTGCCTTTGGTGTGTTCAGTCAAAGTGGAATAAATCTTTAACGGTTGATGCAAATCGAATACCGATTAGTTCATAACGTTGTTTGAAGTCTGGCCTGTGAGAGAATAAAGTAGCAATATTAGGGAATATTGTTCTTCAGCTTAAAATTCATGAATACTCTATGTAACGTTTCTTTTTGTGTTCAGTATACATGGGAAAAAACTCCACCATTTAACCATTTTTCTGGTGCGAAATTTAACTATGAATAAATCATAGCCAGTTTTCTAGAGGAAGACTACAAGGGATAAACTACTCTCTGACAGATAACAGTACACATAAAATATGGGATACGCCGCATGGCATTCTTGTCACTCTTGTCTCCGTAAAGAAAAACATACGAGACTACCATCTAACGATACAGCCAAACTACTATATACAAGGCAAGATATATTTAAGCGCTGCTACCTAAGTTTGCAGTTTGTTATTATGCGGCTTCCGAAACTCTATATATACATAATATGTACAAACAGAGTCAAATGTCTCTTGTGGCGGTCCTTTTGCGTTTACACACAATTGCATATTCATATTCACTGACATAAATCAATGAAAAAATCACCAGCACTAAAGCTCGCAGCAATGTCAAACAACTGATAACAAACAATGCCTAGAATTCCCACACATGTGAATGAATTCCCGTCTTCAAAACACAGAAGTTCAAAGAACACAATTCAAAGTATATGCACTTGTCAATTCTGTCAAGCTTCTTTCTGGCTACAACTGACATACACAACGCCATTTTAATATTATGCCATTTTTTATGAAACCTGCCCTAGAATTCTATCTAATTTTCCAAGGAATGCAATGTTTTTGTCATATTTATGATTCCAGCCCGTTACGACTGGACTTTTCAAAGCTTCTGAAACTACTAGGAACAGATAACAGCTTGAACGAGAAAGATAAGTTGTCCCTGTTTTCTACCATAAATGATGTCAATTTTGGTAAACGGATACATCAAAATCTAAGACTCTATTCATATGGAATGAAACTAAAGCTGATCGAGCAAAAAATCCAGTTGTCTTAGTTTTTGAACCGCAATTTGTTCAGAGGTGCCAAACTTCTCGACTAACCCGCAGCGGCAATTTCAAATAATCTATCGAGCAAGGCGCAACAGAAAACTCTGCGTGTGTGCAGCTTGTAGAGAATCTTAACACTTGTTTAACGACAGTTATACTTTCATTTGAAACTGGTCTGTACAATTTTCTATTGATATGAGTCTTTAGAACTTCTAATAAGTTATCTATGTTTAGCTAATAGTTTTTTTCCGAATATTAAAGTATTTGTTACTCGTATAAAAATATCCCCTCACATCAAACAGTTACCACACATCTCCACAGAGGAAGACTATATTTAAACGTTATGATGTACGTTTAGTATTTGGACTAGACTACAGTACTCTTTGCAAACTCCTTAACTTGATTACGCATTTCATTAAGTTGTAACAAATCATAAACTAGGAAACAGATTGAAGATTTTTACTACTTATTATCTTAATATTACTACTTATTATCTTAATACTGTTGTCACGAAAAGATGACTGATCAAAAACTTGGTTTTAGTGGTTTTAATATACTTCAGTTACTCATCGTCATTCTTATATCAAACAGCCTCATTTCCACCGTCTGATTTGTTCTCTAATTTATCTTCCTCTGTACCACCATCAGAGTTGATTCCCTTGTCTTTTCCGCGCTGAAGTAAATAGTCCATCACATTACCATCTAGTAATGCACCGCCATTGTGCTGGACCATCCAGCAAGATACAGTTTTATTAGTAGCTAGATTTAAACGATGTCCGAGGGTTGCCATAACTTTCCTCGGTTTAGGCGTATTGCCACTCACTCTCAGTCGACCCATTAGCTTGCCTTTTCTATTCTTCGTCTTTTTCAAAAGAACTGTTCTATGCAAAAATTGTCCTGTAAACAAAAATGTATGTGAATCAGCATTCCCTCTGGTCAGTTTTGTTGAACAGCTAAATTTTTATACAGAAAACTTGAGTTAGAAAATACCTATCATGTCATGTACCGCCTTGATTTTTTTAAATGTGTTGCAGAATAATCTGTGAAGAAAGTGTGGTGGTTAAAGTTATTACTTCAGGCTTACCTTCCCTCTAGATTTCATTGCTATCCCAAAATATATCAAATGCTGCTTTAAAAGCATATACCTATCGGACACATGGTAAAAATGATAGTGTGCAGGCCACATTGTTTAGGGACTACCCCTCCTACTGTAAATTTCAAGGCTTAAGAGTCCATTATTGAGAGAATCAAATGCTTTACCATGCATTATAAAAAAGCTTTTCGAAATCCAAAAAGAGGCCGTTACGAGAATAATAAATAAATATGTGTGAAAATGAAAATGTTAATATACCTAACAGGCCATGCGTATGATAGGATAATCCTTTGAAATCAACAATATAAAATCCCAGGAAGTTGACTTTCCCTGCTCTCAGGAGGGACTTTGGTCTCAGGTGTCTCATGACCAACAGTGCAATTCTGTCATGAAACAAGACTACCACCATGTTACTGTTGGTATCCACAACAATCTTCGTTTTACCATGGCTGCAAAATAAACTTTCCAAGTAAAAAGAAATTATACTGTGTAAGCATTTCAGAATTCTGTGTTTATTTATTCAGTTGCGCGTTGCAAACTAATATGATTAGGAGAGGACAAACATGGGCCTTGTCTACGCCCAATCCTTTGACTTATATAAGTATATTGTTGTCAAAAATTTGTACTAAATAAACGAACAAATAAAGTATGATACCGGAACCAAAAAGTCCTAATTTCGTAAGTTTTTGCAAATAAAGTTTGAGTCTTTGCTGTTATTTTACTCAAAAGTGACACATCAAAACTGTCGGCAACATAATGTACTGCTTATGGTTATTGGTCTTTATTTTCACTAACATGCATGCAAAATTAAAATTCTCGCTCATATTGAATATGTATGCCAGCTTTATGTAAGATAAGAAATTCAAGAAATAAAAGACACATCTAGGTAAACCGATATACAAACTTATTCTATTTTTTTTTTCATAAACTGCACCATTTTTGTCTGAGAAGATTACAAAGACTTCACAATAACGTTTGAAGACTTCAGTAAGCTATATTACCGAGCTGATATCCAGGATCAGTTTTCAAAACATTGCGGAAAAAGTTACCTGAAAGTTGTACCGTTGGTCCATTCCAACGATTCACCATTCACCTTCAGTTTAAGTGGACTGATAACCATATTCAAGCTCCAACGTTTGATCACAATAGTGCCCAGAAACGTCTTGATTTCACCACGAATTTCTCGTGTATTATTGTTCTTGTGTGGGTTTGGCTTGTTAGCAACAACCTTAGCGTTCACCATCAAACCTGTATTCAAATATAAATGATTCAAAATGAGAGTGTTTGATTGTGCACTCCCTGTCTTTAGATCTTTTTGTTGATTTCTTCTGAGATATTACTATTTCTCCGTAAAATCACAATGCGTTTGAATTTCATTTGTTTTCAATCTCAAAGGATTCAAATTATTCTGATACCAAATTTATGAGCCCACATAGTCATCTATGTTTTCCCGACAGATAGTTTACTATGGCAAAGGTGTCCGATACTAAAATGTAGCCGCAGGAGCAATAGGTTTGTGGCCGTAGGGGCAGTATGTTCTTAGAGGGCTACTGTATTTTAGGTATGACATATGAATGAATGGATGACTTGTGACTTTACGTTCTTTTCAACAGTATTTCAGTCATATCAGGACGATGAGAGGGTGATAATGAAAGGCTGTGTACAGTATAACCCCGTTTACGGTATGAAAGATTCTCGTCTCAAGCGGGTCTCGAACCCGGGTCCGCTTCATGACATATGGAAGGCAGCCTTGATCAGGGAGAGCATTGCGGTCGTTAGGCCGGTGGGATTCGGGCCATGCACTCAAACCACTCGCCAACGGCACTTCCGTAAAATTAGGAAGGCAATAAAAGGAACAGGAAAAATAAAGGAAAACGAGCCATCACCTCTTGTCTTTTAAATTTTTGGCGTTTAGCGACACTGAAGAAGTTAAACACAGAAACGCGCGTCTGTCGCACTGAATTTGGTAAAGTTACGTTTATATTTATTCATAAAAATTTACAAAACACAAATAGCAATGAAAGACCTGAATTCCTACAAACCATCCCTGTTAACCAAAGCATTTTGTACAATAATACTGAATGTATCTTACCAGAATATTTGTCTTTGATAAGTTGATATACATCCCCCTGTTCACCCATCACATCAAAACATATGGCATATTTCAACCCCTTTACTTTCACGATGAAATGAGGATCACTGTCAGCTAGGCCTGGTGCCGCTGGTAACTCTGTTAATTATAACAAGCAGTGACAACAAACTATACAAAAGACATACGATTTTTCAGATCAAAGATATTATACTTGCTCGCCAATACAAAATGTAATGAATCGGCGGAGCGTAAATCACGGAACTGAGATGTCCTTGTCAGTTTTACACGGGTAGTAAAGTTTCAAATTGACCTCCGCGGAGGTCTGTTGAAAAACAGTTTGACTATTTTCCGGTAGGCAATTAGAATATATCCTGTCTTGAATTTTCGCGGTTTACTTACAGGGTTCTGACAAGATTTTCTCGCTAGAAAAGGTATTCCAAAAATCGGAGAATGTCATGCTATATATATTTTACAGTTGTATATTGAGACTAAATGACATGGAACAGTTTGAATCGGTGTTTTTTAAATTACTTTCATCCTCCAGGTTCAGTACCGAAAACGAAACTAGGAAGGAGTCCTGCACAGTTAAATCGGCTTTTTGAGTGCATTTGCAGGCTTTCTGAGAAATATTACCGATGCAGTAAGACACGTAGCTTATATAGCTTCGTTCTAAACATACTTTCAAAAATACGCATGTAATTATTACTACACGCTTGCCCAATTTTTGTCGACGGTCGATTTGAACACGATAAGAACAATTTGACTAATGGAGATTAACATGGAAAAATTTAATCAGCTAAAAAGAAGAAAATGCTTAATTTGCTTTTCAGAAACTGTGTAGCAACGGATTGAAAGCATGTTTTCGTACTTCTGAGGAACATCAGATAATATTGCTCATGTAACATTGTCTTTGTTATCGTGAAATAGTAGCACATTAGTGCTTTATATTTTTTTCTTTTGTTGTAAAACCAGACCTGTGACACTGATTTGTTTGTAAACGTAGCACGAATCGATGCAGGTTAATATGTGCAATTGAAACGAAATTCACTATTTATAATTATATTAGAATTGTTTTGACATTGTGGTCAATTTGAAAAGCGTGAGGTCAGTTTGATTCCATTTCATCCCGGGAAAATAATTCTTGTTCTGCAAAGCCAGTCTGTTAGTTTTGTTTCAATGCATATATAATAAGTGTTTGGTTTAATGAAGTCAAAATGAAGTCTCTGTAGCAAATTTCACTCTGATGTGAAAACATAAAAACTAAATAAAACTATTCAATTTCACCAACTGCTTTTTACATGGAAACCCCATTTTGTAGGAAGAACTCACTAGTGTATTACTGGTTAAGGTTTTGTGACCAATTAGGTAGCTCTTTCGACTTCAGCTCACTAAAGGGAGCAGGCTCAACTCCCGATTGGGTTTCAGCGGCTTTGTATAGTACAGAGTACAAAGAAAGGTAGAAGTTATGAACAATCATTATCGAAAACATAGTCAAGCGATAAAAGAACAGTTTTTCACAGCAGAGGGCCACAAGGAAACCATAACTAAAATAAAGCGGCATTTTTAAAACATCGGCAGCTAGATAAAACAAAAGAGGAATGGGGACAATAATAACGCGCATATAACCCTGGCCCTGGGGTCTGCTGTGGTTAATTCACATACAGCTAATTAATAAATACTTGTAGAAAGCAATATTGAAAGTACATGTACGTCGTCAAACCGATTTTCCCACAGATGAACGATGTGTCTGCAAAGAAAAAGCGAATATTAAACTGAGCCTACCGTTGAATTTTTTTTCATCACAGCCTTCACAGGTCATTCTAAGGCGGCCGTAATGATGTTGTTATTTTTTCATGTTGACTTCCCGTGTTTCTATGTAACGGCCACTTCAGGAGTGTAATCACCTCGCAGCGGGGGAGCATGCGGGTATGTTTGCTTGATATCTTCTTATGGGTTCACACTAAATTTTTTGAATATCGGCTCTCTTCTCTGCAAATATTAGTCTGGATGGGTTCGTTTTATTTTAGAAGCAAATTTAATAGAGCCACAGGTCTGGTTTTACAACAAAGAAAGTGATAAAACACTATTGTACTACCATTTCACGATAAAAAAGAGAATGTTGCATGAGCAATATTATCTGGTGTACTTAAAGGTAGGTTCCTGGCCTAGCGATAAGACTTATGTTCACAAAATAATATTGTCTTTTTCTGGGTAGTATTGAATTCTCTAATTTTTCTGAAACTGTTGCTACTGAGAAAATCTTCAGATGTTGTAGAAAATAGTCGTTTTCCCTTTGGTTTATTTTCTTTTGTTGGAATTCCAGTTCTAAAAATAAATATGTATATAAGTCTACAAGTCCGCAGTTTCTGATGTCATTTGCCAACGGTTAATTTTCTCTTGCCGTGAGCTCTTCCAGAGGTCCTGGCATGGCGGATGGGTTAAAACTATCCCGAAATGCAATGCAGCATGACGTCAGCTATGTTATCTATTTTTGGCGCGAACTAAAATAGCGCTAACTGGCGTGCGAAGCAGAGTTAGGAAATCCCTTGCAAAGCGACTTTTCTACGATTTTTTGATTTACACTTTTTAGTGAAACTTATTCATTTTCTCTTTATAAGTGCTTTCCAACAACTTGGATAAAAAAATCATCAAAATTATGATGCATTCCAAAGTACAGGAACCTACCTTTAAGACGTATAAAATCATGCATTCAGATCATATGATATCTGGCTCCTGAAAATTCAGCAAGCATTTTCTTCTTTTTAGCTGATTAATTTTTTCCATGTTAATCTCCATCAGTCAAATTGTTCTCATCGTGTTCAAATTGACCGCCGAGAAAAATTGGGTAAGCATGTAGTAACAAAAGCATGCATATTCTTGAAAGTATGTTTAGAATGCAGTTATATAAGCTACGTGTCTTACTGCATCGGTTAGATTTCACAGACAGCCTGCAAATGCACTCAAAAAGCCGATTTAACTGTGCAGGACTCCTTCCTGGTTTCGTTTTCGGTACTGAACTTGGAGGACAAAAGTAATGTAAAAAACACCGATTCAAACTGTTCCATGTCATTTAGTCTCAATATACAACTGTAAAATATATATAGCATGACATTCTCCGATTTTTGGAATACCTTTTTCTAGCGAGAAAAATCTTGTCGGAACCCTGTCAGTGAACCGCGAAAATTGATGACAGGATATATTCAAATTGCCTACCGGAAAATAGTCAAATTGTTTTTCAACAGACCTCCGCGGAGGTCAATTTGAAACTTTACCACACGTGTTTTAGTTACGACTGGACAAGGAACTGCAGCGATTGCAGCACGTAGGGGATGGACCGTTTCTATCTAATTTTACTCTTGTCTTTCTTTTCCCTCCTCCTTTCTGGGGGACGATACAATAGTCTGGAATACTGACTAATCCAAAGATAAACAACCAAGAAAAGTAATAACTCACTGTGAGAAGTTCCTTTTCCTATGAGACTCTGTGGACCAGGTTTAGGGGCTGTGAGGGCCGCAGAATTGAGGCTTTGTCCATCTCCAGAACTTGGATCATCTATTATCAGAGAAAACACCAAAAGTGGATAAATGTTTAAGACTATATAATTCCAGACTGGAGTTGATAGTTAAATAATAACATGAAATTGATATATGCTAAACTCAAGTTTTCTATAACAAACAAATACTTCAAGGTCACTGGGTACACAATCAGAGAAGCAACTTTGATATTTTCATTTATGCCTGCTTCCCAGTGGTAAGAAGCCCTAAGAGCTATTTCTTTCGTTTACGGGCATACCTCATTCCGAAAGGTTTTGTTGTCCAAAAGAAGCAAACAGCAAGCCAAGAAAGTTGATCTAGTTAAAAAATGGCAAAAAAGTGGTGTATCCATTTACCTAGATACAACTAAGTATACTAACGTTAGGTTCAGCTAGATGATAAATCAAGTCTGTGTTACCTTCTTGTATGTTAAAGTCAGAATCATTGTTCTTCTTTTCCTCCGGCTTGACGACAACCATGGATGTTACTGGTGTCACAAAGTTGTACTGAAATCAAATGAAAACTGTATCAAAAAATCTTTAGACCACTAGTCACACAGCGTCGAAATAACGTCGCTTAAGGTGGAATAGGACAAAACCCAAACTTTCAGTTTTCGTGTAAAATGAACAATGATCAAGAAGCTCAGCACTTTCTAAATTACAAAATGACTTTCTTTTGAGTGTGAAACAAATACTTCATTTTCTATGACGTCATGAAAATGTGAGGGTTTGACGTGTTTTTACGCAAAATAAATAGCGCTGGTTTATATATGATTTTCGCATTTATCTTGCTTTCCGTAAAGATATTGCAATAAATTTTATACCAAAGTGCGAGCCGTCAAGAGGCCTTTAAAGATATGTTATTACTTCTTTCAAATATTTCCGCAATTTGTCATGGATAACTTTCCACGCCACTGTTTAAAAATCGATAATCGATATTCGCGAATCGAGCTGGTAATGAAATACACTACGAGATATGGGCAAGTCATCTTTTTCTTCTTATTTTATTTTTCCTTATATTCAAATCCATTTTTCCGTGTTCATTTCGAAAACCGCATTAATTTGCGAACAGCCTGATATAATTTTTGAAAAGATTGCATAAGAAATACCGCGGTCATTTTTTAGTTTAAGTTGACTACCCTCAAAATGTATAGAATATATAGTAAATCATGACATTTTTACTGCGTTGATCAAAGTTTTTACCCGCATATGTCTCTTTTTTTCATAAAATGAAAATTTTCCGTGTTCATTCCGAAAACTACAATTATTCAGCATTTCACTGATATATTTTTTATTGAAATAGGAAGTAAAACAGTGCGGTCATTTTTACATTTTCGATCAGCACCCTTATTTTCTATGCTGGCGCAAATATCCAACAGAATTCACACATTACTCCAGGTGGCGTAGAAAGTTGCGGACGCTAAAGGCGTTCTACAAGGGGAATATTCCAGTGCTCACTGTTTTATATGACCCGACTGCTCTTGTAAGGGGAGGAGAATTGGGGGTGGGGGGGGGGGGGGGCGGAGGGCTGTCAATAACTTGATGAACGCAAAGTTCGTAAAAAGTGTCCTCCCTGGATTTTTCAAATAAATAGTACTATAAGATAAAATGAACAGGACATATGTAATGTCATTAATCTTACTGTTTTCTTCAGAAAAAATGCGTTTTTCTACCAAATTGTCTGCTTGGCAACGTTTGTTTTCCGCTGTAATGCATTAATTTCGTCCGACATATAAGTTCGGCAACAATGTTTGGCTTCTGAGACCAGAGTTGTTAGCTCTAAGGTTTGACAAGCTGATTACCATATTAATTCGGCCATAAGACGAGGTTCATTTCCCCCAACACACAAACAGAATGACCCCAAATATCTGAAACCTACAGTAATTGTGCTGTAAGACGGGATTTCTCTTACGGTCTAAGAAAGCTCAAGATCCATCTCAAAAGTTGGGCCTAGAATTTTGTCTTCTTCTTTGGAGGAAATCCCGTCTTATAACTGAATAAAAAGTTTCATCATGTACAAACAGAGAAGATTCAGTTCCAACATTTATCAGCAAGTTGTTCTGTAATGTGAGTTATTAGCTCTTGGATTGGGTAACCTGACTGCCAGATTAATTCGGCTACAAGTCGGGGCTTCCCTCCTCCTCCTCCCCCCCCCCCCCATTAAAAAAAAACCCACACAACAACCTCCAATGCGTTTAATAGTAATTTTGCTATAAAACCGGTTAATCTTGTACAGTCTAAAGTCTACATCCATCTTAAAAGATGGAACTAGAATTTTGTCTACTTCCTTGAAGGGAAATACGCGTCTTATTACCGAATAAAGACATATATCATGTGCTATTAGCAAAGACTATGATCCGACTCATATGTACAGTCTGTTCTGTGATGTACGGTTTGTATATTCCAAAGCGCATGCACAAATCAAAATTAAACATTTCAGGCGCGCCATGAAAAATGTATACTCATACATAGGATAAACGCACGAATTACGCTTGTCCGAACCAGCCTGTACATGGTACTGCAGTCTGATCAGACCTGCACAGTTCCCTTTCAAAATTGTGCATGCCTAGATATTTTCTTTGCGAAGATCTCACGCTAAATCAGTATATTTTGTATGTGTGCAGGTTGGCAGTGTTTGTATATGCAGACGGTAGTTTTTGCAGGATGCGGACAATAACACCTTTTAATATACAACGTGATAATGTTACGCTCGATTAACCCGCTAAATATCTGGGTCCAGTTGTTCAAAGCATCGTTAGCCTAACGAGCTCGTTAAGGGGTCAACTCGTTAAGTGTTTTGCATCTTTGTAACCAAATACGCTGGTATTTTTTGTTGAAAAAATGTAAGAAGCTTTTGCAATACGCTGGTATTTTTTGTTGAAAAAATGTAAGAAGCTTTTGCACCGCTGGTATTTTTTGTTGAAAAAATGTAAGAAGCTTTTGCACTGCAAAAGCTTTTTACATTCATTCAACAAAAAATACCAGCGTATTGCAAAAGCTTCTTACATTTTTTCAACAAAAAATACCAGCGTATTTGAGATATTAACGTTTAAAATTTTAACGAAACGTTAACTAACGACGTCATAAGTTTTGAAAAAACCGGGCCCAGAAAAATATTTGGTAAGGTCGTGGGTTCGAATCCCAGTTGTTACCTATTTTTTTTTTTTTTTTTTTTTTTTCCTGCAATAAATTGAAGTATCTGCAAACAACTTTATATATCATATTTAACAAAATCGATCATTTTTGGCAACTTAATACATGGAAAACAGCTTTGAGAATAAGGACCTTACCATGGATAACTTTCCACGCCACTGTTTAAAAATCGATAATCGATATTCGCGAATCGAGCTGGTAATGAAATACACTACGAGATATGGGCAAGTCATCTTTTTCTTCTTATTTTATTTTTCCTTATATTCAAATCCATTTTTCCGTGTTCATTTCGAAAACCGCATTAATTTGCGAACAGCCTGATATAATTTTTGAAAAGATTGCATAAGAAATACCGCGGTCATTTTTTAGTTTAAGTTGACTACCCTCAAAATGTATAGAATATATAGTAAATCATGACATTTTTACTGCGTTGATCAAAGTTTTTACCCGCATATGTCTCTTTTTTTCATAAAATGAAAATTTTCCGTGTTCATTCCGAAAACTACAATTATTCAGCATTTCACTGATATATTTTTTATTGAAATAGGAAGTAAAACAGTGCGGTCATTTTTACATTTTCGATCAGCACCCTTATTTTCTATGCTGGCGCAAATATCCAACAGAATTCACACATTACTCCAGGTGGCGTAGAAAGTTGCGGACGCTAAAGGCGTTCTACAAGGGGAATATTCCAGTGCTCACTGTTTTATATGACCCGACTGCTCTTGTAAGGGGAGGAGAATTGGGGGTGGGGGGGGGGGGCGGAGGGCTGTCAATAACTTGATGAACGCAAAGTTCGTAAAAAGTGTCCTCCCTGGATTTTTCAAATAAATAGTACTATAAGATAAAATGAACAGGACATATGTAATGTCATTAATCTTACTGTTTTCTTCAGAAAAAATGCGTTTTTCTACCAAATTGTCTGCTTGGCAACGTTTGTTTTCCGCTGTAATGCATTAATTTCGTCCGACATATAAGTTCGGCAAACAATGTTTGGCTTCTGAGACCAGAGTTGTTAGCTCTAAGGTTTGACAAGCTGATTACCATATTAATTCGGCCATAAGACGAGGTTCATTTCCCCCAACACACAAACAGAATGACCCCAAATATCTGAAACCTACAGTAATTGTGCTGTAAGACGGGATTTCTCTTACGGTCTAAGAAAGCTCAAGATCCATCTCAAAAGTTGGGCCTAGAATTTTGTCTTCTTCTTTGGAGGAAATCCCGTCTTATAACTGAATAAAAAGTTTCATCATGTACAAACAGAGAAGATTCAGTTCCAACATTTATCAGCAAGTTGTTCTGTAATGTGAGTTATTAGCTCTTGGATTGGGTAACCTGACTGCCAGATTAATTCGGCTACAAGTCGGGGCTTCCCTCCTCCTCCTCCCCCCCCCCCCCCATTAAAAAAAAACCCACACAACAACCTCCAATGCGTTTAATAGTAATTTTGCTATAAAACCGGTTAATCTTGTACAGTCTAAAGTCTACATCCATCTTAAAAGATGGAACTAGAATTTTGTCTACTTCCTTGAAGGGAAATACGCGTCTTATTACCGAATAAAGACATATATCATGTGCTATTAGCAAAGACTATGATCCGACTCATATGTACAGTCTGTTCTGTGATGTACGGTTTGTATATTCCAAAGCGCATGCACAAATCAAAATTAAACATTTCAGGCGCGCCATGAAAAATGTATACTCATACATAGGATAAACGCACGAATTACGCTTGTCCGAACCAGCCTGTACATGGTACTGCAGTCTGATCAGACCTGCACAGTTCCCTTTCAAAATTGTGCATGCCTAGATATTTTCTTTGCGAAGATCTCACGCTAAATCAGTATATTTTGATGTGTGCAGGTTGGCAGTGTTTGTATATGCAGACGGTAGTTTTTGCAGGATGCGGACAATAACACCTTTTAATATACAACGTGATAATGTTACGCTCGATTAACCCGCTAAATATCTGGGTCCAGTTGTTCAAAGCATCGTTAGCCTAACGAGCTCGTTAAGGGGTCAACTCGTTAAGTGTTTTGCATCTTTGTAACCAAATACGCTGGTATTTTTTGTTGAAAAAATGTAAGAAGCTTTTGCAATACGCTGGTATTTTTTGTTGAAAAAATGTAAGAAGCTTTTGCACCGCTGGTATTTTTTGTTGAAAAAATGTAAGAAGCTTTTGCACTGCAAAAGCTTTTTACATTCATTCAACAAAAAATACCAGCGTATTGCAAAAGCTTCTTACATTTTTTCAACAAAAAATACCAGCGTATTTGAGATATTAACGTTTAAAATTTTAACGAAACGTTAACTAACGACGTCATAAGTTTTGAAAAAACCGGGCCCAGAAAAATATTTGGTAAGGTCGTGGGTTCGAATCCCAGTTGTTACCTATTTTTTTTTTTTTTTTTTTTTTTTTTCCTGCAATAAATTGAAGTATCTGCAAACAACTTTATATATCATATTTAACAAAATCGATCATTTTTGGCAACTTAATACATGGAAAACAGCTTTGAGAATAAGGACCTTACCATGGATAACTTTCCACGCCACTGTTTAAAAATCGATAATCGATATTCGCGAATCGAGCTGGTAATGAAATATACTACGAGATATGGGCAAGTCATCTTTTTCTTCTTATTTTATTTTTCCTTATATTCAAATCCATTTTTCCGTGTTCATTTCGAAAACCGCATTAATTTGCGAACAGCCTGATATAATTTTTGAAAAGATTGCATAAGAAATACCGCGGTCATTTTTTAGTTTAAGTTGACTACCCTCAAAATGTATAGAATATATAGTAAATCATGACATTTTTACTGCGTTGATCAAAGTTTTTACCCGCATATGTCTCTTTTTTTCATAAAATGAAAATTTTCCGTGTTCATTCCGAAAACTACAATTATTCAGCATTTCACTGATATATTTTTTATTGAAATAGGAAGTAAAACAGTGCGGTCATTTTTACATTTTCGATCAGCACCCTTATTTTCTATGCTGGCGCAAATATCCAACAGAATTCACACATTACTCCAGGTGGCGTAGAAAGTTGCGGACGCTAAAGGCGTTCTACAAGGGGAATATTCCAGTGCTCACTGTTTTATATGACCCGACTGCTCTTGTAAGGGGAGGAGAATTGGGGGTGGGGGGGGGCGGAGGGCTGTCAATAACTTGATGAACGCAAAGTTCGTAAAAAGTGTCCTCCCTGGATTTTTCAAATAAATAGTACTATAAGATAAAATGAACAGGACATATGTAATGTCATTAATCTTACTGTTTTCTTCAGAAAAAATGCGTTTTTCTACCAAATTGTCTGCTTGGCAACGTTTGTTTTCCGCTGTAATGCATTAATTTCGTCCGACATATAAGTTCGGCAAACAATGTTTGGCTTCTGAGACCAGAGTTGTTAGCTCTAAGGTTTGACAAGCTGATTACCATATTAATTCGGCCATAAGACGAGGTTCATTTCCCCCAACACACAAACAGAATGACCCCAAATATCTGAAACCTACAGTAATTGTGCTGTAAGACGGGATTTCTCTTACGGTCTAAGAAAGCTCAAGATCCATCTCAAAAGTTGGGCCTAGAATTTTGTCTTCTTCTTTGGAGGAAATCCCGTCTTATAACTGAATAAAAAGTTTCATCATGTACAAACAGAGAAGATTCAGTTCCAACATTTATCAGCAAGTTGTTCTGTAATGTGAGTTATTAGCTCTTGGATTGGGTAACCTGACTGCCAGATTAATTCGGCTACAAGTCGGGGCTTCCCTCCTCCTCCTCCCCCCCCCCCCCCCCCCCCCATTAAAAAAAAACCCACACAACAACCTCCAATGCGTTTAATAGTAATTTTGCTATAAAACCGGTTAATCTTGTACAGTCTAAAGTCTACATCCATCTTAAAAGATGGAACTAGAATTTTGTCTACTTCCTTGAAGGGAAATACGCGTCTTATTACCGAATAAAGACATATATCATGTGCTATTAGCAAAGACTATGATCCGACTCATATGTACAGTCTGTTCTGTGATGTACGGTTTGTATATTCCAAAGCGCATGCACAAATCAAAATTAAACATTTCAGGCGCGCCATGAAAAATGTATACTCATACATAGGATAAACGCACGAATTACGCTTGTCCGAACCAGCCTGTACATGGTACTGCAGTCTGATCAGACCTGCACAGTTCCCTTTCAAAATTGTGCATGCCTAGATATTTTCTTTGCGAAGATCTCACGCTAAATCAGTATATTTTGTATGTGTGCAGGTTGGCAGTGTTTGTATATGCAGACGGTAGTTTTTGCAGGATGCGGACAATAACACCTTTTAATATACAACGTGATAATGTTACGCTCGATTAACCCGCTAAATATCTGGGTCCAGTTGTTCAAAGCATCGTTAGCCTAACGAGCTCGTTAAGGGGTCAACTCGTTAAGTGTTTTGCATCTTTGTAACCAAATACGCTGGTATTTTTTGTTGAAAAAATGTAAGAAGCTTTTGCAATACGCTGGTATTTTTTGTTGAAAAAATGTAAGAAGCTTTTGCACCGCTGGTATTTTTTGTTGAAAAAATGTAAGAAGCTTTTGCACTGCAAAAGCTTTTTACATTCATTCAACAAAAAATACCAGCGTATTGCAAAAGCTTCTTACATTTTTTCAACAAAAAATACCAGCGTATTTGAGATATTAACGTTTAAAATTTTAACGAAACGTTAACTAACGACGTCATAAGTTTTGAAAAAACCGGGCCCAGAAAAATATTTGGTAAGGTCGTGGGTTCGAATCCCAGTTGTTACCTATTTTTTTTTTTTTTTTTTTTTTTTTCCTGCAATAAATTGAAGTATCTGCAAACAACTTTATATATCATATTTAACAAAATCGATCATTTTTGGCAACTTAATACATGGAAAACAGCTTTGAGAATAAGGACCTTACCATGGATAACTTTCCACGCCACTGTTTAAAAATCGATAATCGATATTCGCGAATCGAGCTGGTAATGAAATACACTACGAGATATGGGCAAGTCATCTTTTTCTTCTTATTTTATTTTTCCTTATATTCAAATCCATTTTTCCGTGTTCATTTCGAAAACCGCATTAATTTGCGAACAGCCTGATATAATTTTTGAAAAGATTGCATAAGAAATACCGCGGTCATTTTTTAGTTTAAGTTGACTACCCTCAAAATGTATAGAATATATAGTAAATCATGACATTTTTACTGCGTTGATCAAAGTTTTTACCCGCATATGTCTCTTTTTTTCATAAAATGAAAATTTTCCGTGTTCATTCCGAAAACTACAATTATTCAGCATTTCACTGATATATTTTTTATTGAAATAGGAAGTAAAACAGTGCGGTCATTTTTACATTTTCGATCAGCACCCTTATTTTCTATGCTGGCGCAAATATCCAACAGAATTCACACATTACTCCAGGTGGCGTAGAAAGTTGCGGACGCTAAAGGCGTTCTACAAGGGGAATATTCCAGTGCTCACTGTTTTATATGACCCGACTGCTCTTGTAAGGGGAGGAGAATTGGGGGTGGGGGGGGGGCGGAGGGCTGTCAATAACTTGATGAACGCAAAGTTCGTAAAAAGTGTCCTCCCTGGATTTTTCAAATAAATAGTACTATAAGATAAAATGAACAGGACATATGTAATGTCATTAATCTTACTGTTTTCTTCAGAAAAAATGCGTTTTTCTACCAAATTGTCTGCTTGGCAACGTTTGTTTTCCGCTGTAATGCATTAATTTCGTCCGACATATAAGTTCGGCAAACAATGTTTGGCTTCTGAGACCAGAGTTGTTAGCTCTAAGGTTTGACAAGCTGATTACCATATTAATTCGGCCATAAGACGAGGTTCATTTCCCCCAACACACAAACAGAATGACCCCAAATATCTGAAACCTACAGTAATTGTGCTGTAAGACGGGATTTCTCTTACGGTCTAAGAAAGCTCAAGATCCATCTCAAAAGTTGGGCCTAGAATTTTGTCTTCTTCTTTGGAGGAAATCCCGTCTTATAACTGAATAAAAAGTTTCATCATGTACAAACAGAGAAGATTCAGTTCCAACATTTATCAGCAAGTTGTTCTGTAATGTGAGTTATTAGCTCTTGGATTGGGTAACCTGACTGCCAGATTAATTCGGCTACAAGTCGGGGCTTCCCTCCTCCTCCTCCCCCCCCCCCCATTAAAAAAAAACCCACACAACAACCTCCAATGCGTTTAATAGTAATTTTGCTATAAAACCGGTTAATCTTGTACAGTCTAAAGTCTACATCCATCTTAAAAGATGGAACTAGAATTTTGTCTACTTCCTTGAAGGGAAATACGCGTCTTATTACCGAATAAAGACATATATCATGTGCTATTAGCAAAGACTATGATCCGACTCATATGTACAGTCTGTTCTGTGATGTACGGTTTGTATATTCCAAAGCGCATGCACAAATCAAAATTAAACATTTCAGGCGCGCCATGAAAAATGTATACTCATACATAGGATAAACGCACGAATTACGCTTGTCCGAACCAGCCTGTACATGGTACTGCAGTCTGATCAGACCTGCACAGTTCCCTTTCAAAATTGTGCATGCCTAGATATTTTCTTTGCGAAGATCTCACGCTAAATCAGTATATTTTGTATGTGTGCAGGTTGGCAGTGTTTGTATATGCAGACGGTAGTTTTTGCAGGATGCGGACAATAACACCTTTTAATATACAACGTGATAATGTTACGCTCGATTAACCCGCTAAATATCTGGGTCCAGTTGTTCAAAGCATCGTTAGCCTAACGAGCTCGTTAAGGGGTCAACTCGTTAAGTGTTTTGCATCTTTGTAACCAAATACGCTGGTATTTTTTGTTGAAAAAATGTAAGAAGCTTTTGCAATACGCTGGTATTTTTTGTTGAAAAAATGTAAGAAGCTTTTGCACCGCTGGTATTTTTTGTTGAAAAAATGTAAGAAGCTTTTGCACTGCAAAAGCTTTTTACATTCATTCAACAAAAAATACCAGCGTATTGCAAAAGCTTCTTACATTTTTTCAACAAAAAATACCAGCGTATTTGAGATATTAACGTTTAAAATTTTAACGAAACGTTAACTAACGACGTCATAAGTTTTGAAAAAACCGGGCCCAGAAAAATATTTGGTAAGGTCGTGGGTTCGAATCCCAGTTGTTACCTATTTTTTTTTTTTTTTTTTTTTTTTTCCTGCAATAAATTGAAGTATCTGCAAACAACTTTATATATCATATTTAACAAAATCGATCATTTTTGGCAACTTAATACATGGAAAACAGCTTTGAGAATAAGGACCTTACCATGGATAACTTTCCACGCCACTGTTTAAAAATCGATAATCGATATTCGCGAATCGAGCTGGTAATGAAATACACTACGAGATATGGGCAAGTCATCTTTTTCTTCTTATTTTATTTTTCCTTATATTCAAATCCATTTTTCCGTGTTCATTTCGAAAACCGCATTAATTTGCGAACAGCCTGATATAATTTTTGAAAAGATTGCATAAGAAATACCGCGGTCATTTTTTAGTTTAAGTTGACTACCCTCAAAATGTATAGAATATATAGTAAATCATGACATTTTTACTGCGTTGATCAAAGTTTTTACCCGCATATGTCTCTTTTTTTCATAAAATGAAAATTTTCCGTGTTCATTCCGAAAACTACAATTATTCAGCATTTCACTGATATATTTTTTATTGAAATAGGAAGTAAAACAGTGCGGTCATTTTTACATTTTCGATCAGCACCCTTATTTTCTATGCTGGCGCAAATATCCAACAGAATTCACACATTACTCCAGGTGGCGTAGAAAGTTGCGGACGCTAAAGGCGTTCTACAAGGGGAATATTCCAGTGCTCACTGTTTTATATGACCCGACTGCTCTTGTAAGGGGAGGAGAATTGGGGGTGGGGGGGGGGGGGCGGAGGGCTGTCAATAACTTGATGAACGCAAAGTTCGTAAAAAGTGTCCTCCCTGGATTTTTCAAATAAATAGTACTATAAGATAAAATGAACAGGACATATGTAATGTCATTAATCTTACTGTTTTCTTCAGAAAAAATGCGTTTTTCTACCAAATTGTCTGCTTGGCAACGTTTGTTTTCCGCTGTAATGCATTAATTTCGTCCGACATATAAGTTCGGCAAACAATGTTTGGCTTCTGAGACCAGAGTTGTTAGCTCTAAGGTTTGACAAGCTGATTACCATATTAATTCGGCCATAAGACGAGGTTCATTTCCCCCAACACACAAACAGAATGACCCCAAATATCTGAAACCTACAGTAATTGTGCTGTAAGACGGGATTTCTCTTACGGTCTAAGAAAGCTCAAGATCCATCTCAAAAGTTGGGCCTAGAATTTTGTCTTCTTCTTTGGAGGAAATCCCGTCTTATAACTGAATAAAAAGTTTCATCATGTACAAACAGAGAAGATTCAGTTCCAACATTTATCAGCAAGTTGTTCTGTAATGTGAGTTATTAGCTCTTGGATTGGGTAACCTGACTGCCAGATTAATTCGGCTACAAGTCGGGGCTTCCCTCCTCCTCCTCCCCCCCCCCCCCATTAAAAAAAAACCCACACAACAACCTCCAATGCGTTTAATAGTAATTTTGCTATAAAACCGGTTAATCTTGTACAGTCTAAAGTCTACATCCATCTTAAAAGATGGAACTAGAATTTTGTCTACTTCCTTGAAGGGAAATACGCGTCTTATTACCGAATAAAGACATATATCATGTGCTATTAGCAAAGACTATGATCCGACTCATATGTACAGTCTGTTCTGTGATGTACGGTTTGTATATTCCAAAGCGCATGCACAAATCAAAATTAAACATTTCAGGCGCGCCATGAAAAATGTATACTCATACATAGGATAAACGCACGAATTACGCTTGTCCGAACCAGCCTGTACATGGTACTGCAGTCTGATCAGACCTGCACAGTTCCCTTTCAAAATTGTGCATGCCTAGATATTTTCTTTGCGAAGATCTCACGCTAAATCAGTATATTTTGTATGTGTGCAGGTTGGCAGTGTTTGTATATGCAGACGGTAGTTTTTGCAGGATGCGGACAATAACACCTTTTAATATACAACGTGATAATGTTACGCTCGATTAACCCGCTAAATATCTGGGTCCAGTTGTTCAAAGCATCGTTAGCCTAACGAGCTCGTTAAGGGGTTAACTCGTTAAGTGTTTTGCATCTTTGTAACCAAATACGCTGGTATTTTTTGTTGAAAAAATGTAAGAAGCTTTTGCAATACGCTGGTATTTTTTGTTGAAAAAATGTAAGAAGCTTTTGCACCGCTGGTATTTTTTGTTGAAAAAATGTAAGAAGCTTTTGCACTGCAAAAGCTTTTTACATTCATTCAACAAAAAATACCAGCGTATTGCAAAAGCTTCTTACATTTTTTCAACAAAAAATACCAGCGTATTTGAGATATTAACGTTTAAAATTTTAACGAAACGTTAACTAACGACGTCATAAGTTTTGAAAAAACCGGGCCCAGAAAAATATTTGGTAAGGTCGTGGGTTCGAATCCCAGTTGTTACCTATTTTTTTTTTTTTTTTTTTTTTTTTCCTGCAATAAATTGAAGTATCTGCAAACAACTTTATATATCATATTTAACAAAATCGATCATTTTTGGCAACTTAATACATGGAAAACAGCTTTGAGAATAAGGACCTTACCATGGATAACTTTCCACGCCACTGTTTAAAAATCGATAATCGATATTCGCGAATCGAGCTGGTAATGAAATACACTACGAGATATGGGCAAGTCATCTTTTTCTTCTTATTTTATTTTTCCTTATATTCAAATCCATTTTTCCGTGTTCATTTCGAAAACCGCATTAATTTGCGAACAGCCTGATATAATTTTTGAAAAGATTGCATAAGAAATACCGCGGTCATTTTTTAGTTTAAGTTGACTACCCTCAAAATGTATAGAATATATAGTAAATCATGACATTTTTACTGCGTTGATCAAAGTTTTTACCCGCATATGTCTCTTTTTTTCATAAAATGAAAATTTTCCGTGTTCATTCCGAAAACTACAATTATTCAGCATTTCACTGATATATTTTTTATTGAAATAGGAAGTAAAACAGTGCGGTCATTTTTACATTTTCGATCAGCACCCTTATTTTCTATGCTGGCGCAAATATCCAACAGAATTCACACATTACTCCAGGTGGCGTAGAAAGTTGCGGACGCTAAAGGCGTTCTACAAGGGGAATATTCCAGTGCTCACTGTTTTATATGACCCGACTGCTCTTGTAAGGGGAGGAGAATTGGGGGTGTGGGGGGGGGGGGGCGGAGGGCTGTCAATAACTTGATGAACGCAAAGTTCGTAAAAAGTGTCCTCCCTGGATTTTTCAAATAAATAGTACTATAAGATAAAATGAACAGGACATATGTAATGTCATTAATCTTACTGTTTTCTTCAGAAAAAATGCGTTTTTCTACCAAATTGTCTGCTTGGCAACGTTTGTTTTCCGCTGTAATGCATTAATTTCGTCCGACATATAAGTTCGGCAAACAATGTTTGGCTTCTGAGACCAGAGTTGTTAGCTCTAAGGTTTGACAAGCTGATTACCATATTAATTCGGCCATAAGACGAGGTTCATTTCCCCCAACACACAAACAGAATGACCCCAAATATCTGAAACCTACAGTAATTGTGCTGTAAGACGGGATTTCTCTTACGGTCTAAGAAAGCTCAAGATCCATCTCAAAAGTTGGGCCTAGAATTTTGTCTTCTTCTTTGGAGGAAATCCCGTCTTATAACTGAATAAAAAGTTTCATCATGTACAAACAGAGAAGATTCAGTTCCAACATTTATCAGCAAGTTGTTCTGTAATGTGAGTTATTAGCTCTTGGATTGGGTAACCTGACTGCCAGATTAATTCGGCTACAAGTCGGGGCTTCCCTCCTCCTCCTCCCCCCCCCCCCCCCCCCCCCCCATTAAAAAAAAACCCACACAACAACCTCCAATGCGTTTAATAGTAATTTTGCTATAAAACCGGTTAATCTTGTACAGTCTAAAGTCTACATCCATCTTAAAAGATGGAACTAGAATTTTGTCTACTTCCTTGAAGGGAAATACGCGTCTTATTACCGAATAAAGACATATATCATGTGCTATTAGCAAAGACTATGATCCGACTCATATGTACAGTCTGTTCTGTGATGTACGGTTTGTATATTCCAAAGCGCATGCACAAATCAAAATTAAACATTTCAGGCGCGCCATGAAAAATGTATACTCATACATAGGATAAACGCACGAATTACGCTTGTCCGAACCAGCCTGTACATGGTACTGCAGTCTGATCAGACCTGCACAGTTCCCTTTCAAAATTGTGCATGCCTAGATATTTTCTTTGCGAAGATCTCACGCTAAATCAGTATATTTTGTATGTGTGCAGGTTGGCAGTGTTTGTATATGCAGACGGTAGTTTTTGCAGGATGCGGACAATAACACCTTTTAATATACAACGTGATAATGTTACGCTCGATTAACCCGCTAAATATCTGGGTCCAGTTGTTCAAAGCATCGTTAGCCTAACGAGCTCGTTAAGGGGTCAACTCGTTAAGTGTTTTGCATCTTTGTAACCAAATACGCTGGTATTTTTTGTTGAAAAAATGTAAGAAGCTTTTGCAATACGCTGGTATTTTTTGTTGAAAAAATGTAAGAAGCTTTTGCACCGCTGGTATTTTTTGTTGAAAAAATGTAAGAAGCTTTTGCACTGCAAAAGCTTTTTACATTCATTCAACAAAAAATACCAGCGTATTGCAAAAGCTTCTTACATTTTTTCAACAAAAAATACCAGCGTATTTGAGATATTAACGTTTAAAATTTTAACGAAACGTTAACTAACGACGTCATAAGTTTTGAAAAAACCGGGCCCAGAAAAATATTTGGTAAGGTCGTGGGTTCGAATCCCAGTTGTTACCTATTTTTTTTTTTTTTTTTTTTTTTTCCTGCAATAAATTGAAGTATCTGCAAACAACTTTATATATCATATTTAACAAAATCGATCATTTTTGGCAACTTAATACATGGAAAACAGCTTTGAGAATAAGGACCTTACCATGGATAACTTTCCACGCCACTGTTTAAAAATCGATAATCGATATTCGCGAATCGAGCTGGTAATGAAATACACTACGAGATATGGGCAAGTCATCTTTTTCTTCTTATTTTATTTTTCCTTATATTCAAATCCATTTTTCCGTGTTCATTTCGAAAACCGCATTAATTTGCGAACAGCCTGATATAATTTTTGAAAAGATTGCATAAGAAATACCGCGGTCATTTTTTAGTTTAAGTTGACTACCCTCAAAATGTATAGAATATATAGTAAATCATGACATTTTTACTGCGTTGATCAAAGTTTTTACCCGCATATGTCTCTTTTTTTCATAAAATGAAAATTTTCCGTGTTCATTCCGAAAACTACAATTATTCAGCATTTCACTGATATATTTTTTATTGAAATAGGAAGTAAAACAGTGCGGTCATTTTTACATTTTCGATCAGCACCCTTATTTTCTATGCTGGCGCAAATATCCAACAGAATTCACACATTACTCCAGGTGGCGTAGAAAGTTGCGGACGCTAAAGGCGTTCTACAAGGGGAATATTCCAGTGCTCACTGTTTTATATGACCCGACTGCTCTTGTAAGGGGAGGAGAATTGGGGGTGTGGGGGGGGGGGGCGGAGGGCTGTCAATAACTTGATGAACGCAAAGTTCGTAAAAAGTGTCCTCCCTGGATTTTTCAAATAAATAGTACTATAAGATAAAATGAACAGGACATATGTAATGTCATTAATCTTACTGTTTTCTTCAGAAAAAATGCGTTTTTCTACCAAATTGTCTGCTTGGCAACGTTTGTTTTCCGCTGTAATGCATTAATTTCGTCCGACATATAAGTTCGGCAAACAATGTTTGGCTTCTGAGACCAGAGTTGTTAGCTCTAAGGTTTGACAAGCTGATTACCATATTAATTCGGCCATAAGACGAGGTTCATTTCCCCCAACACACAAACAGAATGACCCCAAATATCTGAAACCTACAGTAATTGTGCTGCTTAGACGCG